>JALHSO010000005.1:330680-365680 GCA_022984855.1 Dimocarpus longan
CTGTAGTTACACTGCGAATTTACTCCAAGGAAAATGCGCCCCACACAAAAGGTTGGCCGTCCTCGTCCTGCTTCAGAAGGTATCGACAGAGGGACCCCAAATTGAATATAAAGTCTGCCCCCTTCCCAGTCATGGAAGGCCTCCTTTATTTTCTATTTTCTTGTTTGCTCAATTTTTGGAGATTGAGAATTGCAACAAGAAGGGTGGAGCCGCTTTCGGAACGGCTTTCTCTAACGTCTCCGTTTGATTTGGCTTTGCCATGAACTCCTGCGGCAGTGTAAGCACCATCTTACAATCCGCCCTTTCGGGCAGATTACCAAAATTTGATACTTCGAGCCACACTCCTTTTCCTCGGTCTGGACACTTGGCTCTTCTCTTTTCGAATCTTCCTCCATCAAGTAACCCTGTGGAGGCAAGTCCTCAGAGAGCTTCTCCGAAACCTCCGCTGTTGAGGTCTCTTCTTTCTCTTGTGATCTTTTCTCCCAGCCTTTACTCCTGCTGGGTTCGTCTTTGTCAGGCTGGCTTCGATTCTAATTCAGCTTGCAATCTCTTCATCACTGAGGCTCTTTTCCTTGGGGCTCTCCTGGTATAAGAAATAAGAAAAAGGATAGTAATTGGCTACCCACCCATACAGAAAATGACGAGGAAACCTAGTTAAGTCATTGACATTTATCGGAGAATCGACAGTTCGGTAAATAAGGATGAAGTCGTCTGTCTCGTCCCCGGTTAGCTATGCTCACTGGTATTTTCATTTCGGTGAAGCCTGCACTGCAATCAAACTAGGCGTATTTTCTTCTATATGTTGACCTTTTCCTCGCTTTGTCACTATTTGAAGAGGAACTGGCGGAATAATTGGTTTAGTCTGTGAACGAACCGGAACCACCGAAATCAGACCTGTTGATGTGCCGTCCTCATGTAGTGGTGTCCGTGGTTGCGGTATGATCGGCTGTACCGCCCGCATGCGTGAATCTTTGAATATCTTTGAAGTCTTGACTGACTGTATTTACGACTCTGCTTGGGCCAGTGATCACTATGCCCTAGTCCGCGGGAGGTTCACCATTACGAAGTCTGGAAAGAGGGTCCACTGCGCATTTCTCGAACAAAGCTTATTCTCGTCACAATCGTTCAATCAAATTCCATCAACGTCAAACCCGGCTTGTTGACCAAGTAAAGCAAGGCTTGGTGATCCACGAATAAGACTCATTTCGTTCCCAAGCAAGAGAGGGACGGCATGACAGAGGGACTTACCAACCAGCGACCTCAAAAATCCAATCTACAGCAGCCCAACCACGACTCCGATCACGGTTGCCTGTTGACTTTATCTCAGGTTCCAGACCCAGAAGTAAACTTTTATGGATGGATGGGTCGAGGTCTCAGTCAGAAAAGGGAAGGTCGCCTAATAGAGTGGCTTGTTAGCTAGTTAGCTTAGCTTCCATCCTGTGATGTCTGTCGAAGAGAAAGGTGCAAGTCGAAGCTTGCTGACTTCGGAGCTGATGGAGCTTGGCTTTAAGAAGGATCGTGTAGCTAGAGCTGCATTTCGCTCGTAAGATTCGGATGAAGCGAGAGCGGAGACGCGGTAGTTATTTATACATTTGTTAAAGGAGGAGCTTGCTCTTTCCTGCTTTAGGCTTGAGTTGAAGCTTGAAGTGACAGGTTGGACAGGAAAGTCACAGGCGGCTGTTGGTCAGTCTAGTCTATCCTTACTTTCCAGTGACAGCAAAGTCAGGACTAGGAGGCGATTCAGCTCTTGCAACTTTGACACTCAGAAAGGAAGGCGACTCTCGTTCAGAAGGGTGGCCTCCCAAGCTGCGCATCTCGAAAGCGCTCATCAAAGGGGGGTTCCGAGGCTAGAGAAAGCTTGCTTTATAGAATCGTTTTTCTACAGAAGCACGAGTGAGAAACGATCTAAAGAAGCCTCTGCGGGTCACTTCCTTCCACTACTTTGAAGTAGCCAAGAGGCAAGTCTCGACGTTCTATTTCCATCATTCAAAAGCGAAAGGAAAGACAGATCTTCTTCCGTCAGAATCTTTTGGAAGGCCTTGATAATAAAAGTTGGGCTCTATCCTTCCCACCCACCTCATTAATATCTGGAGGGTAGCTTCTTCTCTTATCTTAATATTAAGGGACACGGGCACTGGCAACAGCGTATGGAGTCTTTTATCACCCAGATGAGGCCAGTTGGAGCGATGACGCACACTGCTTTAAATAAAGCGCAGTGAATAATGCGCCAGACTGCCTAACCCGTTGAACCGTTCTCTAAGAGAACGGGTAAGCCGCAATACAGTGTTCCTTGCTTCCAGCTATTCTCACGAGTAATAAGTGCTGTAATCAGTCTCGATAAGAAGCTTTCTTTTCCTTTAGTAAGTAGTAGAGTGATTCCTTCCCTCTACCTATAGTATAGATAGATAGCTAGGTAAATGCCTGAGTGAGTCTAAGTCTAGTCCAGGTAAAACTCAAAGAAAGATTAGAATGCCCATTCACTATTCACTCACAATAGAATAGAGAGAGGATGAATAATCTGTACCAGCTCCAGGATCCAAATTCTTTCCGCTCTTTCTTTCCTTTGTCAACTCAGTGTAGTTGTCTTGGTAAACACAATATAGATGGCTGGGGATTCCCTTTTTTCTTATTTCTATCTTCGCGACATGCGATGGTGATGAGGGCAACATACATGAGGTATCACCTCTGTTTACCTTGGTTCCCCGGGCTCCTGCACCACATCCGCTTGTTACTATAAGTGTATTTCATATGAAATACAAAAATCAGAGGTAATCTGTAATATTGAAGTAGAGAATAATCAGAGGAAATCAAAAAAGAAACAAATAAAGAGAGGGGCAAGTCACAACAAATAAAAACAAGAGAAAAGCCGATACAAGATAGATTGCAACTATGTACCTAGTAGTACTGGATCGTGAGCAAGGCCGATAAAGGGCGGAAATGCCCGAAAGAGCAGAATATTCAGCGGTGGGGTCAAAGCATAGGGAGAAGATGCTCTTCAAACATATCTTTTCTCTGGCCAAAGTTGTATATAGAATGGCGTACCTGGCAAAAGCCATAGGGGGTGGTCGCTTACAATTTGCTTCACTAATGTAGGTCGCCCGCCATTAATGCTTTCACGCTGTGGTCTACCCGGTCTTACTAGTAATTAGGCTTGCGATAGGGAGCTCCCGGACGCATAAAGGCATCCATATCGGCTTGCGCTCTTCTCTTACTTTCAGCGGCATGACAGAGTCACTTAGCTCGACGTTAGGAGATTCAAGGGGGAAAGGATTTGATCCTGTCACCTTGACTGGCAGGGAATACCGGACTCAGTAAATTCTTTAGTTGACATCGAGACCAAGTCCCATTGAATCTCTTGGAGGAAGATCAGTAGGCGAGGAGTGAGGCGATTTGTTGCCCATTCCATTACTTTCACGTAAATGACTTATGAGTCAATACCCCGAACTCCACTCCCTCCCTATCCTATTTAATCTCGTGATTTCATCCCTTCACTTTCATAAGTAATGGAATCCCGCTTTCGTGTCTATCCTGCCGCTTGATTCCACTGCTGCTTATATCCATTTTGCCCACTTTATTAACACATAGTAAAGAAAGGCTAGAGAGAGCACTTCTTCCCTTGGGAAAGACTAAAGTAAAGCTTTCAAGGCTTGAGAAGTCACTTGACTTGCTTTTGTGTAAGAGCCAGGTACTTATACTGAATTGGAAGGGGAGGTTTGAAAACGCTCGCCTTATCGAATGAAGCCCCTTGATCCTAACCCTCGGGCCCGCAACAGACCATTCTCAGGGCACAACAGGCGATTTGATCTTAGCTGATGCAGATGAAAGGGCTTACGACGAGTAGGCTCTTTTATGGAATATAGTCTATTTATTCTATGTTTGGCATTTCCGCTCCTAAAGTAAGGGTAAGGAATCTTATAACGTTAAGGTGCGCCAATTCCGCAGTAGCAGGTACGTATCGATGTGCAAATGATGGGTAATTTTTTTATAAGATCGAAGCAGGGACATCTCTTGGGTAAAGACTATGAGCCTAGCTAGGTCCCTTGTCACTAATCCGAATCTGCGGAAGAGGAGTAGGCACCCGAAGATGCTAAAGGAGCTAGCCACTATCATCGTATATAGAAGAGGAAAAACTCTTTGGCCGCATGAAGAGCGGAGCTGCACTTTTGTGACTAGCTGAAAGTAAGTAATCTCAAGGCCCGGGCATTCACCCAAAGCCAACCAGCTTAGGGGCCTTAGTTGTCCATGTATTTATCCGGTGTAATTGTTTAGTACAGGGGAATTTTTACTTTAGAACAAGACCCTTGGCTCACGCATGACTCTTATAGATTCTTTTGGGGTGTGTAAGGTAAGAGCGTCAATGGATACCCTTCCTCGTTCTTCAAAGAAAAGAGAAGGACCAGAAGTCCCCCGCCTCACCTCGAAGATAAAGGAAGAAGAAATTTGGATGATTACCCCGACCCGAAAGTTCTCAAATAGGCTGGTTTCAGTCCAATCCAGTGAGTATGCCATGCCAATTCGCTTGAAAGCCTCAGGTTCTTTATATCTTCCATGGAAGAATCAATGGATCCACCAGATTCATAAGAAAATCTTCCGTCGTAGTTCGTTCCATAAGCAGTTCGTTCTCCTGGGATTGATTCTAGTTCTAGTCTTCCTGTTGCTGAAACTATCATTCAAACGGGATTTCTTTCCTAAGCAAGATCTCAATGTGAGTTGTTCATGATTCATTCTATTTTTTTTTAATTGATTTGATTGAGACTTTCGTCTTTCTCCTGAGCCTGTTCCCTCCGCGCGGACTCAAAACTTCATGAGCCCGAGACCCTCGCGACAACCTTAGTTTCGTAGACGGATGTGGTTCCCCGCCTATCCTATCGTTGAAGTTTATCCTTCGCCGTCGCTTAATCTTGACTTAGGAACATGGACCGAGGGAATATGTAATATTGAGTTTCTCCTCCCGTCTCTGGAACTACGAAGTCTCTTATATGCTAATAGAAGCCCCTTTCTTGCCTGCTCTTGGAAATCTAGTAATGCTGAGAGGAATGATTGACAAGACGGATGTGCAACCCAAAGAATCAATCATCTTTTCTTGTGCCAACTTTATTTTCTACGAGTAAGCAAAGCTTCCTAATCCTCATTCCTCCAAAGAGGGCAAGAAAGAAGAGAGCTCCCACCCAGTTAATCCATTCTAACACCCAGACTTTTAGCTACATCCCCGAGGGTGAAATATCCAGAAAGTCACTTACTTACATCGCCAAGAAACCTCTCCCCGTGCATGAAGGAAAAGCCTTAAGGGAAATGAAGCAACCAAGGGGAATCATAAAGCGCTACGCCCGTCTTCTGGTACAGGAGAAGGCATCGACCCTTCTGGAGAATCCCCCGGAACACCATCAGAGTAAGCATTTCGAAGAGAAGGATTTATTTAATAGCCATAGAGGGGACTACTCGGCAAGCTCAGCAAGGAGAAGAATGCCACTCAACCATAATTCTAGTAGTGAGGCCGCTCGAACGAACAGAGGGGAAGTCCTCTTACAGCGCTCGTTCCGGCATTGATGAACCTATCTGAAGGAGCTGCTAAGCCATCCAGCAAGAAAGCAAGCTTAGTTCTCCACCTGAGATTCTATCTCCCCTCGGAAAATCCCTCTGACAGCCCTTTCGAACAGCACTTCAACTTAAGCAATTTCTTTAGTAGCGAGTAGCGATCAGAGGTCCTAAGAGGATGCAGTCAGCCATGCCGCCCTTCCTTAACCTTCAGGGTCAGGAAGAGAGAACGAAGGGAAAGGGCATTTGAGGGAGAGCCCAAGGGAAGGGGCAAAGAAAGGACCTGAGCACATTGACATCGAAGAAAAGGCCAATGAACATCGGTCAAGTCCTATTCAAGCCGCTTTACCGACGAGGTTAAAGAGCGGTAGCCCCTCTACTTCCAGCTTCGAGCAAGCAAGCGGCACTAAAAGCGGGTATGGGGTCTAACCCTCTCTTCTATCTAGACTGTATGAAAGTAAGCAAGGAGCGTAAGCCACTTGCCCGATAGGGTAAGGAGCGGAGACCCGCCCCGGTTCCTTCTTTCCCAACTGCTTCTTCCGAGATGCCTTCTTCACTGGCCAGGCAAGGGATAGAGTCTTCCTTCTCGCGTATATCTCTTTAATGGTAGGGTCAACTCAATTTATTTGAATAAAGCTTAACATGTGTGATGTTTCGCTCATGATTAAGTACCGAGAGCTACTTTTCCTTTCTTCGATGTAGCACTGGAAGGAGGGCTGGGTTAAGCTAGGTTCCTCGGGCAAGAAGGGAAAAGAAGGGAAGCAGATTGAGTTGATGAGCGAAGCCACTTGACCGATGAGGTGAAGGAGTGAGGACTCTGACTATAACAGATACACGAGCCCATCTATTAGAAACGCTATTTCTTGAGTAGCCAGAATAGTCTGTAGCGAGAAGCGTTCCTCATAGGCCAGCCAGGAGCTACAAGCAACTAGAGCGCAACGATAAGAGCGGGAACACTCATTAGATTAGTGCTCCCCTTCGATCTATCATGGATTAGGGGGAGAAGCAACCTCTATTCCTACTAGCTTGAGCTCTAACCTTCCTTACTTCTATCTTATTGGAAGAGAGAGATTGTGACCAGCTATCTACGCTATTTGAAGATCTTTCTTTGTCATAGACAGATTCTTGACCTAAATCAGTGACTAGTACCTTTCCTTTCCCGGGAAATCCCTCCTCTGAGATTGGACGGCGATAGGGATTGTTAACAGCTGTCTTTATTTAAGAAAACCAAGCAAGCAGTTCCTAAGGAAGAGCTTTGACTATTCCTACTAGGAGTTCCCACTTTGACTGTATTCAAAAAGCAAGCTCAGATTCATCAGATCAGTAACTAGCTGTCGGAGTAGAGGACTGTCCTAGCCGTCGGAGATGAAGAATGATACTAGGTTAATGGAATGGTTCGGGATAGAGGATCAAGATACTGTGTCATTTCTCTTAACGCCTTCACTCCTCAAACCAACCAATCCAGGAAACCACTCTCTGATAGAGGCCATTGGCATATCCGTCTTGTTCCCAACCTTGAGGAGGGATGAAGGAGTGAAAAAGAGAGGAAGAGTCTGGCCCAACCAATTACGATAGAAGAGGAATTCCCACTATAGAATAAAAGAGAAGCGATAGCCGCTCAAACAAAAGAAAGTGAGGGGTGCGAAGCAGCTCGAGCATAGCGAGAGGAGCGTGAAGGCATCAGAACAGGAGCTACCACCACTATGGCTGTCCGTGTCAGAGGCTCGATTGTAAGGAGAGGAGCGAAAAGCCTCGGTAAGGTTAACTAGCTACTTTACTCACTGCACTCGAAAAAGATAGCAAACGAACTAGAAACTCGTTCTTCCAAGAGCCGCCTTTAGTCTAATGGTCGCTTAGTAAGACTATAAACTATAAGCTCTGAGCATACACGATCCGACGTCCGAAATAGGATCCTACTCATGAAGAGTTGCCCGATCGAAAGAAGCCTTAATCGAGGCTTCGACAACTACTTCCAACTATCAGAGAGGTCACATTCCGAGATCGAATTAGTGATCCACCCCGAAACCAAGGCTACTATTACTTTTTAGTAGGAAGGAAACTCTAAGGGCTTAGCACTACTCCAACAAAAAGGCTATTACAGAATAAAAGCTACTACAGGATTATACTGGACTATATTTAGCTTATTTTAGACTCCCGAAATTCCTCTCTCGAACTCGCATTAGGAGATCGGTAACAGAGGGAAGGGACCTCTAAGAGCTGATTCAAGTGCTTGCATCCACTAGATCATCGTTCACCCGCATCGCTGCCAAATAAGTAGCCTCTCTCTTCTTATCAGCTGTTACAGCGGATATTCCGACATTTATTTATCCATTACAACTCTAATCTAAACAACCGATATTGCGATATGAGTCTGGCAGTAGCCTTTTCTTCAAGCAGGGCTTTTCGGAATCGAACTTAGCGATCCTGGGAAGAGGAAAGAAGAACCATTTGAGGGATCACCTTTAGGTAGGGCCAGCTTAGCCCATAAAAAGAAAGGAGAGCTTTGCTCCCTAATCGATTGGAGGAGCTCGCAACCTATACATGGCGAAGAGATTTTAGTTATAGCTGAGGTCTCCGGATCCATCATTAGTAGAAATAGATAGACACGTTCACTCGCTTCTTCCTCGCTCATGCACTTGTTTCTTCTTTTTCCGTTTCTTAACCTATCCTAAGGGCATTCCCGATTAGGTGTATCTTCACAGAGGAATCGAACCAATGATCCAAGCCCCAAGGGGAATCTGAAATCAATTTCTTTTGGTGATCGCACCTCTTCCCTTAATCTTAAAAATGCTCTTGCTCTTAGGCTCTCAAATCGAGAGGGGGAGATTATACCATCTTCAAGCGCATTCGCCCTCCGTTTTCTTCAAATTTGGATATTCGCTCGTTATTAGGCCCTGCTTCATCGATGAAAGCTTCAAGCTTATACTCTTTAGTTGGGTTGGTAACCTTCTGGTGAACCACTAGGATCAAGTTCTCCTCTTCTCTAGCTTTCTTCAGCTAAAGACATTGCCCGAATCTAATGTTATCAGCTTTCTTGGCTGGGTGGGCACTGATAAGAAGAGTATGCCTGCACCTTTCTTGTCTAATATCTACAGCTCGTTGATCTTTTTCGTCTGTTCTGGCTAACCCCATTCCAGTCTATTAGGCTAGGTCTGTTCGATTGAGCTTCTATTAGTCACTTTTCTCGCTCCTCAAGAAAGACGGCTGGGAACGGCCTCTCGCGATGTGGCATTCCGTCCTCTTTGGATTTCTTTTGCTATAAGCGGGGAATCAAGGTCTTTCAGAGAGCTTGACTTCTTCCTTATACCCTGCCCTAAGACTAGAAACTTCCTATTATGAATAGCTTCCTTTCAGGTTGTGTTGTTACTATTCTAACAGGGCTGGGGAGACGGTGAACTAATCTCATACCTATGATAGGGCAATAGCGCAGATAAGATCTGACTTCATGTGTTCAGGATATGGTTCTCTTCCTGAAATCAAAGAAGAATCCATGCCCAGGGCTAATCAGAGTAGTCGGCTACAGCAATCAACCTAACATAACTAAATAGTAGTACCTAGGTTCGTGCCTCTCAGCTTTATCTTATTCTTATGGGCATCACACCTGATAGGGCAGTCCCAGTCAAGGATCAAAGCCAAGTCAACGGCAGCTCATTTACAAGATTAACCTGAGAGTCCCTTCACTGAGGGTTCAAGCGAGTGAGTAAGAATAGTAAAGTGAAAGAAGCCCACATTCCCTCTCTTCTTTCCCCCATCAATGGTGATGGGGCCTCATATCTAAAATTTGGTTAAGGATTACAACCAATATACGAATTTGACTTTCTGCGCTAGTTAGTTAACTGTTATTCCTACAATTAATATCACCCCTCCAAAATCTGTTTACTTAGTTCCGTACCGCAGACAGTCGTGTAGCTAACGCTACTCAATATGAGAGTTGCGATACAGGCAATAACTAGTCTTCTGAGGACTACTTTATGGTTTGATTCTACTCCAGGTGGTTCGCGAATACCTGTATCATTCAACACTCCTTCTGGGCTACTTGAGCTACTGGCAGGTTCGAACATTCCTAGCGCCGCGGGTTGTGTAAACCAATATCTTATATTTTCACATATATCAATTTGATTATCGATCATCTGTTGGGACCATGAGGATATTTCATTTTTTATATATAAAACCTTATCAGGACTCAGTATATCTGAGAAATCATAGTAGGGCAAGGCCAACATAATGTTGGGGTATAGGGCATACCAGATTTGAAAACCCAAGCAGATGGCCAAATTCATTGCGTTATTGTTTGCTTGATAAGCCATGATGTAGGGTGAAAGAAACTCGTATTCATAACCCCTCCATAGGAAATTAGTTAGTCCATCATTAATGGTTTGGGGTAGACGGAAACGTCTGAGGTATAAACTAATATTTTCATTTCTCAAAGTTAGTAATTTATCGAAGACACCCTTTGTATATTGCGATGCTACTTTGAATCCCAAAACTGTACCCGAGATGGGTAGGGGCCTTCTCATGATAAGTAGTCTCTTACTGATCGATACCGCAGAAAAGCCAAGGTGTTTTGCTGACGCTGCATAAACATGGGGAGGGTACGCACAAAGCAGTGGTGATTTACAAAAAGTATTAGCATACTGCTTGCGCAACTGTGAGCTCTTAAATTGACTCATCTCGGTCATTAGTAGAGATGTCGTGGGTTCGTTTCGAACCCTCCTGCACCCCGCGTGACCTCGAGCTATAAAGATAATGTTCCAAATTGGATTCAAATTTATTAATAGAGAGAACAACATTGTGCGTGATAAACTACTTAACTGAGGAGACCGCAAAGCCTACGACTAAGGCAGCGCGTGAGACTCCTTTTCCTCTTCAACTTCTATTAATCAAAAGCCCTAGCAAGCTTGCCTGTACTAGGCATCCTCGCGCTTCCATAGGAACCGTCATCATTCATCGTGAAGACTTGAATTTTCCCGTCTGGGCTGACACAAACTACACCACCCAGACAAGGCACAGGCCCGTCTCCTGGATTAAGACACCGAAATTTACCAGACAAATTCAGTTTTTCAAAGATGCTCAGTACTAATTCTTCGAACAATAAGTAGTGCTTGACGTGCATACATTCAGATGTGGGGAAATAGACTAAAACCTCATTAACATATCTAGTAAACTTTAACTCAGGAAATAGACTTTGAAACTCCATATCAAAGTCTGATAAAGCAATATTAAGTATGACATCAGTGAGAAATCCCGCGGGAGGGATATTACATCCTAAATCGGCAGTTAAGTCTACACCGTACTCATCCTTGAGGGGTATATGAAGGAATTTCTCTATTAACTCCATAATTGAATCATCCTTCACTTTTTGTGAAAGCCTAGACAAAAGACAATTCTTATTTAGAACACTAAGGGTGTTAGTTAGGTCAATTACGACAAGTTTATTCAAAGTACCACTACTAGATACCATATCATAATAATTGCTTAAAAGCATTTTCATCCCAAAGGAATTTCTCATTAGAATGATATCCTCATAAAGAAAATAATGAATAATCATCACTCCGAGAGTGAAGAATACTAATCTATCTTCTTCTCTCGAACTTAGACTAAAATTTATATTAGGATCGTGGATATGCAGAATAAGTGGAGAATATTGAGGACACTCTCCTTTATCGAAAAAGAAGTTCACTAGAATAGGCGAGAAAGAGTAACTTCCATTTTGGATACTTTTCTGGAGTTCTTTCACCATTTCAGATGTCAATGATGGATATAAATCCGAGAATTCTGTGTATACATCACTGATATCGGACGCAAGCCGATCCAACGGACATAATCTTCGATGATTAAGAATCATGATTTGTTATATAGCGGAGAGAGACATTCAAATGTGACAGAACGATCTTATTGCACTTTTTGACTATGAAGAGTCCTTCAATACCACACACTTCTCCTCTGTAATAATATTCTTTGTAGGGGAAAAAGTTTTGATCGATTCGCGTACTCCAATACGAACTTATCTTTCCGTTCACTACTTCCAAATACATATTAAAGAATGGATAGAAGTTATAAGTATCCATTAATAAACTATCCTTCAGTTTCAAAAACTCTTCCCTTTCTAAGGGCACCACTTCTTTGCTGTTTAACTTTTCGACTTCATGTATTAATATTTCTATAGAAAGATCTTCGTTCAATCTCATAACAATTATTCCAATCTAAGTTTTTAATATCAACCCTTTCGGGGGGCAGTATCTATTAATATCTTAATTTACATTTTTAAAGAGCCTTGTTTAGGCTCAAACTATATTGGGATTTTTAGGATCAAACTATATCATCTGTAGTTCAGAAAGTCATTCCAATTGATGTTTGTCACTGCACTACATAAAATAACATTAATTGCGCAAGCGGTAATACAGCCAAATACGAGTAGCTTTAAACCTTCTGGAATTTCCACTTTGTTCAAACCTAGTGGATCAAAGGATTGCCCTACTTGGCTTTCTCTAACTAGTCCTTGCTCCGCAGAGCTACTAATGCTGAAAGTATCCATCGGATCCCTTCCTGCTGCATATGTATGATCATACCAACCATAGAATATATTCCTAATATGCTCGTACCAATCATTGATTATTCGATCAGCTACATTGAGAATTTCAGGAGAGAATAGCAGCTCTTTGTAGCTACTAGTCTCCAGCAGCACACTGGGTAAATTCGCATACCAGATGCTGAACCCAATGCAGAGCGCGAGGTTCAAGTGCTGGCAGCAGAACATCAGAAATGTCACCATGTATTCTTGGTTATAGTGAAACCCGCTATTCACATCCAAGGTCACGTATCCTGGTGCTACCTCTTTATAAGAAGAATCCATTATAATGGCTTTGAGTCCTACGGGGAACTTCTCTAAGAATTTGACAAACTCCATTCTCGATAAGTTACTACTTAATAGCACCCTATTTAAAGGGATATTTAAGGGTAGCGGCTTCCTAAAGAGGATATATTCTCGATTGATTGTAACAAGCCTATAGACCAAGGCTTGCACTGACCCTGTGTACAGGTGGCTTATATATAAACGTAGATTTTTCATAAAAATGATTCCGCAACCAATACTGAGCGCACTCTAAGCGATACCGGCACATTCGAATCATTAATGGGGAGGCCAAGGGCAAACCATAATTTGTTCTGTAGCCCGCATACTTCCCGAGATACCTCTCAAGGAGGGAAGTATCTTTCTTTTTATAAATTCTGAAATTCTTATTATCCTCCTTTGCCTTTGGTACATCAATATTGACTCTTCGGCCTAATAGAAAGAAATAAAAATCTCGTAACTTTTCTATACTTTTAGTCTTTTTAGACACAGTGTTTTTCATGGTGGTCATGTTCATTATTAATTATTCCCGTCGAAGAATTGTTCACATAAATGTGTACCGCATACAGTGGCGTAGGAAACACTGTTCAATATAATCACTGTCAGGCAAGTCAGTACTAACTTTTGAAGTACTTCTTTGTGCTTCTCCTTCCCCCTGGCCTCTTCGTTGAGACTCAGCGGGTCGAACAACTGTGTCTGGGCAGTGACCACTGGGTCCTCAGTTGAGGTAGCGCCAAAGACCTCCTCTGTAATAAATTTCGCAAAACTTTGGCATAGCTCTGCACAGTATAGTGAGATTTGTGGTGACCACTCACTTGCCAACTCCCTTAATGCACCCACCTTCTCAGGGTTCACCAATTCACTGATGGTGTAGTTCGGGAGGTATAACATAAAGTAAGGGATATACGCATACCACACTTGGAAGCCTAAACAGATGGCGAGATTCATTGCGTTGATGTTAGCACCTATCGCGCTGATGTAGGAAGAAAGTCTCTCATAATCGGCATAATCCGATCCTCTCTCATTCAACGGTAACCCAGTTCGTATTGATTCTCGTATTGATTGTAATCTTTCTATTTTTTTCTTGTACCCCCTTTTTAGATCCATAAGTTCTCTCGTTTTCTGGCTAATATTAAGTTCTATTAGCTTACCATAGATACCTCTTCTATAGTGACAAGCCATTAGTGAACACAAGTATGTACTCGAGATGGGTAGTGGGAAGTTCCACGAGCGTGCCTTATACGTTTGAATCATATCAATCATTAGTAGAGAAGATCCCGTGGCATTGTTTTGAATCCACCTGCTTCCCGCGTATCCCCGTGCGATGAAAAGAAAGTTGTAGATACAGTCTATGTTAATCAAACTCAAATATAACATTTTTCTTTTCCTTGTATTAACATTTTAGTGTTTAAATTACAACACTGCTATACCGAAAAAAAGAAAGACGATTAGACGAAATCAATGGTACTATCTACCGTCGGTTTGTAGAACCTCCGCTTACTATGTACCGTCGGGTACTGACTTTATTTAGAACCTCCGCGTCGGTATCATACTATGGCTCTTCACAGAAAGTTGTGGTCTTCTGTGTAGAGTACTGACTATGTACCCATCAGTTTTACAACTTGAGTGAGTATCCGTATTTATCTCATAGAGGCTTAATGCTACAAAGCGAGAAATGATGGGTCATCACATGAGTCTGTTATTTCAATTATAAAAATGTTCTCTTTGGTTCAAAAAGCCTTGCATAAGAAAAAGCTTGCTTGAACCATTGTTCTTACGTCAACACAACCTACAAAAACGGTTCTCACAAATAGACATTGTGAATGAAATTCATAGAGAATGAAATTCTACTCCTCACAATCTAGTGCTATGGGACTCCCTTAGCGGAGGCTATTACCCTTTGGGGCTATTACTTAAGATAAGTGACGACCTTTGATTCACTCTAAATATTAATACGAAAGAGGTTCCTAATACGAAAGAGCATCCCTAAAATATTAAGGGTATGCTTAATAGGTGTCCGCATTTGCTGATAAAAATGATATGATCACCCCACACAACGGATCGTTTCCCAGGGAAGAGGTCGAAGAATTCAGTATCAAAATCATATTCTGAGTTGATGATACTTAGCAAATCATCTGGCCGAAATTCACTCACTTTCCTTTCTGGTAAAATAATAAAACCTTTGTCTAAATATCTAAAGTGAAGAAAATCCTTCATTTCTGATTCCATTCTTAAATCGAAATCATGAAACATAAAATTTATGATTAAATTACCAATAATTGGAAAACCTTTGTTCTCTTCCAAGACCATTCTTTCAGAATTTGATCCACTCATTACAAGCTGACTACTCAATATTATTGAGAGCAATTGGAGAAATTCCTCATCTCCAATCAGTTGTGACACTTTAGAGAGAATTTCTTCTTTTGAGAAAGAAACAGATTGGAAATCATACATAACGATTTGGCTTAGTTTCTTACATAAGACCATTTTCTCAATCATGGTGCTTTTGCTTGCGTCATCTCTGCAAGCAAAGGAATTTTTTAACATCACTTTGCGAAATTCACGACTCAAGACATTACGTACAGCAGTTAATATTAATTCATCTTTTTGATCAATATAGATTCCTATGGATGGTCCAATTATGACTATTTTTTTAGAAAATAAGGATATAAATTTATCAGTCATCTCTTTATCCCTAATTATAATCACTTCAAAATCTTTAAAGGGTGTATAAATTATTTTCGAGTTGAAATATCAAGTCATTGAGATCATTCTCTCTCAAAATTCGATTCGATTTAGAATTTAAAATTCTCATTTCTGAAAACACATCGCTAAACAGATTTTTCATCCTCAAAGATGAGTGAAACATTGAACTATGGAGAAGACTTTCAGGTGAAGAGTTAAACATAGATGAGTGCAACATAGATGAGTTAAACATAGATGAGTGCACATACTAAATATAGGGTGATATCCAGCCTTATCTTCCCGTTTACTACATTAACATATAAATTTAAGAAAGGATAAAAGTTATAACTACCCATAAATAAACTATCCTTCAATTTCAAAAGCTCTACACTTTATAAGGGTACATTTTCTTTAGCGTTTATCTTTTCGATTTGAATTAATAAATTAAGTAATTCGTTCATTCGCATAACAATAGAAGTTTTTTTTTTCTAAGATAGTATTCATTATACCGGAAAAGAATTTGTCCTCGGGATACGAATTATCTGATTCACATGCAGTCACAGCGAATACCATATATTGAAAAAGATTCTGTGAGAGCCATACATAATATAATAGTACCCACGAAGACAGGAATAGCACTTTTGTATGGCTTCAAGCCCAGCGGGTCGAAGCATTCGAATAAGTCCTTGGCCACCCTATTTATAGGTTCACCACAATCACAGGGTGTGGGAGTCTGATGAAGACTGCAAACATGGTTCTCGAAAGTGTCCCGTGTGACTCTAACTATATTTCCTATGTCCGGAGAGGAGAGAACTCCAGGATGATTTATCATCTCATAGGGTACCAAAGACCACCAGACGGTGAATCCCAAGATCAGACACAATAATGAAACAAACCTGATATCATGCAAAAGTGAATAGATTACAGCATCGCTAAGTTTGAAGGAAATGATTCGACTATCTTGAGAAAGTAATTCGGACAACCCCATGATTTTACGAGGAATCCTACTAGAGTCTATATTGAAAGGTAGGTCGCATGGATTTACCTTTAAGGGCATCCATGGTCCTATCGTGTACTTCTTTATAAGTCTCCTTCCTTGATAAGGATATTTGTACCAACAAAATACATGACTATTAGTCTTTATTCGGATTTCAGGGTTACCTGATGTATATTTATTAAATAAAGATAGCATAATTATTCTTTTCTTTTATAGTGGTTCTGTCATTAGAATAATTTCCCCGTCTCGGCTGAGACTAATTTCACCATAATAACAAGGCACAAATGGACTTCCTTGTTCAATAGGTATTATTTTTCCTTCCAAATTGAGTTTTCGAAATAAGTCTAAAAGTTTTTCTCTGAAGATATCAAAGGATATTCTTGATAATTCAGTAGAGGGAAAAAAGACTAAAACTTCATGAAGATATCTTAGATAGTCTAATTGTGGGAATACACGTCGAAACTCTTTATCTAGCTCTATTAATTCAAAATTAAATAGTACACTCGAAATAAGACCCGCTGTTGGAATATTACAATTTATATTTTTAGTTAAGTCTATGGAACTATTTTCATCTAGCATGATAGGTAAATACAGGTATTTCTCAATTAGAGACATAATTTCACCATTCATAACAATATGGGAAAGCTTAGACAAAAGATTACTTCGATCTATTATTTTCATTGAATTTGTTAGGTCTAATTTAGAAAGCCTTAAGACTGGACCTTTAGTACTCACTTTATCCCAATAAAATTTAGGATGAACTTTTAAACCCATAGAACTATCTATGAAAAGGTTTTTCTTCATAATATGAAGATTTAGCATTCGCCCGAGTCCTATTAGCACAAAGGTATCACCCAATGTAGGAAATATTCCTATAAATGTATCTTTTTTATTATTGATATAATGTTTTGACAACACATTCAATTTGAGAATCAAATTCTCTAATATTTCATTTTCATTGGTTTTATCGAAAAATCTAGCTCGAAGCGGTGAGAAAGTGTATTTCCCTTCCATAATTTGTTTATTAATGTCTCTCATATCTTGAATTGACAAAAAAAACTTTAATTCAGGATCCTTCATTAGAATTTCATTATAAGTATCTTCAATAAAATGAGTTAGTTTGTTCAACGAACAATAATTCTCATTATTAGATGAATAATACCTCTTAGCCAACATTCCTGAAATATTGTGAACAGATCTACCATTCTTTGATGACATGAATAATCTATTCTTTGATGACATTCCTGAAATATAGTGAACTGTAGTATGACACAACATACCTTTTTTGGTTACTCTCATTCCATTCTTTGATGACATTCCTGAAATATTGTGAACAGATCTACCATTCTTTTTAGACATTCCTTCAATATAGTGAACTGCAGGATGACAATAAAACAACATACTGTTTACTCTCCCCACCCCCAACCGCATGTGTATACTGAACATAATATAAACTAGAACTAGAAATCCTTCGTTATCAGAGAGGGGCCCCTTAGTGAGCGGGGCTTTCTTAATGGATGGCTTTTAGAGATACTCCCGTTGTTTTATGCCTACCTTGTGTAATAGTTCTCTCTACGCTATAATAGGAACCCGTCACTATTATCAACTAGAGATTACCGGCTTTCCGGGGAGTTTCTCTTAAGCTCACAAGTCTGGTATGTAACAGGTACATGAAGCTTCTTTATTAAGAGTTATTAGAGATAAAGAAATAATCATAAGATATTTGTATTTATCTCATAAGAGGGACTATAATCATAGGGGTATTTTACAGCTAAAGCTTCGTGTGATGAATGTAGATTGGTTGATAAGAAACGATCTAAAGCTCAGCAAATACTACCAGAATTCTTTCTCTTCTAGATTTAGCATACCCAAAATGACAAGCAGCAAGTGGGAGATCATGACAAAGTACCTCACCCGATTCGTGTAGAAAAGACAGAAACTCTCATCGCTCATTCTTAATATGGGAATTAGAAATCAGCTATAGGCCACTTCAAGTAAGTCGTCAATTTGAGACTACAGTCCTAGCCATGTATGAAACACCTAAAGCCAAGCCATTCCGCTATCCGCTGCAAAGATCGTCAAGACGCGGGCTCGGCTCCCTATCCCTAAAAGGGAGAAAGAAAAGACCCCAGGTCGTACCCAATAATCAAAAGGAAGGAGGAGATAAAGCAGCAGGCAAAGTTGTCCTGATGACGCAGGGTTCCTATATATCATATACCATCATCTCGTCCAAAGAAGGCATGTCAGCGGGTGAACGTCTAGTTGGGACCCAGGTGAAGATCTAAAGTGCGAGCGGACATCTCTATCTTAGAAAGGCCAAAAGCACTCAAATGTTTGGAATGGGATACCAAGGACTGAAACTTCCCCTTTCTTCCTATTTCTATTTAGAAAGCTGAAACGCAATTCCTCCAATTGTGAAAGACTCCACAAAAGGATTTGACCACTCATTCTAGTTGCTATGTACACTGGGGCTAGTACATAAACTCGTGTACGCTTCAAGGGAAGGGGAAAAAAAAGACCGACGAAACATCAAAGTAGGTACGTAGTGAGCCGGTAGTTTGATCATCAGTCAAATGGATTCATCATAAGACGAGCTAATATATGAAACACTTTTCTAGGGTGTACTTGCTTTAAAGCACCTGGAATCGATGGTGTGACTGACTCCTCCTTAATAGAATAGTAGCTTCCAGTCAGAGAGGGTTTCATTGATCATCTTCGTCTTTTGCAGGAAGCATGGCTCTCACCCCCTTTCCAAGATCAGATCTTGAACCTACATTCTATTAAATCTCAGGTACCTGTCTATGTTACCATCACTTGGTTGCTTCAGAATGTACTAAATCGTCAATACTTGAAAGCACGGACTTTAGCTCCGCCTTTACAAGAATTCTTCTTGTCTTGTGAAAACAAAAAGTTATGTCATATTTGTCGGAAGACCATGTTACCGACGATTGTATGTTGAGAAAACTCGACGGAACCGCGATCAAAGGACGTACCAAACGTCTGTACAAGGACCTTATAGCAAACAGAATCACTATAAGTAGGATAGGAAACCCGCCAGAATCAGAAAGGGGGAGACCTGCGACAAACGCAACGACAACAGATTGCCCGAGATCCGCAGGGTCGTCCGATCGTTCAGTGCTTGCAATGCAAACAATGGGGACATTTTAGAAAGACTGTCCCGATAAGCCACCAGCCCTGTTGATGTGCCAGTGGTTGGGACTGGGTGATCATGATGATTCGGAGTGCCCGAAGCATAGGGTTAACCGTATTAATACGAATTAGGGATCAGATCCTGCGGCGTAGTATCGACAAGAAGACGGCTGCGCCCTCTCCTGTCGCTGAAAACAGAGAGTTCCATGCTCAAGTGAAAGAGTGACAGCCAGATACCGTTAAGGCCAGTGAAGCGCAGCCTGAGATACAGCAAGATTCTTCACTGCAAGTGAAAGCAATTAATATAGGTAGTAGTTGTATCGTCCTCTTGTATTATAAGAAGATCCCTTTCATAGTAGTTCTTCTCTTTCCCCTAGTTAGCGGACTATAAGTAGTCTCAATTGATCGACCGCTTACATCGTCCGCATCTGCTAGTCTTTCTTCCTTACGTTATCTCTTCTATTAGGAGGTGAGTGCTTCTTAGTTGGAGAGCGTGAACTTCTCTCTTTCCCTGCTATTGCCCTAGCTAGAACGAAATCATCAACTTCGGAATAGTTTCGATAGCTTCTCAAATCACCTTACCTTGATTGAGGAATCGAATTCATTTGCTTTTGCTGCGTCTGCATATCGATCGGTTTCAAAACCCTCGGTATCGGCTTAAGCCTTCCCGGATCCAACCTTCTCTGAACTCTTCTGACCCCGCCGGCCTTCTCGCCCGAGCCCTTTCTTTTCAATAGGATCAAGGTGCTCTAAGATTTCTGTTTGCATGCACTAGTATAGTAATCGATTGCTCTTTAGGAAAAACATTAGAACAACGCGGTCTCATAGGTTTCCTTATCAGCCTTCTTATGGGAGGCATGCCAACAATCTTTCGTGAAGAGCTACCCGCAGTCGGTGCGAGTTTAGCGAAGCTGGGCTCATTTATGATCCGCTGATCAAATAGCATTAGGGGCAGGATTTCTCTCCAACAAAGTAGAAGTAGGCTTTGCTTGCTCGCTATAACAGGCTGAGCTAAATGTGACAACATATCCGTGGGGTTAGTCAATCCCCTGTAAATGGGGAAAGAAGAGACGAAACTTTATTAGAAAGGGGCTCTGACCGTCAGAAGTTTGAAGTTTTCTGTGATGTTTATCAGAATCAATGGCATGCGCGATATGCAGTATCGGCATTGCTAAGAAAATTGAGCTAGACCTCTGCCCGGAGAAAGCGTCGTTTCGGACCCCTCATGGGTGGTGCCGTGCCTATCCGAGGAACTTGTCGCTTCCTTCTCCACTTCTTCCTCTCAAGTCGAAGCGCCTTCAACTGCAGCTAGTTTGCGGAGAGTTGCGTTAGCTTGGGTTCCTTCCTTGGCTGCTTCTCCTACTTGGCAGCTTTTCTTGAGTAAAACTGCTTCTTTTTTGATTGGCTTTTACGACAGGAATAGCCTGATTGTAATCCTTTTTCTAAAAAGTATATCAGATTCAATGTTGTATCGGGGAACCGGCTCTGTATGCTGCTAGTGTACGGTATAGGAATAGGAAGCCATCATATGGAGGGGCATCTTTCGCTTGACTTTTGTGTTGCGAGTGCATGCGTCCACCACGGTCAGGGCTTTCACAGGTATCTTGTACGTAGTTAAGGTGAAGCTTTGTTTGGTGTTGATTCTAGACTAGACTAGACTAGAAAGGAGCAGGTTTGAGCGTGTAGGCGACCATGAAGAGGCAAGCAAGCGCGGGCAAGCAAGTAGAAGAAAAGAGCAAGCAAGGAAGTGACTGAAGGAAGTCAATTCAATTGGAGTGAAGTAAGAGTTAGTTTACCCCGAGATTCAAGTAATCAGAAGTCTGTCTGTTCCCCAAGCGAAGTATCTGCAAGTGAAAAGAAAAGATCAGAAGCACCAAGAAAACGTATGCGCTAACGCGTAACGGCTTTCGCGGTAGTGCTGCTCAGGAGTTGCTTGTTCACAACGGCTTTCGCGCCAGTGCGCTCAGGAGTTGCTTGTTGGTTGGGACCTAAGGCTAATAAATGAATTCAGAAGCAGCTAAAGTGGTTGAAGAGAAAGTACAAAAGGGCAGGCGAATCCTACTATTCTATCTAATTTCTTTGAGCCGATAGCTAGTAATCTCTTAAAGCAGCTAGGGATGGGTGATGAATCTACACCCCTAGGCAAATCGAAGTGGGCCTGCCCCTATCTCTATAGTGTACTTTTTGCTTAGGCAAAAGCCACTCTCACAACATCGGGATCAGAGTAACAAAAACAAGAGGAAAGCAGCGACAAAGATGGCAAGGAGGAGACTAGTAGTAATAAGAAGATGCACGAGCTGTGACCTTATCTACGTTATTGGACGATAGGGATTTGAAAAAGCTAGAGCTAGAAGAAAGAAAGAAAAGATGATATACGAGATTGAGAGATTAGGGATCAGAGTTCATAAAAGGCGCTAGCCAGTCCCAAGGTCAGGAAGGGAAAGGAAAGAGCTGCCCTTGAAAGGACATATCTAGCCAAAGCAAACAGAGAAAAGGCAAATCGTCCTTTCGACTGGTTGGAGAGGAGAGAAAGAGTGAAGAGTCCCGACCATCATTAAGGGAATTGAGTACGGGATAACAGGAGCCTAAAGCCAAAAAGGAAAGCACAGGATAACATTCTGTAGTTCTTCTAACCTTCTATTGATAGATTAATAGGACTCTACTCCGCCAAAGCAAAGGAAAGACTGGATAACTTTGACTTTCTTCAACAACCAAACTGAAAGCATTGAATGGGGGACATGAAACCAGAGCGAGAAAGTCCCAGGACAGGGGAAAGAAAGACAGCTGGCACAAAAGCAACAGTAGCGCTAGCGGGAAAAGAAAGAGTTGGAGATACACCTGCCACTTCCAACTATAGGAGATTTCTTGATGAGCGAGAAGAAGTCCCCCTATGACTAAGAGAGGGGATTAGCCAGAACATTAGAGATGAATAGAAGAGTCCCTCTCTTCATTAAGGGAATGGGGAGTCCGGCATCAAAGCCACAGTCTCGTAGTTGATTCTTCGGCTGATTCTTCTTTAAAGGATGCACTACGCCTGTCCCGGGATTGTTCAGTGAAGCGAAGAAGGGTATTGACTCCTTAGATGATTGGATTCGAGTGTCACACTCTTTAGCTGCCGTTAAGTAGGAAGGATAGGTCTGTAGTAGTAGAAGCTTAAGGTTGTCAACTGACGTTCTGTTCCTGCTTTAAAGTGAAGCCAGCCATCCCATGGGTGGTGAGTCGAAAGGCTTTTAGCGCTGTGCTGCGGCATGGGCCCTTCAGCTTCTTAGGCAAACTCTTTCATAACCTTGTCCCTTGTGTCGTTGAGAGGAGTCTAAAGCCAGATAAGACCATTCCCTAAGGGACTTTTTCTTAGAAAGTAAGGCTGGTTGTCAATCAGAAGATCAGGCCAAAATCGACGATTCTAGACTGGGTTGAGACATTCTTGTCGGTCAATGTGGATTTCTTGCCTGACAGATAGCCCTTTTTTTTCTAGGTAATTCAGTGACTGCCATGGGTGTGTCAGGACGATGTAAAGTCGAATTCTTTGTTATCATTCCAAGCCCGTACCTTAGCTGTTCCTTAGCTTTCGAAGAAGCTGTCCAGTATTCCAATCCGGTTAGGTTAGCATTCCAAGTCAGTTGAACTTGGTTACAGGGAAATAAAGAGAAAGAATCGAGTCACCGATAGCGCATCTTTATAGATGCCAAGGAATTCGCATATAATAGATCCTTTTTGACTAGACTAAATGATTGATCTTGTCTTTCGATCGTACAGACAATTACATATAGAAAAAAATCTCGCTTTGAGATGACACGCCCAAAAACTCCCATGCCTTTCCTGGTTCAATCAGGTCCATTTAAGAAAAGTCTCTCTTCGTTTTGGGGAGAGCGGAGCAGTCAACAACTGAAGCAAAGCAAATGATTGTTCTAGAATGGTTATTCCTCACAATTGCTCCTTGTGATGCAGCGGAACCGTGGCAATTAGGATCTCAAGACGCAGCAACACCTATGATGCAAGGAATAATAGACTTACATCACGATATCTTTTTCTTCCTCATTCTGATTTTGGTTTTCGTATTATGGATCTTGGTTCGCGCTTTATGGCATTTCCATTATCAAAAGAATCCAATCCCGCAAAGGATTGTTCATGGAACTACTATCGAGATTCTTCGGACCATCTTTCCTAGTATCATCCCGATGTTCATCGCTATACCATCATTTGCTCTGTTATACTCAATGGACGAGGTAGTAGTAGATCCAGCAATTACTATCAAAGCTATTGGACATCAATGGTATCGGACTTATGAGTATTCAGACTATAACAGTTCCGATGAACAGTCACTCACTTTTGACAGTTATACGATTCCAGAAGATGATCTAGAATTGGGTCAATCACGTTTATTAGAAGTGGACAATAGAGTGGTTGTACCAGCCAAAACTCATCTACGTATTATTGTAACATCAGCTGATGTACCTCATAGTTGGGCTGTACCTTCCTCAGGTGTCAAATGTGATGCTGTACCTGGTCGTTTAAATCAGATCTCTATTTTGGTACAACGAGAAGGAGTTTACTATGGTCAGTGCAGTGAGATTTGTGGAACTAATCATGCCTTTATGCGTGCGCCCGGAAACATAGGCCGACTGCTGAGCCCACTCTGGCTCAGCCGCACCACCCGGGGTGCGAGCCACCCGAGAAGCAAGCTATTACAGCGAGCGGCTGGAGCTGTAGGGAGCCGAGGAGCAAGGCAGTAGATAAGATAGAAGAAGGGGCCAGGCTCCCGGTGGAGCAGAGGAGACGGTTAGGATAACGAACTTGAAACGCGGAGCCCGAGCGGCCGGCGAGCGAGTGGTTAGTGGCCAATAGCGCCCTAGTTGATGGCATTCCTCTCTGCGGCTGGCACTCGAGGAACCACGGGGCACTCCATACAGAGCAAGCAAGTCTTAGGTCTTAGGGATGAGACGCCCGCGCAAGGACCTCAATTCTCATTAGGAGGTCGAACCAAGGACCTATGGAAGTCGGGGCTACCCCGTCCCCATGGGCAACGCAACAGTGTCCTGAGGGAGGAGTTTAGAGGCCTTATAGTAGCACGGACTTCTTTTTCTTTCTAGGCCATGCGAAGGGGGCCAGTCCAAGATCGTACTGTTCCTCTACAAAGACAACAGACGCTCTCAACGACTAGGCGCCACTCTCTTTCTGATCCAGCTTCTTCATGATTTCGTGCCACGGTGAACAAACAAAAAAAAAAGAGGGCCGTCTCGGCGGAAGGAGAAGGACCTGCAACGGCAGAGACTACTGATCCTCTTCTTGTTCTTAGCCGTCTGTTACGAGTCCGGGAAGCCTGGAATCCTAAATATGAGGGATCCCTCAAAATAGAGAAGGGCGGGCAGGGCTTCCGAAAGGGCCTCCCCCCTCTTCCCGGTCAAGATAGATAGGAAGGAGCCCTATCAAGTTAAGGCCATAACCCGCTTATGTACGTACACCTTTGTTTCAGGGTGGGGCCGCCCTTCCTCCTGCTAATCCGGCCATTTCCGAACCTGTCTTTCCCACCCCACAATGGAAGACTTCTCAATTCTTGCGATTCCCAGCATTCTATTTTAATAATAAACTAGGGTTCCAAACCTTAGCTCGGCTAAATAGGCTCAATGATCTCTTTCTTCGATAGACCGGTCCGGCGCTCCGCGTGGTTATATTCGTACATATTCCGACTCGCCGGTCATTATGGGTCTAGTGGCATGGCGAGGCAAAGGGGGGGCAACTACGAAGCTTCGTAGACTCGACAAATCGCTCCGCTTAAAATGCAAGCAAGGTAGCTTGCCTAGTAGCGTACGTTGGCGGCAAGGAAGGAGGCATTGGAATAGACCATACATACTAAAGTAAAGAGGCATTCGGGAAGCGACTAGTCGCTTCTGGCGAAGCTTCTAGAAGGCCGACCACTATATAAAGAGATCCATATACCAGTCATGAGCGTTAGCTCATGCCTAGAGAGGCGCAGGGCTGGATCGAAGAGCTTAGTGTGAAACGCTCAGGAAAAGAGCAGAGAATGGGTTGTGCGCCCTCCGCCCCATCTTAAAAATGAAGGGCTTTGATGCCAGCAAGCAAGCATCCTTGTAGTTGTTGGGGAGTAGGGTTCCAAACCTAGTTTTTTTTTAATAATACCCTTTCTCTAATGTAAGGCTATGAAGCCCTTCCTTCAGCTGGTTTTGGCTTGCCCCTTGTATAGATTGGAGCTATGAAGCTGACCTTATTATTATGAAAAGGGGAAAGGGCTTTTGATGCTTGCTGCTCGCTTTCTCGCTTCCGAGAGGCGAAAGGAGCCTGACTTACGGTTTCCAAGCCTGGCGCGAAGCGAAGGGATTGGATTTCACCTATGATCAGATCAGTGGGCAACCATAGTTTACTTTTTTTATGGTGTTGTTGAAAGCGAATTTTTATTTTGAAGTAGGCCTTGCTTTTCGGAGCAGCTCCCAGCTCACAGAGGAGGTGCCGTGAAGATCTAGGAGTGTGAGCAGTACGAGCTGAAAGGCTCCCATACTGTTTGGAGGGCAGGGGGCATAGATGCCAAACAAACCTGACCCCTATCTATCGTCGTAGAAGCTGTTCCTAGGAAAGATTATGGTTCTCGGGTATCCAATCAATTAATCCCCCAAACCAGGGGAGCTGGTATTTGGATTTGAATTTTTTAGTGGGGTGAGGGGGAAGCCACTAAATTGAAGGCTTCACTCGCTCGCTCTAACGCTCGTTTAGTAGACAGCGAGTAGAGTGCATAAGCCCCTTTAGAGATAGGGGCGAGTACTACACGAGCTCGTAAGTCGGAACGAGCCTTGTCTACGAAGCAGAGCGACCTCGTCTTGCTTGCTTCTGGCGAAGCTTCTAGCACTAGATAATAGGCATTCTTGTATGGTAGGAATACGACTTTTTAGGCCGACGGAGCGATAGCGAAGCCAAGCCGTATAAAGGCGAGCAGCCCTGATCGCAATAGCAAACGGCCTACTTATAGCCCTCTTCGATACGTAATCGACTTCTTGCCTGTGTGGATCACTTGATATTAGAAGCGAGGCTCGTTTTTTGCTTCCCTTGGGGGAGCCTTGCTCTCTTCGTTTAGTATTCACTTCTATCTCGGCCGGATAACTCAAAAGGTAAATAACACCTAGTTCTGCCTGCGCCCTTTAGCTAATACCTATCCTTCGTTTGTACTCAACTCAGCCCATTCCCATTCCTATTCCATCGTCGTTCTTTCCTCCAATCTTGAGAATCCAATAGTATATACCTCCTCGAAACTACTAAGAACCGATCGACTGCTCTCTTTGCGACCGGGCCGGTTCCAGCAATAGAGGGATCACGAGTAATGTAGCCTCTAACTCGATTGAATCGTAACGACACTTGAACAGATAGGCGTGGCGTGTTACCTACCAAAGAAAGAAGTTGAAACAACGCTCGTAGTTCAGGTTTTGGCCAGGAGCCGAATCAAAGCATCGAGAATGAATAACATAATAGAGCGCCCAGGTGAAATGAGAAGTAAAAAACGGGAGAGTTGGTAAAGCCTATAGCCACTACACTAATGGCATAAGCTCACAATCAGAAAGGGAGGGCAAAGTTTCTTAAACAGCAGAAAGGAATTGGATCGAAGATCCAGGTACCTAGGCCACTTGAACACTCAAAAATGGGTGGGTTGCCCCTAGAAAATAACGCTGCTCGTCCTTCTTCAGGAGGCCGGACTGAAGACGTGAAGCTAGCAATCAAAGTGTTCCTGCACACTCGAGATTGATCGACCAAAGATGCCGCACCTGGATATTAGAATTAGTATTCCGCAAACGAAGTCACTTGAATATAAGTACGGGAGGATGAGGATACCTTTCTATGCCTGCTACTGGCACCGACTGCGTCAACAACCGGTCCTTTCACCAGGCAGGCACAACTATATCTGAATGAAATGAGTAGACTAAAAAAAAAAGGACCTTCTCACTTCCAAATAGCAAACTCTTGATTTTTCTACTTGCTGCTGATGGATAATCATACCTGAGAACCGCTCTTTCATCTAAGGATGCCTAATTATTTGCTTACCTACCTGTCACTTGGTAATTTTCTCTTGAAAGCAAGGAAGAATTTTGGGGTGAATCATGCAGATGTGGTTTATGAGCGGGGATCCTACTTGTGTTTGTTTCCCACTTCCAGATGGGATAGGAAGAAAAGCCAGTCGTACACTAAGGCTTATCTATCGGTTTATGTTGTACAGAAGTCTATTCTATATATGCCTATTCTGGATCATTCGAAAGGGCGGCTACTCAGTTAACAGGATTGGATGATTAGGGTTCGGTACTGAACGAGTGGGCCCTTTTTTATGTTGTCAAAGCGCAGATGAACCGGATTTCACTGGGTGACCGCACTAAAAGGGAAGTAAGAATCGAGACTTTAAAAGTAAGACGTGACCTTAAATCCCAAGTATAGGAGCGGGCAGCCAATCAAGGTGCTTCCACACGCCCCGCCCGTTTTCTTATAGGAAAGTCTTACAGTCCTTTTGTCTTACTGAAGCCTCCCAACCCCTTTTGAATCGATCACGCACACACGTTGTGAACAAGGAATTTTCTTTCTCTAGCCCGCGCAGGGAGGTTACCTTCAAATATCTCTAAACCTTCCATTCTCTATTTTCCTATGGAATTTCATCCGTGAAACGACCTGGCTCTACTTCAGACTTTCCATCTTTGTTTCTATGAACATATAAGAGTGAGTCATTAGTACACTAGGAGCATCTTTTAGATAACCCCATCTCTGAGCTAAACATTAGAAGATTTTTTTTCCAACGCCTAATTCTCACTGATGATAAAGCACTTTCCTATTTTTGCAGTACTACTCACCTAAAGGAATGGATTCCCCCAGTCATTACACCGCGGTGTCGATAACTCTTTGACATGAGATTGTGTCAGGCCTAGCTTTGGTAGTTGAGTTCTTCCAATAACATAAGGGCCATCGACCGCATTGCTTGGAATGACCTTCGAACCGAAAACATCTTCTTTCTTGGGGCTTGCACTTGCCATGTATGTTTAGTCACTACTTTCTGTGTCTGCTTAGTCGCCCAATAGAAAATGCATAGGAAGATCTATTTCACCGAAGTCAGACTGTCTTGGATAAGCTCAAGCTCAATAAATCAATCGATCATGGTATTCACGGTCCAGCCCCTATCAGCATAGATTCTGAAACAAAATGGTATTCGAGATCGGGCACCCAAGCCGGGTTCGATATCAATCAGTTCGGTTCCTCCCACCCGCGTGCATGTCTTGGCTTTCCAGAATCTCTTTAGAAATTGATATGATTCCATAGGCAGGCATGCTCCTCTATTTCGTAGTTGGGGCATGATGGCTCCATTGAAAGCTCCTGACATGGCTTGGCCGGCAAATCCTTGATCGTGAGCTCTACCAGCTTTCCTAACCATTGGGGACAGGGCTTTCCTTGCAACCTTTGAACATTAGCTCCGTTGACTGACTCATTGGCTGCACCAGCAACTTCTGATCGTCAGCTTCTCATTGCCAGCTCATGATCGCTAGGGGAATTGCCTGACTTGCACCTTCCTGAGAGACATGGGCACTTGCCCCTCAATCTCTTCCAGCGCAGGCATTTTCTCCTAGATTTCTTCGATTTCTTTCTTTCCGTGTGGTTTTCCCAAATAGGAATGATTCTTAGGTTGAGAACTCCTCTGAGCAAAGCCCAGAACCCGTTCAACGCTAGAGAAAAGGAAAGGAGTTAGTGAGCAGTCCTCTAATAGCTCCTTTTTTGTTAGTAGGTTCGGTTTCTATCCCAGCTAGGCTTGCTAGTTGTTGAATCCGACCGGCAAGGGATCTATTTCATTGAGTCAGATAGCTCAATTTGTGCTAATCCAGCAAGCAGAATCCTCAAATTCAGATTAGTCTTTATCCTCCAAAGTCAGGATTTCGTCTAATAGTCAATTTTTCCTCTATCTGAAGCCTATTCTACCAGCCGCAAGGAAAATGTCGGCGAATTTCAACCCTTACCCCACAGCACTTATGTAGCATCAGAAAAAAAGTCAGGAGAGCTCCCCCGGACAAGGGAGAGATCCCATCCCGGGAAAGCGAAAGCCCAGAAGACCTTCTTCAATAGCTGCGGAATATGCCAGAAAGCGAAAGCCAAGAAGACCGTCTTCAATAGCCCCTGCTCCACTCCAAGAACTCATGCTCCTGAAAGAAGGTATACAATCCTATACACGAACAAGAAAGCCAAGGCAAATGAAAAGATGGCTAATCCAGTAATGTCGGCTTCGTATGGCTTAATCCTTTCAGACAGGTAGAATGAAAGGTAGTTCGCTGGATTTTTTCCAGAGGTGCTGGTTCGAATCCGGCTCGTGACAAGGCCTTTGGTCATATAATATCTCGGCGCCTCCGTTCGTTTTCTTGTTAGACGGATGACTCTCCCGCTGGTAAACATGGGATAGGATCCACTCTCAGCTGAGCTTCTTTACTGTCTCTTTTGCTGGTTGTTCAATACTCCCATCAATCAAGGGAACGTTGTGCGGTAGATCTGCCATCTGCAGCGAAGGAAGGATAAGAACAAGACTCGTGCTGAGAAAGACCATGCAAGATCAGTAGGTAAGTAAACCTTTCGTCCAAGTCCTTCTTCTATTCGTTCTTTTCTTTCTTTGAGCATCCACAGCTAAGGCTTTCGCTAAATCCCTTCTTTTGTTCATTAAGCACTCTATTTATTACGAACTGTAACGCCTTATTTATTCTCTTTAAGCAGTGAGTCAGAGTCAGCAGTAACTCCATTTGTTAAATTATGTTATGCTTCATGCTTGTTTTGTTAGAACTTTTAAAGCAGGGATTTTAGGCTTGCTCAACCGAGCAAGGAAGGATCATATTCTTAACACATGCTAATCGAAGCCTAGATAATAAACTTTGAAATTGAATCCCTAAAATCTGCAAGGAAAGCGGCTACGCGACTTGATCCAAGCAAGCACTCCACTCTCGTAATGAAGTCTCCTGTACCCATTATGCTCTCTTCTTCATTGATAAGAAAGAAAGGTAGAAAAGAAGAACCTATATAGTATAAATAAACTCTTGTTTTCCACCCGTCTTTAAGGGTCGATAGCTCTCCAAAGTTCCGACTCTCTCTTTCTATATGCAATAATTTGAATCACCTACTTGGTACGCCCCTTCTGGCACAACACACACCCCCACTCACAAGAGCACACCTGAAATTCGGATAGAGCACACCACCCTAATCCCTAAACCAAGGAAAGGACCGCGGTCATACTTTTAAACGAGATAGGCCTTACACCTGGGGCGATTGATCGATTCTGCCGTTGACTCGAATTCTTCGGGAACGAAGGATACCAGTACCAGACTAATAGAATAGAATCGTCGAGCACTATAATCCGACGGACCGACCTAGTGATAGGAAGAGAAAGAGTAGCTCGCAACTCGCAACTGGCGAGCGATCGATTGGGGATTGATTGAGTGCCCTATTACAGAAGGCCGATGGGTAGACCCAATATCTATCAGTACTCGCGATCTGGGGAGTACCTAGGGAACTTATAAGGCCTCTACATTGAGGGAAAACCTGCTCTACGTGAAAAAGGAGAAGTTAACTTTTGCATAACCTCTGTTCTGTTTTCCTTGGGCATTGGAACAATCACAAGTGCAGGAAAGAACTTGTTGATATAAGAAGATCTCTTACCATATGGTCTTAAGTTGAGTATAGTACTCAGCAACAGTCATATCCCCCTGACTAAGATTTTGGACTTCTTATTCAAGCTGGAATATCTTAGCTTCATTTCCTATGGAATAAAGATCATGGAAATAAAAGACCATACCTGTTTAGCCGATGCCATAAACATAAGACTGGTAGCAATTGTAGGCTCAATTGCATTGAGAAGCCATGACATGACCAGCTGATTTGTGGAACTCCAGTCAGCCATCTTGGTCTCACTCATATTGGGGATCAGAGACAGAAGGACAGCGGGCTGATACATGAAGCTCCATAAACGCTTTCCTCCAATGAACAGACGAACCGAGCGAGCTCAATGCAAAGAACTCGAGTGAGGAGATCTGGTTACTTTGTATAATATGTAATACGAGGAGGCAATGAATATGGAATGGTTGGTTGTATACCGAGGCAATGCTAATGGAGTCAGACAAGGCGATGACTATTGACATAGCCTATAGATTTGGCAATTCATATTGTTCAATAGAAAGAGAAAGACGAGCTAAAGCCAAGCGAACAACAGCTATAACAACAAGAGTGACTCCTTCCTGTTCCTGTGGCTTAGACCCGCGGCTTGCTCACAGCGTGGTAGACGTGTTTTGCATGAAGACAGAGGCAATGCTATGATTCTTTTCAGCCAAAAGCCTATTCTTTATGGTGTGCCAGTTGCTGGTCATAATCCCTAAAAATAGAGGTAACGGGACGGACAGTAAATCAGATAAGAAGATAAGGGACGAGAGGTAGCGGTTCTGTGGTTCGGCGGGTAGAGGAGATCACTATGAAGAATAAAAGGCATCGGAAGAGGGCTTTAGCCCAAGAGGTAGCATTTGGGAACGATCCATATCAATTGGTATGAAAGCCTACAGCAAGAAAGAAGGAAAGAACGAATGATAGGAATGTAGCGGAAGAAAAAAGTTCTTTGAAGGGGGCCCACCGCCCTCCTTCGACGATCCACTGGTGAAACTATTACTTATGCTGGTATTGGCTCCCGATACCCGGTAGCGTGACCGTGGCCTCTTTCAAAGCTCAAAGCCGGAGTGCGTAAGCAAAGAAGCAGTAGTTTGCTGGATGAGAAAAAGATAATTGATAGCACAGGAAAGAGACAGAAGACGATTACGCGCATCTCTGTTGACTTCACTCATCTTACCTTTCAAAGAGACAATTCTATTCTCGGCATCTAGATAATGCTACTAGTCCTACCATAGACCTTTCCGAATAAGCATTCATTTAATGAAAAACCTGCGCTTGTTAGCAGCTGAATCGAATCACTCTCTCCTATTTCAATAGGTAAATGCCTTACTCTATCCCTATTCCTTACTGTTGACATGGGTTAATTCCTATCCGGCGGCGGTGCTAAAAGAACAATAGCGCTCAGAGGGAGAGAATGATAAATATTCCATTTCATTGCCCTCTTATCTTACATTGTCAGTAGGTCCTCATACAGAAAGAAGCGTCTTTGCGGAGAGACGCCCAGTAAGAAGGGTCTTTCCAGAATATGAATTGTCGGTTAGGTTTTATCCGAAAGATTGGAATAACCTTTTACCCTATCCTTTGGGGTAGGTGAGCCCTACATCTTATTAAGGATTATTTGTTTGCCCAAGGGAAGGGTCGCGCTCTCATGCTCCCAAGGCATGTTGATGAACCATTCCATCTGTATATTAGATTTCTGCTTTGGGCGAGTCCTTCTGAGCCTTCCTTTCTTTCTTTTGAGGAATAGTCAAGATGGGCTTGGGCTGGAAGAGAAAGAAGGATCACAACGACCGGCGTAATTGATTTTGATTTCTGGTTAGGTTTCATCAGCCTGGTTTGGTTTGCCTGAGGGCTGCGTGCGCTTATAATCTTTCTACTCCCCGGCCTTGTCCCATGCATCAGGGAGAAAGGGCTCGCCGATCTCCTTGAGGGGTGGTCGACATTGCTTCTTTGCCCGGTTTGTACTGACTTTCGGAGCGAGCAAAAGCGTACTTTGGGGCAAAACCCTGGCTCTGCAGTGCGTTATTTGATTGGTGGGGCATCTTGGATAGGGCTTTAGTCTTTTTTTTCCGAGAGATCGTGTTGTTGCTACTGCCCGCCATAAGAACAGGGCGAAATCACACAGGTTCACCTCCAGAGGGCCGATTTTCCGACTCTATCTAGACTCTTTGGACGGAAAGTTCCTTCCGCAGCTTGGCCTCACCTTACCTGGAGGAATTCCTTTGATCTTCGAGCCGATTCTCACGTTTAGGTTGGTCTTTCGTCTTTCGAATTAAAGTGTCGATTGCTTTGTGTGAAGCCACCAAATTTCACTCCTTTTATGCAGCATTTCGGCTGTAAACTCTATGACCTTTCCCCACGCACTGAGGTTCGCTAGCCATCTTCCATTGACGGGTCCCGCCAAGTCCTTTCGTTCGAAAGAAGTGCGCTTCGGGCGAAATTCCTTGCCCTTTGTTTTTCTAGTGGGCTGGTGCAGAATGAGTCTATAGTTCTGGTCTTGGGAATCTCTTCGTCCCTGCGATGATGGCTGCCAGAAGCATCGTGGGGCTTGTCAAGGTACAACTTTTCTGACGGATTTCCCACTGGAAAATCCAATCCAAGCTCTGCCTTTAGCTTTCTCCATCTGCTATCAACTGCAACCTAATTCACTCCCACTGTAAACTATTCCTACCTAGAGATAGAACCTATGGGAGAAAGAATGGTTAATAGAAGGACTGCAACGGCTACTAGACCAAATTACCCCGAGACTGCTACGACATCGAAAGCAACTTCAACTAGCTCGAAGGCAAGTCAAGAAGGAACGGAGAGTTTCAAATTCAAATCAAAACCTGGCATCCGACGATTATTTGATTTTATAGCAGACTTTCTTTTGTGCCAAAGGGAGTTAGAATGCGCTTTGGTTCACAGGTTGGGTGGTCTATCCCTATCTAGGTAGGCTTTTCGGCATTGATTAGGTACGAGCGAGAGTCTGATTAAGATTCTGCTGGAACTGCGCTCTCTATTAAGAGCAGAGAAGACTTCGAACTTCAGAGATAAAAAGAATAGTGTAGTGTGTAGTTCCTTTGTGCCCAGAGGACTTGAAAGAGCTTCGGATTCTAGTGATCCTCAATTCAAAGTCGTCATTCGCTTGACCGAGGGCTCGTTGGTCTTGGTTTATATTCCAGACATGACGAAAGAGGATGTTGTTGATCCACTCGCTTCAACTTAAAGAGAGCGCTTTCTCACCTGCCTCTTTCCCGGCTTCCCTATCTGATGATTAGGATGATGCCTGAACTGGAACTGGTTTCATCCCTACTAGTCACCGATGTTGGTGCCTTTTCATATCCTAATTCGTACTCACAAGCCCATGAAAGGGAAGGGAATCACGTTAGAGATAGCGAGAGCACAGAGACTTTTTGTGCTGGAGTTGGACTAAAAGGAGTAAGGATGGATATTAGGACTCAGAGCATAGCTTAAGGAAGGAAGCTGAGGGAGTTCTGTGGTGAAGGACTACGCGCTGCTAATTTCCATCTTTGCACAAGTGTCTGTTGATGATGGAATTCAGCCCAAAACATCCATGTCAGATCTAGCAAAGCTGAAACCTGTGACGGGAGCACTACTGCTGGAAATTCTAGCCAAGTGAGTGATTCCACTCTACTTTCAAGATTGGGTGAGTGTTCAGTGTACTTTCGTAATAGTATGATGGATCTAGTGAGCGTACTGTCTTACCTTGTCCACTCAAGGCATTGCAAGCAAATGGTTTTTGAAAAGCGCTAGAAATCGTTCAACATTTTTCCAGTGCTTCAGTGGGGTTTGACCTTTATTTGGTATACTGAAACTCATGTCGTACAGCCAAGTAGAAAAGCGGCGAAGCAGAAATTTTCGAAAATAAGAAAATGTTTTCTAGCTATTCGTGGATCGGTTCGGAAGACTTGAGCAGTAGGTTTCGACTCGGTCAACTGTCTTGATGAAGATTGACTTAATACAAGAAATGACGTCAGTGATAGATAGAATCGTTCAGTAGGCTAATCTTCACAGTTTCCGTTTTCGATTGAGAAAGCGGCAGGCCCAGTGAGCTCCCCAATAGTGCACCGAAACGGGGCCGGAGAGACGGTCAACCTTAGATCGGCTAAGATCGAAAAT
>JALHSO010000005.1:370680-395542 GCA_022984855.1 Dimocarpus longan
ATACACTTGGCCCACTAAGCACTAGGAGAGTCGCTTAGATAATATGCCTCGACCGGAAGACTAAGGGATTCTTCAGGTCTAGACGTAGCCTTCTTTAAATGTCATGCCTGTTAAGGTAAGCTCTCAGTGGATGCCATTACTTGACTCAATCTATCCGGGTGATCGAAGGCGTATCGCGATCGACGCTTATTATACGTTGCTTCGACTGCTGTGTACACATCCCCAGCCAATAAGAGGAGTGGGTACCATACTCGCTAAGAGGAGATAACAGTGGCTCCGCGCCCCCTAACTACTGAAGACCTTAAAGAGGTGGTTGACGTTCGTAAGGCATAGATCGCTGATTCTCTTAATTTAATTCTTTGAAACTACGCGCTAGACTAGACTAAGAATCCCTCAATTTTAATAGTAATTATATCTTTTATTGGCACTTCTATAGAATAGAAAGAAGGAGTTGTCACCCCTCGTCAAAGTACGCCCAAAGACTTCTCTTCAATTCCTTTAAGCAGAGACCCTTTTTCTGTGAGGGGTCGTAGGCCAGTCTTTCAGTAATTTCCGAGGAGTGTAAGCAATTCTAAAAGTTCTTTATAGGTTCACGAACACGACCCGGCAATCGTAGACCCTTCCTCTAGTTAGTGACTTGGCTCCCTTCCTTCTAGTCACTGCTAGTAGGATAACATCTATTAGTCCCTTCTCCTTTTGCTTTCTTTCTGTCCTCTGGTTTAAGGTTCATAAGGGGAGTGCTCGCTACTATAAGACAGCTCTGCATTCCTTCGAGGCAATCGTAGCCAAGCTCTGAGACTATTCAAGCTAGCGTGGTAACGATACTGAGGAGGATACCTAGCTAGTCTTGAACCAGAGCAGGAGGAAGGGGAGATTGAACCCTGCTTTAGTAAAGGAAAGAGGAAGGGTGTTCTCCTTAACTTAATACAGCTTTCATAGCCCTCGGCTAGCATAAGTGGCAAAGCAAGGTTATCAGCTAAGGTGAAAATGATACGACTAATAACCATTAATCGCCTTCGGATGTTTACGCTTACTGGTCGTTCCTAAAGAGCTAAGACTTAACTATTAATACAGCTCTTTAACCTCCTAGCTTGGAGAGAGAAATGATTTTATCGCGCTCCACATCTCGTGGTATTTTTGTTCCCAGCCTGGACTTTAGTTCATCGAGGAAAGGATAATTTACTACGAGAGTGCAGAGATTTGCTCCTCAATAAGTATCGGGGTACAGAAAGAGTACATTGACACATATTGCTTCGTCGCTTGAGCTTGACGAATTTCTACGACGTTAGTGAGAGCAGAGTCCAAACCAAAAAGAATTAAGCCATTATAATTAAATTAGAGTATGATAATGAATTCATTGGTGGCAAAGCTTTAAGCCTGCAGACGGATATCCGTCGGGACCCGAGGATACCAGCGATGATGAGGTTCCCATGATGATGACATGCAACGTCATATCCGTCCGATATGACTGAACATCTAAAGAGCTCATCGTTGAGCTAGACCGGAAAGATGAAGGCCGAGCTAAGGTCGCAATAGCCCGAGACGGGGGGCTAAGAATGAGGTAAAGGTCTCTGTCGATTTATATATATAGACGGCCGTGGACCCATAAATAGGCCGGCATTCAAAGCAGGAGAAAGGCGGGTTCGATTACAAGTTTTAGTTAGATGGGCCGGATGCGCAGCATGCTCAGGCCCTTGCTAATTACCAGCTACCATACGCAGAATGGGTTGATAGTGAATGGTATCCGGACAGCTCATCCCCAACTTCTGCATGTACGCCGGAAAGGGGTGCCCCCTTAGCATCTGATATATTTTACGGCCCGTTGTGGAAACTTGGCGACCAATCAAGCCTTGCTTCTAAAGCAGTCTCCTCTGTCTCTGAAAGGAAATGCGCTTGAATGGTATATGGCAATTCTTCCCCGCTCCGTGGCCGATTGGGACACGATGGCTACGAAATTCTTCTGGGCGTACTACCGCACTACCGGGATCCGACGCCGCTTCTTGTCTTGGGAAAGATGCCTCGAAATTGAAAGGCCAAGCGCGAAGAAACTCGTTCCATGGTAGGACCGGTGGATGAAGCCATCGTATACTCCTAGACTAAAATCCTAACGGAGACCAGCGCCCTATAAGCCCGCCATATGCTTGCTGGGGAGGTATACGAAAACCCCTTTCCGATAAGGGTACTTGTTACCCAGCTTAAAAAAAGTTATAGGCTTAGTGTCAATACCTGTCCATTTCCTGTTGTGGGCTGGGTTGTCAGGAAGTGATGGTGGTAGAAGGAATCGGAACTTCTTTTGTCTGCCCTAGGGGAACATCTGTTGACTTATCGACCAGAAAGCCTTTGCTATTAGTTAGTCCTCAGCTCTCTTTCATAAGACTCGTGTAGTCCACCCCAAAAAGAGCTCCATAGCAGGAAGTGACTTATTTTGAAGCGATAAGCAGATTGATTGATTGCTCGAAAGAGCCGTACCTAGCTAAGGGAAGAAGCTATCCATATTCGCCGGACAGAGAAGACAGGGCTATTGCAGTGGTAGCTATGGAGATTCCTCCTACCACCGAAACCCAGACGCCAAGAGGATGTATCCTATCCTCTATCCTAAGCGCGATGGACGAGTACCCGCTCAAGCTCGAGTGAAAGTTCAACAAATCCGAGATAGGACTATTAGTAGGGCGAAGGAGGTCCTCGGTCAGTATTCATCCCGTGGTATACGCTTGTGCACCTGCGCCGGTCTTGCTTCGTCAGCTCGTTCTTCTTGTTTTCGTTTGGGCTGCCTTTCTTGTTTGGACTCTACCTCACCAAGTTTGATTTGATGTGTGGTGCACGGATCGGCCTTGTTGCTTCTTGGTCAGCGAAGGGGGAATGCGGAATCTATAGACGCGCTGGCTTCGGTTGCTCAATGAACCAGCTTGGAAGCAGCATTTGGTCCTTAAGCGAAAGAATCTTTTTTTGCTCCGAAATGCCTATCCACTGATTATTCCTCGCGAATGGAACGATCGATCGAGCGATGTAATGACTGACCGACTTCTCTAGGGGCGAGGTCACTGCCCCTTATGTCGGGAAGTGAATCTGAGTAGGCGGCTAAATCAGCACATATTTCCCAAACTACCGTAGATGAGGCAAGTCTAACTTCCCTTAAATGAATCCAGTTCAAGCTGTGATAAGAGGACGTTTCCGTACCCCCTTACCTTACTCAAGAAAGAAAGTCATGCTGATCAGTAGTAGTGTCTAAGAGGAAGGGTTGGCCCTTTGAGCTACCTATTTAAAGTGATAAAATTATAAACTTAGCTTCTCACGTTGCCATAGATTCTCCATTTCATAGGAAGAAAGAAATCGGCTTTGCCCAAGTTGTAATGACTGAGCTTGCTCCCTGTCGATGAAGAATGTTTCGAAAGCAAAAGCCTTGCTGGGTTAGCTTCGCTTTCCTTGACTTTAGAGAGGAATGGTTTCCGATGAACTACTCCCTTTACCTGTTGATGAATCATGCTTCGAACACCTAGACCAGCTGCCGCTTAGTCACGTCTGCGCTTAGATAGCGATGTGAACCCGCCTTCCTTAATCAATAGATAGGTTTGTACTACTACCAGTCAAAACAGAAACTTCTGAAAAGCATATAGCGTATAAAGAGACCTCTTACTATAATTGAGAATACGGTGGGCCTCTGCCAAAGAATTTCATAGAATGACGAGGTGAAGAAAGGTGATCTTAACAATTGGAAGTGAGCCTAAACTGATCTGAGGTTGTATACCTGAACTCCTAGTTTCGTTTTCATCGAGATTGGGTTGGTGTTCAGTGTACTTAGTACAAGATCGAAAAGAATGCATTGGATGGATGCCCGGGCATTGAGAAGGAAGACTTGTTATATGCTTACCACACGCAAATCAAACGAAGTTCTCTTGGGTTGGTCAACCATTTTTAGAGTTTGCTTCTATACGGAAACGAAGACTTTCGAGAACAAATATTGGACCGGGAAGAGGGGCAAAAAAGAAAGTCTAAGCGCATATGGCACGAAAAGGAAATCCGATTTCGGTAAGACTAGATCTGAATCGTAGTTCAGATTCAAGTCGGTTCAGTAAGAGATGGAAAGGCCTTTCTCTGTTGAGAAAGCCTTTTTTATTGTTCCTTGTTTTACGTTTCGTTCTACCGTGCGCCGGTTGTTTCTATTTTATTTTTTTTCTAGGTTCAGAAGGAACCGTTATTACGGGGAAAACCCTCCTCCTTCTTTTCATACTTTTATGTCAAGTGCTTTTTCTATATCGTCTTTATGGTTGTCGTTTACCAAATCAGTTTGGAGTTTTGCTCATATATATATTCATTCTAGTTTTCATATCTATCTTTTTCTTTTTGTTACGCTCCTACGTAGTCTCAAACTTGACTCTTTATTTTTCTTCGTTTTTGTTGTTGTGTATGGCGAGCGGGCAACAAGCTCTTCCGGCCCCTTCCGGCCCATCAAGCTCGTCCTCATGGACGGAAGATTCATTCGAAATGCGCGTCTTGTTGGAACCTTTTTCGGAAATGGAAATGGAAAGCCAAGGCCCATCGTCGGTGAATCAACCCTCTGTGACTCCTCCAGTCGCTTCCCGGGGGGAGGAAGCTGGTCCTTCTAATCGGGCCCCCCCAAAAGTCTCCTATCCATATCACGAAGATGAAATGATAGGGGGGGATTCCGTTAGTTTGATCCAACGTCGCCTTTTGGCGAAAAACCCTGACCCCTCTTTCCAGGACTGCCAGCTGGCCCGTTTTGAAGCCGAGGACCTCTTCGAGGTCAAGGTAGACATTATTTTTAAAATGTCTGTCCTGAACCCAGAAGGGGATTGGTTTGGACAGGGAGCCCGGGCCCTCGAGAATTCTCGAACCCGCACGGGAGAGGAGTCCTTGGAAAAACTGCATACTCTTCTTTCGGATCTCAAAGCGGGGGGAGTCAATTCCGAGGCCTTCTCTCAATTGAAAGGGAGAGTTCCCCTGAAAAGGGCTGGGGACGAGCACTCTACCGCATAGGGTAGGGTACAGTGTCCAAGAAATAGGTTCGAGGACCCGTTGGTCAAAGGAAAGGGGAGGTCCTGATTCCGGGACGGAGCCGTATGACGCGAAAGTCTCACGTACGGTTCCTTTGAGAAGGGTGTGATACCACCACCTATCAGGCCCGACGAGCGGTCCACGGAGCTGCATCCCTACTCACCTGGTCCATGCACATCGCTCTCTCCAGGAGGTTGGCCTCCTATCCTAGATCTTCCCATTTTCAAAAAGATCCCGGGCTCGATCTGGTTTAGTATCAAGGTGATTCTCTTTCTGTTCCTATATATATGGGTCCGTGCAGCATTTCCACGATATCGTTATGATCAATTAATGGGACTTGGCCGGAAAGTGTTCTTGCCTCTATCATTAGCTCGGGTAGTCCCCGTTTCTGGTGTTTTAGTCACCTTTCAATGGCTCCCTTAATTATGTGCGAGGAATTGCCCTCTTTTAACATGGGAAGCGGGCTAGTCCCCGAAAATGCCCGTTAATAAAACGTTGGGGTTCATTCTTTTTTGGAGGCGAGTAGCGAGTTAGCGAAAGAAGGGAAGCTCTGTACAAGGAGAGGAACGACTTAAAAGGAAAGGGCTTTTTTCCAAGTCAGCCATGTACTACTATCGGTCATACAATGATGGCATTGTGAATCTCATTCCTATTCCAGTTTTTTGGACCGAGTTAGATCTAACCTTTCTAGGGAGTGAGAGGGCTAAGGGGAAAGGGTGGGTGGCACCTTACGCGCTTTTTTAGGAGGAGTTCAGTGTAGTCGGATGGAAGGGAAGCGCATATCGGAAACGAATCGGGCATCTATGGAACCCACGTGCGAACCTTCGGAACTCGAAGTGAAAGGATAACATCAGGAACTTTTACTTTTCTCATTCCAGCTGACTCAGCCCTGCCAACTATTGAAAGAATGGATAAGCTATGAGATCAGGGCTTACGACAATTACATACGAAAGGAAGGTGAAGGGACTCCAATGTTGAAATGGCTAAACCAAGCTTTACCAAAGATGATTGTGCATAAAATCTGGCACTAACCATGCGACTTTTGAAGGGGCCCCGGGGCAAGCTCTTGTTCGGATACTACCATCGATACAACAGAACTTGCCCCACCCAAGCTCTACGGGATACCCCTTATTATACCCTTTCAGTGGAAGCACGCCACGTGCTGAGTTGAATCTACACTATAACCTGAGCCCACAATCCCATACAAGACAACTGTCATCCGACGGACACAATTGTGTAAAATTCTTCTACGACGGTGCTAGTCGTGGAATGGAAATCCAGGTCCCGCTGGGGCTGGCTATGTGCTCAAGACAACTACAGGTCAGACCCTTGCGGAAGGTTCGGAACATTTAGGGTCAAAATACAGCAGAACTGAAAGCTCTGTCGTTGGGCATCCAAAAAGCCAAGGAGATTGGTATATGCCGGAAGTCATCGGGGACTCCAAACTCGTTACTAACTGGATGCTCGTGGCAAACCAAAGAATTTGATTCAAGTCAGAATAATGGAGTCTATAGGGTCGCTGACGCACGACTCTATGGTGATCTACCCCGCGTACCTAGACGGTTCAATGTCTGGGCTCTGGGCGGACCGCCTGGCAAAAGAGGCAGCAGGCCAGGTAACACACGGATCGAGACTACCGCCTGACTCGAATTGGGAATGAAATGACTGAGGCAATGATGACATTGACAGCACCCCCTCCATGCTGTCACGCCCAAATTCCACTTGGAACCCCGGCAAGCAAGGATACATCCTTGCCGGTGACGAAGGTTTCACACAGAAATTACAGCTATGATGGAAGGCTAACCGGAGCTGAATTATGGAAAAGTCATCTCCCTCGCCTCGTATTGAGACGGGGAATAATCAATCGCTAAAATCGGGTCGGGATTCCGAGAAGAGTCCGCAATGACTGTGTGTTAATAGCCGGATGACAAAGTCTTTCTATTAAAAGCTCGGAACTCAGCATAAGACCTCTTTAGTTTCGTCCTCCTCAGGCGGTCCTTCTGGCGATCATCAGCGATCCGGCTCAAATATGGGCTAGGCGCGGGTCCCGCCAGAACCATGGACTGGTAATGCCTCCCTCTAAAAGCAGAAACCGAGATTACCATAGATAGGCCGATCCAAGGGAGCATCTTTCAGCTTATTCCCAAATCAAAGCTACTTGACTTTACTTTAGTTGTCGTACTAAAGTAAAGTCAAGGTGCGTAGCTGTAAAGCATGGAAAGGTATCCAGAAAGCACAGTAACAGCTATGATATAGGCGCCCTCTCACCTAATACCCGCTACTAAGGATTGAAAGTAGCACAATCGGCTATAGAACTCCAGATCTACGAATAGCCGTGGGCAAGCACCTTTAACTAGCAAGTAGCTAGCTTCCGCCTTACTTAACAGCAAGGCGCGAAAGCCTATAGCTTCTACTTTTATTTAGCAGCCCAAATAAAGTACCCCTTTAACACACAAGTACGCTCACGCTAGTACAAAAGTAAGTAAACCACCTTCTCATGTCTCCAGACCTTCTATGAACAGGGCTTTGAACTATAGCAAATAGCCCATTGGTTGAGCTTTGCTCTATGCTGGCTTAACAGTTCCTATGCCTGTTCGAACAGGAATAACGAGCAAATAAACCGTTAGCCCGACCCCCTTGTTGCCCGCTTGCTTTCGCACCTCGCTTCCGCATCTACTTAGTTAGCATCCCAAATCAGCGTACCCCTGCTTCCTTTAAGAGGCTAGTACACAAGCTACTAAAGCTAGTAAGCTAGTATACACGCATTTGCCCGATTGCTTTAAGAGAAGCTTTACCTCCTAGTTTCCACCTGTCCTGTCCAAAACTATGGAACTCATCTGAAAAGTAGATTTTCTAGATCAGAATGTGAACTCTGAGAATAGGGGTATACAAGTTAACCACCTAGAATCGATCCATGACCGCTAAACAAAAAAGGAGTCCTTTACCAAGTAAGCTAGGCAACCGTCTTTACCTGCCTCAACCGATCTTAGCTCGGACATGCCAACAGCCAATACTTACTCCTTTCCCTGGGACAGCTAATCAAAACTAATACGTTATCTTTGAGACTACCCTTAGGACTCTATAAAGTCATTTAACAGCAGATAGACAGAAGTTATGACAACCCTCACACGAGAGCCAAAAAGAAGGCTTTCATTAAGATAATTCGCCCATACAATAGAAGAGGGAGAGCAATCAACGCTATGGCTACTTTAGGACAATTCCCGCCTTAGGACCCCTACTGTGACAACAGCTACTACGCATCCTACATCAGAAAATGCTATCGACGAAACAAACCTTTATCAAGCATATCACCATGACCTGGTACAGAACCAATCTTCACTTTTCGACATCCGTAACGGATTAAGAAAAGCGTTCTAACAGCAGTTACACAGCCCCTGAATGTCTTAGATAGCTGTAAGTGAAAGAAGGGTACTAAGTAGCTGGGAATGCGGCTAGCTAGTTTACTTACTTGTTTGTACTCCCATCTGAAATACTACTGGAAAGTCCATATTCAACTCAAAGCAAGCTACCTAGCTCGTTTACCCTAACTACTTAAACGAATCAATCTCCCACTTCTCCTACGAACTACCATGCTCTAACTCCAGTTTACAGAAAGCTAAGCTTGCTTGTTTCACAGACCTTTTCCCCTACCGGCCGTAGCTCCGTCTGCCAGCTCATCTGTTTACCCGAGCTTGCTTATACCGCTAGCAATCCTTACCTTACTTACAGTGAAAGAAGGCTACACAGTAGGCTAAGCGAAGCGGACCTCTGAGAGCTAACAATGTTACGTGAGTGGAGAGAGGGGGAGTCGCTAGTTCTTCTTTCTCTTGTTGGAATGATCAATGAAAAGAGGGTCCTTGTTCTTTCGGTGAGCCCGTATCCGTTGTAGTAGGCCCAAAGCAGTTAAGACATCGAGTAGCCCCCATAGATGGGATAGAGTTGAGGATTTAGGAAAGAATCGTGATAGCTTAGGGAAGCCCAGAGAGATCGAGGCTAGGATCAAGAATCAAATCAGATAGATCCGAGCGCGAATGCAACATTAGGAAAGAGGACCGTAAGGAACCCCAACAGAAACAGGAATTCCAATAAAGACAATCTTTTCAAAGTTCTTTGATGTTCAGAAGAAGAATCCATGCAGGGCTCTAGAAAGAGTAAAGACAAGCTTACCTATATATAAGGAAGGCAGGGTGGGCAGTTAATGGGATAGGCAGTGAACCTAGGCAAGGGAATGAAAAGACCTATTCATCACAGGCCGAAAGCGAAGTCGAAGAGTGATTGGTACAGTTCACTAAATTGATTTGATAAGGACAGGACTCGAGCTAAGAAAGGCATTTGTGAACGGGGGAATCAAATGCCCTTGAAGCAGGGTGATACGACGTATCTCAGTGAAAGGTATAATGTAATATCTCTTGTTTGGGTTGAGCTAGGATCCACCCCATCCATTTCTTTCCTGGAAGCTCCAGTAGCCCGCCCGCGGGAGAATCACTTTGTCTTTTCTCCTTTGTCTTTGCGCGGTGAAACTCTTCTTTACATCTTCTTCCTTGTCCTCCGTCTTCCACTTATCAACTCCCATCCTCGAGGGAAATGAAAGATCGTCTAGGCCAAGCGGGAATCCCTACCCTAATATGAATTGGAGTTTGCTGAAGCTTCGTCCAGTCCCGAGCGGGGAAGATCGCTTTTCTAGGGAGTGATTCGATTCTCTACCTCTTTTCATGCGCGAGCACTAGTCTCTTTCTTATTATCAATGCTTGAACTATCACTCTTTAGTCAGCTAATACCTCAATTTGTCTGGCAGGGCTTCTAAGCAAGCCTGGGAATACGGGTTCAGTAGGGAGTTCAGTCAAAACAAAACAAAAAAGGATTCTAATCACCGTATTTTAGAAATGAGAATATCAAGGATAGTAGCGAACTCTAGCTCTGGGCAGTCGCTCAAGGGGTCAGTCCCTCAAAGAAAGGATCGGAAACAGACCTACGATTGGCTTTCGAAAGCTCTTCTTTCTTTCCCCGGCATAGATATAGATCGGATGGGGAAGTAGGCATTTCTAGGATTCTCTTTGGTTGCACGCCTTAGCTTAGTTCTTCCTGCCATGCCAATTCGCTTGAAAACCCAAGAAAGAGTATCGTATCGACCGACCAATAAATTACTTATTTTAACAAAAAGAAACCCACACACACAAGGCAACACAAGGTGGCAATAGCCAATTTGGAAGGCAAACAAGATGATGGAATGCCTAAAAGGAAGCTTTTCTTGATGGTAATCGGTTGGCAACTTACAGGGTTCTTGGATGCTCCCTTGGACACTTGCCTTCACGACTCTTCTCTTGCAGACCCTCAAGGTAGATGCTAAGCATTTATGGGCTTCCCAAAAGGAAACATCAAAAGTGGAGCCCAATCATACTGGGCCTTGGGGACCTAAAGCCCAATTATACAAGTTCATATTTACAAAACTGCCACTATGCTACATACATGGGTAACGACTCCTACGACCTAGACGCTACATGGACACGACTCGGGAGCATCACGGTACATTACATGGACACTAAGACACGACTGTGACACTCTCCCCCACTTATTCTGCAGACGTCCTCGTCGCCTTCTTGTTCAGAAAATCTTCGATCTTGTCCACGAAAGGCAACAAGGTTTCGGCGCGCTCCCAGCTTGCTTCGGCAATCGGCAAGTTCTTCCACTTCACCTCCTGAACTTTAGGTTTTAAAAACTATATTGAGGATCCTGAGCCTTCGTCCCCTCTATCTCTTGACATAAACTATCTTCTATTGCGTATCCTTGGTGTGCGTATCCTTGGTGCCTAACTCCACCTCTTCTGTTGCACACCCTGAGTCCTTATTCACAGCCAGCACTCTCTCTTCTAAGTCTCCTTTACCTATAGATCCTTAAAAGGGTAACCAAGTTGGTATGGAAGAACTGCTACGCCGCAGGATTTTCTCTATACAAGTTCTCGGACATGTTTTGAACACTTTGATATGCGATACGCGTAAGCAAAGGAGCATTCGCCCGAAATGTGAAGCGCCATATCGTACTAATTCTAATTTTTTAGTAGAGAGAGAGAGAAGAAGGCCTGGAGGGGAAGAAGGGTCTCTCCCTTGTTGACATAGGAAAAGCGGGTCAGTTGATTGGCAAACCGGCCCCGAAGTGCCCAACGAATTGCGGATCACAAAATGCGTAACTCACTTGCATGAAAGAAAATCCGCGTTCACCACAAACATGTCGAAATTCCACAATCGGGGGAATGAATCAGCGCTTCCCGATACGGCATGCAGCTAGCTGGCTGAACCGATATATCTTACTAAGATATTTAAACCGTCGATTCAGGTGGAGAGAGAAGTAAAGGAGTGGAATCCTTGGCTGGTATTTGATCGCTAGTTGGTTCCACTGGAGAGGATAAATAGATTGCTTTGGTTCGGCTTGGAACCTCGACGTGCTACCTACTAATGGTCTCGAATAAAGGTTCTTAGCTGCCGTTGCTTGGGCGCTAGGGATCTAACTCAATGTTTGGTCCTGATGGCAAGGATTCACTTGATTGCTTTGAGCCAGCTGCTCCCTGGGAATGGAAATGCAGATGCAGAGGCTGCCTCCCAAGCATTTGATCCCTGGGGTTGGAACAGAAGACATTAGCTCCAGCTTTGGGCTCAGTACCTCCATTAGGTCACTGACTCCCATTTCCGTTGATTGGACAACCGGCCTTAACGGCGCTCCCTTAGCTTCTCTCGTTGGGAAGGAGAAGAGAGACAAGCATTTGAGGGCAGGAGCTTTCATTCTGGGTGACCAGTAGATAGATACCGGGTTCTCCCCTCCTTTCTTTGCTGGATTGCCAGGAGAGAGGAAATACTTGGATTGGGATCCTGGTGTTGCTATCGGGTCATATGGAGAATGATGGTGATTCCATGCTTTCGGGCTTAGATCGCTAGGCATTGGAATGGGATCGGGCGGGCCCGGTGAAGAAGCATTGGATCCCAGAGATGGAATGGGAAATGGAGATGTTGAAGAGGCGGGTTGATTAGTTCTGGTTGGAGGGCTACGAACTCCTTCTCATTGCTTTTGTTCCGCTTCCCTTTCAGCAGGGTGAGATGCATAGATACCAGTTGGTGTCCTTCCGAGTGAATGGTTCCGGGTCCGAGCCTTCTTTGGCCCCGCTCGTTGGGTTCAGATCGCCAGGCAAGGAGAGAAATACCAGTTGGGTTCGCTGACCAAGGGAGAAAGAACTTCATTGGCTCAAAACTTCCTCTCTACCAGCTGGGGCATTGGATATCGGGCAGACAGAGGAAAAGCTTAGTTGTTTGGGTCCATTGCTAGGATCGGAATTGGTTGAAAGACATGGATACGAAGTTCCATTGGGCTCAGCATCGGGAGAAAGATCAGGAAAAGAAGAATGAGATGCCTTAGTTGGGCTTCCCTCCGAACCAGGGAAGCAAGTCAAGTAGTGAAGGCTAGCTTCAAAGCTACCAGCTTCTCGTTCTTAATGAGTGCAACCAGTCTCAGGGCTAGTGAAGGTTGCAGAAGACATTCCGGCAACAAGAACAAGGTGAATTTCGCTTGCACTTCAAACATATACATCAGATTATGAGTCTGCTTCCAGCTAAACGTGAGGCAGGATAGGATTGTGTAACGACCCGCTAAACAAAAGAGGTTTTGGCTGAATTTACCGATCGATTAGAGTGAGAATAACTGTTATTCAATCAACCCGGTGCGGTGATCAAGTGTTCAATGCTTTTGATCTAATCGTTTGATTGGGTTCATCGTTTCAACTAACACAAAACTAAGAAAGGGAAGGAAAAGGCTGACTACTCTGAAGCAGCCTGCGGACCGGGCACGATACTATTTTGACATTTGGAAATTCAGAGTGGATAGCACTCTTTCAAAGCCTATGGGCAAAGCCAACCCAAGGAGTGTAGAGCCTCCCCAGCCAGCTCCAACGACGGAGATGGATTCTACAGTTAGGTGCTTGTTGATTAAGTGAGATCGACAGTCCGGGCTAGATCGCGTTACAGTAGTTGGGCAAGACCCAGTGACAGTGTCAGTTGTTTTCTCCGCTGAGCCAAATTACAGTCTAAGTGGAAGTTGGTTGTCCCGTGCAAGCCAGCTATTGTTGCAACAAGGCGATCGAATCCAGTATGCCAACCAAAGGTTTTGTTTTGCAACTCTTCCAGTTATAGGAACTAAAGGAGGTACGCTGCTGGTCCAGGAGAGCTCAGTATGGTTGTCCCCAACTCTTGTTTAAGAAGTTGGTTGGTCCAGTTGTTACGCTTTCTCGTTCATTAAGAACTGCTTTTCCTAGTTCGGAAGGTGTAGCGTATATCGTTGGTGAGGCCGAGCTACAAGTGGTGTCATATTCCTGTACTGCCCTCAAACTTAAAATAAGCCGGCATCCTTTCCCACCCGGGTTCAATTCCCGTCGCCCATCATCTCATTTGAGTGTCGAATCTACACATATGAGAGGGAGAAACCAGGAGTCTGAAGCCCTAAAAGAGGGGGATGGCTTCATCGGGTTATCCCAAGAGCACTTTATCCATGATCCCAGGTTAGAGCACTCTGTTCAAGTACCTCCTCCTCTACTCGAGCCTCGGCAGAGGGTTTTTGATCTCATTCGTATTATAACGAATTAATTGAATTATATAGGACTCTTTCATATTGAACCGGTGGTGAAAATGTCCGGTGCTGGAAAAGATTGTACTCTTCCCTACTGAGACAAGAGACAGTCTTCAACAGATCCTGCTTGAATCAACTAGTAGATCACCATTTCTTAAGGTTTCGTACGACTACTCAAGTGATACGTGAATTGCTCAGAAAAAGTGTAGCTAACCGGAAGGAAATCGTGAAAGAGTTCGGTTCTCTAGACCCATCTGCCACCCTGGGGAAGGGGCGAAAGCGGTGTTTAGTTGAACCGCTTCAGAAAAAAAAGAGGTTGTTGGAAAAGAGTGGAACGAAAGCAGACAGGTGAAGACCAAAAGAGACAGGCTTTTGACTAAACACTACCCGGAACGAAGCCCAATGATTCGAGTCGGTCAGTCGAACAAACAAAGACTATAGTTCGCGATCAAGTCGTTCGCTTCTATAGCGGTTCGTTAATATCAATCTCTAAAGTTGTTCAATTGATCCATCAAGGATAGAAGAGAACAGGGGTCTAAGTAGGGGCATCTTGAATGGGATGGCTTTTCTGGATGTCCCAGAAATGAGGCCTCCAACTCTATGTTATAGCCTTCATGCCCTCGATCCGACGGTCCTCATTCTCCCACTTGGCAAGCTGCTACTGTGAACAACAAAATCAAGGATGCTTCCAGAAACCGTGACTCCTAAGAATCTTCCTTCTTTCTGTCCCATTGAGAGGATGATCCCTGGCCATCGCCAGTGGGGTTAGATCTCGTCAAACCAGTAGCATGGGAACAGGTCTCCCTCCGTCTCGTGGGACGGGCGCCCTTCATCTTAAAAGAGGGAGACCATGGAATATAAGCGAAGCCACTCGCACTTATTGAATATCACGTCAAGGGAATAACGTATAATATATAATATAGTATTATATATAAGTGATTGCTGTGCGGTCTTAGATCGGAAAGGTGACAACATCTAGTTCCGAGGTTGGCCTAACCTAACTTGATGACACGCTTATAGAGTTTTCCGACCTGCGTAAAACAACGTCTTTCTTGCTCGGTGATCAGTCAATGAAGTAATTCTGGATCCCCGACTCGTAAAATTCTCTTTCATTTTTTAGAAATCAAAGAGAAAGAGACGGCCCTTGATCTGGGCGGGATCTATCGGCAGCGGCATTCCCCTAAACAAAAAGAGTTGTTTGCTAAAGCCTGTATTTTTGTTCTTTTTGTTTAGGCTTTCTTTCTCTTTCATGATCTTTTTCCAAGCAACTTACCTGGAGATATTTTCCACACCTTTCTTTTGTCGCAGACCAGGAGCTCCAACGACTTATTCCAGAAGTCCTTCGGACGGACCTTCTTCTCCACGGGTATTTGACCAGCTTGCTTCGGCAATCGGCAAGTTCTTCCACTTCACCAAAGACTCCATATGTGGCTTGTTGTCCGGTGTGCTGCTCACTTGACGGTCTGCTAAGACTTCCTCAGCTTCGCGCTCTGGCATAACGGTCACGTGAGGCATCGGTCTTGTGGAAGTGTTTCGAGCGGGGGATCATAGGAGTCACATTAGAAGGAGCAGTTGACTCATCAGTAGGGGCAGGGGAAGAAATAGCCCCTTTCATTGAGAAAAGGCCCACAGTTTTGTTTTCTCCTTCCCCTCCGGTCATTTTGTCGGAGGTTCCCGCTTCTCATCCCACGCACGGGGGTTCTTCTATCAAGAAAGCTCAGTCTCCCCGTCTCTTCGCAACAACTCCTCTCCCCTTTCCCGGAACAAAACCCGGGTCTCTTGGGCGGGCGGGATGGCGCCTAGACTCGGTCAATGGAGTCAACTGCAGGGTCACTTCCTTACACTCACCTTAACGGACCTACAGGAGTGACTAAGGTGTCAGTAGTCGTATCTTTTCGAAAGGCCCTTTCTGTGTAATCAACTGGGCCATAGAAGAGATATCTTTCAAAGTAGAGCTTCTAGTTCATCCCACACTAGTTCTTTCAGTTGGTAAGGACTACCCTGTTCTGGGGTACGGAAACAAGCCTCCTCGACTCAAGCATTGGATTAGTTTCACAGGCGATTCAGAATATCCTCGGGGGTTGGTAAAGAGAATTGGATTGTATAACCGGGAAGATTGAAAAACTGTGGTAGAAGCTACGAGAATGGCCATGGAGCACCTTTTGTTCCAGCCGTGTACTACGATGAAAGTGGCTTCCCTTATACTTCAGTAACAGGAGAGATTGTACTCTCGGTAAATGCTCAACGGTAAGTGTTCAAGACTCCTTGGAGCTGCTAAGGTCCGGACCCAGCTTCTAAAGTTGGTTTTGAAGCTTATAACCTTGCCAAATATTGAAAGTTGAGGACCGACCCGAAGCTCTATCTGATCTGCTCCACTTGGTCGATGAACTCTTCCTGCTTCCTCCCTTGGTGGATAAGTAAAAAACCTTGCTTGTTACGACTCCCGGAATTTCTTCGTCTTCTGAGCCGTTCTAAAGGCACCCATCGCCTGTTAACACCCCGGGTGAGCTCCGTTGGGTATGAACTCTCCAATTGGTTTCTCCTTTTTCTTCGCTTCTTCCGTCCTTTCGTTCTCATCTTCCCCTCTTTCAGACTTTCGCTTGAAAGCGATAATCAAACTCAGGCTCTGGAAGAGTTTATATTGGCTGCACATGAAGGTTCGCAAGGACCTTGGATTGCTTTTGCCTTTGACCCCTTCCCGCTTACTAACTTGTGACCGTGAAGATTGTTATAGCAACCAACCACTACTTTACCTACTAGGCGTATTGGTCTTTAGGTGAATTGTTCTTTCTTAGCTGAGGATTCTTATTTTATAGACAAGAAATAAGGGAAGGGCTATTGAGGGGGGTTGTTATCCATTCCTAGTAAGAGGAAGTATATTAAGCTGACGATGGCGAGTGCTTATTCAGTTGCTTCAATTGGTGCTACCTTTCTTTTATTGATTGGCAGGCTTTCTTTAAACTAACTAAGGGCTTGACCCAGAGCTAAAGACTCGACTGCGGGAGATGGCGATTGATACCCCAACTTCAGTAAGTAGCCTGAATTGCCAATACTCATGACGTAGGTAAGTAAGAGCTTGCTTGATCCGTGGGTCTCCGGTCGTAGGTCTCTCGTCTCGTCATCGGTAAGCTATGGTTGAGTTGAGGAGTAGGCATCGGCAACAGGAGCAGATGTATAAGCTGGGGTGGAACGGTTTTTCGACCTTATAGTCGAGGAAGAGTAACTGAACCAAGTATGCTTTCGGAAGTAGAAATTCAATTTTGGATTCTTGCGTCTTCTATTCGTGCTTCTTCACCTTTTCACTTTTACTAAAAAAGCTAAAAGGGTGCTCTGGTTGATCCCCAAGCCTTTGATCTCGTACAGTCCGTCGCTTCTTTTGGGGTGGCAGCCAGCGCGGATACTTTAGAATTTAGAAGAAGAAGATCGAGTGACTTCCCCTTTTTTCGTATAAAGGGAGGTAGCAATGGAATCCGGGCAGCCCCTACCAAATAAAATGAAAGAGTGTTGTGTGAGTACCAAGAATTGTATATCCAAGTACAGATGCTATGGTATGGAAGCAACATAGTTATGGTAAACCAACTAGCTATACCTACCTATAGAATAGAGTCAAAAAAGTACCTGTGACGGTGACTTTCTAGGTTTATGGATTCAGTCAGCTAAACTCCTCAATAAATATCAACAAACAACATGTCGTGACCGGTGTAGCTAAGTTTCCAAAGGTGAACAGCCCCCTGTCCTTTATAGTCGTAAAGAGCTTCTCAGAAAAGTCAGGAAGGAGGCATTCGAAAGGCCGACCACTATATCATAGGCCTTCTGGTGGGAAGGCCGACGACTACACGGACTCTATGTCAAGTCATGAGCGATAGCGAAGCCAAGCCGCCGCTATACCTATAGGCGAAGGGATGAAAGCCCGACGAAGGCCTATGAAACTTAAAGAATAAAATAAGTACTTTAAGGTTACGAAGTCACTTAGCCGTCTACAAAGGGAAAGGCGTCGGTACGGAGTCACCGTCAGCTGTGGATATAGACTAGGCTATAAGGAACGGAGTCTTAAACTATGGACCGAGACTACACTAAGGAACAAGGAAGCTTGACTGAGCAAAGAAGTCAAGGAACAAGGAAGCTTGACTGAGCAAAGAAGTCAAGGAACAAGGAAGCTTGACTGAGCAAAGAAGTCAAGGAACGAAGCAGCTTCTCTAATAGCCCCGTTGAATAGGAGGGCGAAGGCTTTTTGAAAAAGTGTTTTTTGATGCATTTTTTTTTCTTTCTATTTAAAGAGAGAGGGCTTCAAGTTCTTAGGAAGAGCCGTACGAGGCAGCTCACGTACGGTTCGGGAGCCGAGCCCCAGCACGGGGGCTTAGGTCAACACTTATATAATAGCCAGTCATCCATTAGAAGCAGGCAAAATGGTGATGAATTGCGATTGGTCCAAACCTTCGACCAGCGACTTATTGCGACCCGCCCAGAATGCCCATCCATACTAAGACCTTATTCACACAGCGAAGAAAGGCCGAGTGGAAGGGGGCAGTCAGCTGGCTGCTTCTTGGCCACGCCCCCCTGCTTATAGATACGAGATACTTGATCTGAATTCTCAAATAGGAAATTGCATACCATTATTACTTTTATTTTTTGAGTTTCTCGTTTGATCTTGAATTCTTACTGCGACTATCGGTTCAAGCTCTATTCGAGAACCTATATCCAGCCTTATCTTTATGGGGATTCCTTTCATCTTCAGATGAATTTCGAGCGCAGGTGCGCACCTTTATGCTATGGAAGAAAGAAAAGAGTCACTTTTCGGCTCTACGCATAAGTTGACTCTTGTTTAAGATAAGAACCAGGTCTACGCCCGAGACAAGGGACCTGCGGCGACTGCCGAAAGGTTGGGTTACAGATGGCATTCAGGCAATAACAGGATTCACTTCTTATATGATAATTATCAATAAAAAAAAAGTCCTTTTTATAGATATTCTAGAAAAGTCGAAACTCATTAAAGGTATCCCTTACTTTATTTTATTTTATTCATTTTAGGAGATTCAAGATTGAGGAGGGTTAATATTATTAATATTAAGGGAATTTTAGCTCAGACAATACTACTCTATTTCTCCTTGAACCTTAAGTGAGCTACCGATCATAACTTCCTTATTCAAATTTCGAAGCGAGTGTTCAAACTTAACCATTGAAGACTAGCCCTTGAAACCTGTGGTTTGGATGCCCTTAAGCTATTATTGGATGGAAAAAGTATACAACAGATACATTCACCGATTCTGACTAGCCCAACCCCTTCTCTGTGGTTCTTCTTGTTTTGTTCATTTGAATCCGCGTTGTTACTAGCTTTGTCAGTACCTTGAGTGGATCTACCAAGGCTAAGTTCTTTCTTTCATTCCTTTACCGAGCTAGTACGGAGACTGCACCGCAAGGGCAGAGAAGTAGTTGTTTACTTGTGAAAACATCACTCGTCTTACCCTTGAAAACTGAACTATAGACTGCTTTCTTAGCCAATAACTCTATCTCTGAGAAGTAGTGCTATGAGGAGGCTCTTTGCTTCTTTCGTCTCATCGAGTAAATACCCGGCTAGCTCCTCAAACTCTTCAAAAGATCCTTGACTACTTACTTGTCTTTCTTCTCCTAGTTCGGATGGAAACCCTGATGAGACAATAGAAGAAAGCACTACTTCCAAGAAGTCTAGCAAGAAGTTCCTTGCCTTACTAAGCTTTCAGTAAAGTAATCCCTTGTTACCGCTCCGTGGGTGACATAGAAGTGATTGAAGCGATTGGGACAAGAGAGAGCAGAGTTATTTTGCCTGCTAACTCTTAGCAATACTTCACTGTAATATTTTGCTTTAGGAAAGCATAGATTAGGGAAATCTGGTTTGCGAGCTTGCCTCTCTCTGCTTTTGCCTCTCTGCGCTGCTGCTTTGCTTTGTAGGCTTTAGAGAAAAAGTCCCTCTTGCGCCGGTAGATTGAATACCAGGCTGTCTTGATGGCAGCGAATACCGGCGACTTATTAAAAGGATTTCCCTAAAATCATGCTTTACCTAAGGATTTCCACAGTTCGATACCTTTTCTTGAGGCCAGTTATTTGGTTCCCATAGGTAGATTGGTCCCTGCTCCGTTATCTGCCTACTTGGCTCAGGCTCTAACCGCTTCCCCTTCTATTGGCTCCGTAGGATGGAGTACTTATTTCCTTGAGTTCATCCCTCTCTGTTGGGCGGATTCTTCGGATAAACCTCCTTCATTCTACCTCTTGCCTGGGTCTTTTCTGTACCTTGGTTAGCTTCCTATTCAGCCAGTATGCCTCTTTGCACACCTTCCCTCCCATCCAATTCGGTGCCTAGCCTCTTTCCTCGATGCAGCAAGCTGAGATAGTTGAATTAGATGTCATGTCAGTTACTCTAGCAGACGATAAGGCCTTCTTCTCAAACCCTCCTCAACAGGGCATTTGTGCAGAACCTCTTCTTTCAATGTCTTGCCATTCTTCATGTGCAGCTCCTTCTGTGCATCTGATCTTTCCTGTCATCGAAATCGAAGAGGGACAACTAGTTAGCTTTCAATTGGCATTGGCCTACTTACTTCTCCACTTACTTCATCCATTTCCTTACGGATGAAATTCAAAAAATGATGCCGTTAATCTGATGCCTTCATCTTGCTTGTTGTTGTTAAATAAACTCCAGCTCATTCACTAAAGCCTGCTCATTATCAGGCGCAAGTGCAGCCATTCCCTTAATAAAGGAGTGGTTTGCCCGCGCTCCAAGTGGGAATAGCAAGAATAGGAGTTAGTGCGCTTAAGAGCCTAATTATAGCTGAGCTCCCATTTGGGCCCACCTTGAATCATAGTCATAGTTTTTAGGAGATACAGTCGTCCGTCGTGGATGAGGCTGCTGACTCGGAAGCGAAAGGGGGATGGCAGACCCCACCACAATAGGAGATAGAGATCGGTATCTTTGTCTTTGCCCGAATGAATTCGTTATGTAATTGTATTCAATCAAAAGACGGGCTTAGGCCTTCAAAGGTCCTGGCCTGTAATTACATTCTTTTTTCTATCTGCCCGGCTCTTGTCCCCCTTTGGAAACTCGTTGATGCGCTTCGCTTTGAAATATTCTTTACTCTCGTATAGTTTTTCACCCTTTCCACAGAGGTTGGGATGCTCGTGGATACATTATGGCATGTTTCTTAGGCTGATGCATACGAATTGGTTGAAACGAGCACTGGAGCTATATACTTATTGAAACCCCCATCTCCTGGTCCTAACCAAGAGTTCTACCCGATGTGATGTCAGAAGCGTTAATTCACTTACTAAAAGAGCAACCAGCGAATCCAGATCTAATAAAGTATCCATTCCTCACTTTTAGACTTATCACGAGCGAAGAGATCTCCCATCACTGAAGAGGGAAATGCACCATGATTGCTCCCCAAAATATCTTGAAGATGGAAGAACTCGTGTCTATAGAGGACCGAACTCTACGTCTACGGACGGTCTAAGTCAGTGGTTCGAACCACTGATCGATGGATTACAAGTGGCTAGTCCAAGTTATCAGTATTCGATTCTATGGCCTAGATAAAACCTTCTGTGAACGAATGCTCGTAGGTGATCCGTACGTTCCAGTCCTGAGAAAGCCTCTCTGCTAAAGGAATTTTATAGTCAGATCAACACGCCTAGCTTGCACTTATAAGAGATTTATAATCTTTCCCACCGAAAACTGACATAACCACTTGAGGGAGACTCCGGATGAGAAAGATTGAACCCACGACGACGATTCTTCCCACGGAAAGGCTTGAAGCTATTATTGGTGCCCTAGAGAAGAGGAATTCCTATAGTAGGGGAGACCAGTCGATTCAAATAGAAAATGGGTGTAGTACTCCCGGTTCACCAGGTTTCATTGACGATTTGGCGCTTGAAACTGCAATAAATTCTTAGAGAATGAAATCCAAATATAATAAATAGAATTTGTATGCCCAAACTGAGGGCCGGAGCACTTGAAGATGGCATTTGGACACCTCTTCATACCGGAAAAACTCGTTGATTCAATTCTTCTTTGGGATCCATCGCTCCTGTCTGTTGTTCACCGGGTGAAGATTCAAGAGCGAAAAGGGCTGGTAACTCTTGGTAGTGATAGTAATTCTCCGATCAACAACTGAATCTAGTATTTCATCCTTTGATTCAGGCGAGTGGAACTCTTCGAAATGTTTTTGCTTTAGAAAGCGGTGTGGGAGTCGTCTCTGATATGGGTTGAGACCTGAGTTGGTACCATTGTGAAGAAGGACGGTTCAAGTACGGTCGTCAGAAGGTCACTCCGGCGAAACCATTGGTCCGGCTCAACCAAAACAGAGAAATATGGCGTGCTGGAAAAATCAACTGAAAATCGTGCTTGTTCCGCACTGTTTACAGTAGACCGTGTCGCCCCTTTTAATTACATCTATGTAAATCAAAACCTTCGTAGTAAAAGGAAGCAGAAGAGCAACAGCCATAGTGAGCGACTGACCGCCAAACCCCTTCTATTTGATCTATCCGTGAGAGAAGGAAGGAATCCTTAGGTTCAGGAGTGAGGCAAGGAGATCCGCTTTCGCCTATTCTTTTTTGTTTAGCTGAAGATGCTCTTAGTAGAAGCCTTTTGGCAGCTCGCAGTAATGGTTTGATTAAAGACATCTCTGTGCCCAGAGGTTGTGTTGCTCCTTCACATGCTCTTTATGCTGATGATGTGTTTCTTTTTTGTCGTGGCGATTCTGCTTCCCTTCGTTGCTTTCCAACCGCCTATGAAACTACTTGATCTACCGACACTGGCTAGATAGATTCACTCATGTACTTTCGTTCTTGACTGGTGAACCCGCCGGTGAGCTACTATTGGTACCTATCAATTCCTACAAACCTACCCTCCCGCTTCCTCGCAACCGCTTTGTTACTGGTTTGCTACTTACTAGAATTGAGATACACTATTGGATTTTCCCTACGGAGCCTGCCCTTACTTGACGACTGGCTCACTATTCATATTCAATTGCTCCTGCCGAGCCTGCGAGAAACCTGGTGAGCTACCTAAGACTCTATTTTAAGTTCATTCCTGTACGTAGAAGAAATAGCTGAACCCATAACCCATAACTCGTGATTCGTAGCTTACAACCTATCCTTAGATTCTCAATTGATCTTTGCTTACCGCTGCGCCCCGCTTACAAAATATCTATCTACGGTGCTTACTTCGCCTTCGAGGAAGCGCTTTGCTGCTGGTTTGCTACTAACAAATTCTTTCTTAAAGTCAAAGGGGATGGGGTAGAGGGTCTGCAGATACTCGTCGAGCTCCTCAGTGCCCCAATCTTCCCTGTAGGCTCCCTGCTCCGCCAGCGCGACAACTGTCCAAATCATTTGACGCTTCTTCTCACGAATTGGATTTGAACCAATATCTCTGGGCGACTTGTCCTTTTAGTCGATCGTGATCCCACCCACCCTACTTTTTTATAGCCCTCATCGCGGCCTTTTTCTTGTTTTGATTTTTCTTTTTCGGCTTTGACTACGTCTGCAATGCGTTTCATCATTTCTTCTTTTGATACCTTAGCTACCTCCTCGGGAGACCTTTTCTCCTCTGCCTTTGTTGGCCGAAAAAAACAAGTTTTGAGTATTTCTAAAATTTTCATTTGCTTTCTTTCATTCTTTTTTTGTTCTGCTCCCCCCAAAAAAAGAGAGAGACTGATTCTTCATAAATACGAAAATCACTGGTTGGGTTGGTCCAACCAAGAAAGACATGGGAGGTTTTGGACGTAACATTCTTTTGCTTCTCTTACGATATTTCTAGTTGGACGAAAAGAGTGTGCAATGCGTGGAGTGAGATCACTACCATACCTTTTTCAATAGCTGCTCCTAGAACCGAGGGGAAGACTAAATGGGCGAAAAGAAGACATTCCGGGGGCGAGTGAATCAGGCTCCGTGCCAGTCAATCTAGTTGCTGGTTGATCTCCCCCAGGGCGGGTTGCTATAGTTGCTATCGCTGCTTCCTCTTTCGTTCAAGCTTACTGAGTTGAACAGGAATGAGACTGACAGTCAACAGGACAAAAAGCTGGTGTTTCCGAGCTCGATCTTGTGATTGACTAATTTGCTTTTCCAATGTAAGGACTCCATATATTAAAGGGGAAGGGGCTCAACCCCAAAGACTGCCTATAGATGCTTCCTGCTCTAAGAGAGATTGGATAAAGAAGGAAGAACCTATTAGGGTACACAAGCGATTCTCTGAAAGATTCTCTGAATCTTCTTGAATAAGATGTCCTGCCCCCACTTCTATTGAGAGGTCCCTACTTCATAATAGATAGGCAGACGCGAAGGAAAGATAGGCCTGGGTGAAGAATGACTATGTCTCTTGAGTGCCCCTGTCCCCATTTCGTAGGCAATCAATCGGAGAACCGGGAAGGTGTCCTCACTAAAGACTAAAGGGCGGATCTAATATAATAGAAGCAATTCCCCATCTTAGCTCAGAACAACAGAACACTCTAAGAAAGGGAAGGCGTGCAAACCCTTTTATTAAACAAAAAAGGAGAAAAAGTTACAAGCTAACTGCTGCTCGTTCTGATAGCGCCATAGCAGAGATAGCAGTAAGGATACAATACACTAATCGCCAAATAGACAGACGGAAGACCCGATCCGGTGTAACTAACTCGACCTGATTGAGGGCAAAGGATCAAAACCTTCCTTCACCTGATGGCGAATACAAGAAGAGTTCGGCAACGCAAAAGCGGGCTTAATAATAAAATAATAAGATCGAGTTAAGAGACTCGTCCCCTAGTTAACGGCGGCGTGATCTTGCTGTAGGGTCAGAGCAGCACCGAAGAACTGTTATTATCGACTCGATGGCTCTGATCCGCGTGAATCAGACGGTGAGTGACTAGTTCTTGAATGGAATCCCGAGCGCCAAAGAGCAGAGGGATCCTGCTCGAGATAGGATGCCCCGGTAAAGGCCGCAATAAAAAGGTTAACAAAAGATTGTTGAACCCATGGACTGACTATCTAAATGATACGAGACGGATCAGTCAAGGGCCACCAGAGGCACAAAGCTGGCGAATATCCGTGAGAGCGGAAGATATAAAAGGTATAGGTAAGTAAGGCTTGCACTGCACCTCTTTTAAGATCAAGGGCAATAAGACGTCGAAGGAAGAATCCGCAATGCTTTGACATTCCTTTTCAAATGGGTTGTGCCCAGTTAGTCCAATACTACAGATAGTCACGAGCACAGAAAAAGAAGATGGAATCAAATACGGTGTTAATGAATTTT
>JALHSO010000005.1:428542-433542 GCA_022984855.1 Dimocarpus longan
GGAACCCCCTTCCCCGCATTAGGAACTAATACCTTTTTAACGTTTAATTAGATCGGGGAATCATTCAAATTCAATTAAAAACAGAAGCTCGTTTCTTTTTATTTCCCTAGAATTGGAACCATAGGGCTCTATCCATTTATTCACTCGACCCAACTTTGAATTCAATTTTTTTGTTCCGTGCCAAGAATTCAAACCTGATTTTGAAGCGATTCAATCAGAATAAAATATTCTCAAAAGTTTCCATTGATACGACATGCTGGTTTTTCCATTCATTCCTTTCCGGATCAGTCGTGGTCTTACAAACTCTCCCGACGGTATGGACGAATCATTTGTTTCATATAAATGTGTAAAAGATGCTAGCCGCACTTAAAAGCCGAGTACTCTACCGTTGAGTTAGCAACCCGAATAATTCAAATGTGTAGATACAATCGGAATAAAAAAAAGAAATTGAATTTCACAACGTAATCAAAATATTAAACTAGCAAGAAATCGAATAAAACAATTTCCAATCGGTTCGGAACATAAAAAAAAGACAAGACTTCTTGTATAACAGTAAATCCAGCGAACCCATCAGTTAAATGAAGTAAAGAAAAAAACCAAACCTCTGGTACGGAGATAAATAGATCCGTTTATACACGATCAAATTATAGTTGTTCGATACGCTGTTGTCAATATGACTGTAAATGTTGAATATGAATGTTGAGAAAATAATGTAAAAAATACAATGGTGAAAACAAAAAGAATCTATTTTTAATTAAATTAAAATCAAATTGATTCAATCAATCAATATAAGTAAAATAAACAAGTTTAATCGCTTGTTTTGTGATTTATTAATCGATTTACAACGACAAACGACAAAACGCCCGATCCCGGTTGTAAGTAATGTAAATTTTTCTATTTCTCGACCCAATTACTTCATTGTATTCATTTGATCTTTTTTCTATGCATCTTATTTATATCAATAAAATTCTAGCAATAAAATTGATTTTTTTTGTCCTTATACTTCCAAAACATGATATTCTATGTCTATGGTAACAATATTAAAAAGGAAAAATAAATAGGTATGACTAGAACAAAAAAAGGGGACGTGGTAAAGAAAAAGAAAAAAGTTATACAAAACTAGATAGGAGTCATCCACACCCTCTTTTTTTGTTCTAGTCCTTAATTGAATTTCGTTTGATTAATATGAAGTTCCGTAAAAACCCCCGCTTTCTTTGAAATATCATGAACCGTTCCTGTAGGTTGAGCGCCCTTATCAAGGAAATATAAAATAGCAGGAACATTTAAATGGGTTTGATTATTTAACGGATTATAAAACCCCACTTTCCGAAGATCTCTTCCTTCTCTTCGGGATCGAACATCGATTGCAACGATTCGATAAACAGCTCATTGGGATAGATGTAGATGAATACCCCCCCTAGAAACGTATAAGAAGTTTTCTCCTCGTACGGCTCGAGAAAAAATGATTAGAAGTTATGTCTATTAGAGATTTTAGTCCTTCTTTTTTTCTTCTTTTTAGAAAACAAAAAAAGCATTCGTACTCTCATAACTCAAGTTGGATAACTTTCAAATAGCCCAAAAGAAAATCTTTAGGGATTTCATTTTTTGAGTGGTCTCTAACCCCCTTTTTGTTTGTCTCATTTCGAATCTATTTTTTGATTCTTCATTCCCATTCTGATCTAATTGTTGAGACAATTGAAAACGGTATTTCCTTGTTCTAGGATCCTTTCTTTATCTTTGACTTGAATCATTGGGTTTAGACATTACTTCGGTGATCTTTAATCGTTTTTGTTTTCAAAAATGGCGGCAACACGCCCCTTTTTGCGATTTCTTTCTATCAAAGAATCACACGAACAATTGGTTCCTGTACGATCCACCTTTCATCGAACGAGTTTTACCAATTCCAACAAATTTTCGTTTTGGATTTCAAAATTGCTCGAATCGGATCCTTTCGATTTCTATATCGAAAATATATTTACGAAGTTTGTTCCAACTTATTGATTGGTATTAACCCTAGATCATTGCTCCTGCGAAATGACTAAATACTTTCTACTCGAGCTCCATCATGTCCTATTTACACTACAACCCACCAAAAAATGAGAATTGAGAATTCTAGTAAAACAGAACAAAGTATGTCGAGCCAAGAGCCCATTCATTCCTAGATAATCTAAAATCGAAAACGGTGGATGGAAAAAATCCACAGCTGATCATGTCCTTCAAGTCACACGTTGCTTTCTACCACATCGTTTCAAACGAAGTTTTACCATAACATTTTTCTAGTTTTAAACCGGTATGTAATTGATTCAATCATGGAATCATGAATAGTCATTGCTTTTGTCAATACCCAGTACTTTTTCCTTCGATATGAAAGGAATAGCTAATTTATGAAGAAGAAATCTCAGTAAGAATTCAATTTCACTCTCTATTTTATTGCATCCATGCAATATTTCTTTTTATTTCTAAATAACTAAATAAAAAGAACACGAATAAAAAAAGAAGTTCTTTTTTTTTGAATCCACGTTGCATCTTCAAACGATTTGATAGAATAGATTCAACAATCTTACACTTCTTCGAGTACCAACGACTCATAAGAAACATTAAAAATATTTAACAGTAGGGTAAGGGCTCAAAAATCTTTTCAAAAAAAAACGAAATAACGCTATCACTGAAATAGAAGGATGTGGATGTATGAAAGGACCCCGTCTCAATTGTTATTACATAGATTTACAATTATTCATTAGAGCCAAACACCAAATACCCCTCAAAAGGAGGGGTCAAAGAAAATCCATTCCATATGAAACTCGATTATTTTATTTGTTAATGAGATTTGGACAGACACAATTGATATCTTCCATCGCTCACTAACTCATATGGACTCCCATTCCCAATACATTCTAGGGGGATGATGAATCATAAATAAAATCCTGTTTTTTATTTACGTTTACGAGATGCTAGACTCTTTTGTATAGATAAAAAACCAAAAAGGTCCAGATTAATCCATTCTTTACTATTTTTTATTTTACCCTAAACTAGTCTTAAGAAACTTAATTCCATTGATTGAATTCAAACTCTTGTGATCTATGTTCCTATCTTACTTGGATCACAAACGGATTCAGTTACATTTTCGTATTATTTGAACTCGATTCAATTTGTAAAAAACATCTGATTGAGAGAAGAATTTTGAAAATTCAAAACAGGAAGTACATTTTATCAAAAGTTGTACTCTTAACTATTAAATAGAAGGTTGCCCAAAACGGAAATTGGGATTCTAATATATATATAAGAGCCCGCTCTGGGACGGAAGGATTCGAACCTCCGAATAGCGGGACCAAAACCCGTTGCCTTACCACTTGGCCACGCCCCATTTCAATTTCCCTTCGATACTAATAAACACTAATATTGGCTGTTCGTCAATTCCCGGCAAAATTTCTCTGGAATAAATTAGATTATTGTTTTAGTGTTAAGATTTTGACACGAGTCGATGTAGAATTAAACTCCATTTATTGATCATTACATATAATTCAATTAAGATATTGTATGAAAGTATGCTTTCTTCTATTCTCTTGTGAGAATTGAAGGATTTTTGTTTTGATTGGTTCGGCTCAAAGAAGTATTTTTTTGTCTACCTTACTTTCTTTTCTTCATTTTTAGCTTATATCAATAACATATTAATAACTCAATCAAAATACAATTATCTCCAAAAACAAAATGTTTGTTATGCTTAATATCTTTAGTTTGATCTATATCTGTCTTAATTCTGCCCTTTATTCAAGTAGTTTTTTATTCGCCAAATTACCCGAGGCCTACGCTTTTTTGAATCCAATTGTAGATGTTATGCCAATAATACCAGTTCTATTTTTTCTCTTAGCCTTTGTTTGGCAAGCTGCTGTAAGTTTTCGATAAGATCTTTAATACTGTCTTAGAAAAATTCATGATTTATTCAAGCTCAAGAAAAAATATTTTAACAATTGATAAGACCAGATGAGTCTTACAATAGGAACGAACCCTCAATTCAAACAGTAAATTTCTTAAGCAAGCACGATAAATTTCGATTCCCCCATTTCACGATTCTATTTTGACCTTTTTTCACTGAAAGACCCTATTAAAGTCCATCACAATATTGAATTCGAATTGTGTGAATTTCTAAAAATAAAAAAGAGTTTTTATTTCTATAAATTCGAAAAACCGATTCATTTCTTGGTGTCAAAATAGGATATGTAGTATAAAAATAGAGAATCTATTCTCCTTTCCCCCCAAAAAGAATAATTTGGAGATTATGTAATGCTTACTCTCAAACTCTTTGTTTACACCGTAGTTATATTCTTTGTTTCTCTCTTCATCTTCGGCTTTCTATCTAATGATCCAGGACGGAATCCTGGACGCGAAGACTAAAAAATAAGAAGGTTTTCTTTGCTTTATTCTGATAAATGTTCTTAGGATTTTATTTTATCTATTCCACATCTTTAACTAGTCAAATAAAAAAGCAAAAGGATTCGCTAAATTCGAATTTGAAAGATACCAAGCCATCGACGGAAACGGAAAGAGAGGGATTCGAACCCTCGGTACAAATAGCTCGTACAACGGATTAGCAATCCGACGCTTTAATCCACTCAGCCATCTCTCCTAATTGAAAAAAGATAATTACTATGTTACATTACACAAAAAACAATGCTTGAAAGCCCTTCTTTACTTTAATTTACTTTAACTTTATTACTAACTTTAACTTTATTGCTATTACTTTATTAGATAGCTTATATAGATTTTTTTATTGTATTTTGTATTGTATTATACAGATAGATACAACTTTTATCAGTAAGTTCATTTTTCATTTTTTTTTTATTTACTTTTACTGGAAACAAAGGAAAAGGGGAACGATGGAGTTTTGCACAATGCATTTTTGGTATGGCTTAAATTGTTTTGTCAAGCCATATCTGTCAAAATTCCTTCAAGAACCGAATTAGTTATTTTATTTAATTTTTTTTTTTTTTAGTTATTAAATT
>JALHSO010000005.1:436042-438542 GCA_022984855.1 Dimocarpus longan
GGTCGCCAATAATTAATTCTCGCTGACCGCGTCCTATAGGGATCATCGAATCAATAGCAATAAGTCCTGTTTGAAGAGGCTCATATACGGAACGTCTTGAAATAATACCTGGAGCGGGAGATTCAATTAATCGAGATTCAGAAGCTGAAATTTCGCCTCGACCGTCAATAGGTTTAGCCAGGGCATTTATAACACGACCCAAATAAGCCTCGCTTACTGGTATCTGAGCAATTTTTCCTGTTGCTTTTACAGAACTTCCCTCTTGTATCCTTAAACCGTCACCCATTAATACAACACCAACATTATTTGATTCCAAATTTAGAGCAATGCCTATTGTACCCTCTTCAAATTCGACCAATTCACCCGCCATTACTTCATCAAGACCATAAATACGAGCGATGCCGTCGCCTACTTGAAGTACGGTACCGATATTTACAATCTTGACTTCTCTATTATATTGCTCAATACGTTCACGGATAATATTACTAATTTCGTCAGCTCTAATTGTTACCATGAGTATTTCTTCATTTTTTTTTAGTTAAAGAAAAGAAATGCCTACAATAAAAGGGCTAATCAGTTATTTCTTCCATCGCCTCAAACGTGTCAATATTATCACTAATGGTACGTAAGTGTAACTCCTTGTTTAAAGAACTATTTAGAGTGCCTCGAGCTCCTTTTAAAACTTGTTGGAAAACCTGTTGTCGGACTTGCTGAACCGCTCTTTGGTGGTCAAAACGAATGGTTTCATTTTTGTAATTTTCTAATTCTTCCAAAGTCTTATAAGTTGATTTAATCAAATTCAACTTTTCTCGTTCTATCTCCGAGTATCCATTCGCTCGAAACTGCTCTGCCTCCCTTTCGACTTTCCGTAAACGAGCCCGGGCTTTTTCCAGCCGTTCAATGGCCCCCCCCTGCAGTTCTTCTGAATTTCGAATAGTATTCAGGATCCTCAGTTTTCGATTATCTAATAAATCACTTAATGAAAGTGGATTATCTTTCCATTCATCTCAAAACTTCCATGATCCCTTCCCGAACCAAACATGAATTTTTCGATTCATTTGGCTCTCACACTCAATTACTTCAACTATTTAAGTAGGGAGGGAAATTCCCATATCTTTTTTTTTTAATGTAATGAGCCTATCCTCTCCCTCTCTTCTCTATTCATATTCCAAGATGTCACGACTAATCACTAATCCAAGACCAGAATATTTGGAGGACTCTTCTGACCGAACAAAACAAAAATATACAATTGTCAGCAAAGTTGTTTCTTTTTTTCTTCAAATCCAAAGAATTCTTCTTACTTTATATTATACACAGGTCACCGATTTAGCATAAAAAGGGGTTGATGGGAATACCCATTTTTCAAATATTTTCCAATAAAAGGCTCAAATCATTTTATCGACATGAGTGTTTTATATCGAAAAAAAATTCCAATTATGCATTTTGCAAACCTTTTTATTCTATATTAACATAGTAGTAGAAAGAGTACCATACTGCGTCTGGACTTCAAACAGTTTAGCTTTAACCATGTTAATGGTCCCACATTATTGGTTTGGTTGATAGAGAATCAAAGTAGATTTACCAATGAATCGCGAAATGCTATGGTTCTTAAATATGATTTGAAATTGATTCAGAAGGAATTCGCGGAATTATGCACTTTTTTCGGTCTAATTATAATGAAAAAAAGTACAGCTGGGTGGATCCAGCCTATTCTTGAAATAAACAACTCGCACACACTCCCTTTCCAAAAAAGATCACTACACCAAGCACTACACTTAGATTTATTGGATTTGTTGCTAAAATATCGGTATTAAACCCGAAACTCCCGGCGAATGACCAGCGAACCGAGGAAGCGAAAGAATCGGTTATATTTTTCATATTATCTCCTCTTTTAGATAGACTAAAAAAAAGGAACTCTGTTCTTTTGTATCACTTTACCTTTTTTTACTTATTACTTATTCTATTTCTATCTATTTATTTACTATTTACTTTGTATTTTTTGTTTTTTTTTTATTAATTTATCTATTTAAAAATTAAAAATGTTTTTTTTTTCAATTGGAAATTCCCAATAAGAATCGTCCTTATTAAAATTAGGGGCCTGGCCTCGTGTCAATTGTGAAAACCCTCGTTTGTTCGGCATGCTTATGCCAATTCCTCATCCTCAAACGAGGCCTTCTCCTGGATTATTGTCTCAACGAATAAGTAATTGTAGGAATTCAACCTTGATATAATTCGAACAGGAAAGGACCGCGGGTCTTTAAATACGACAAAAAAAATAGCCTATTTATAGGATTAAACAAAGGGATTCGCAAATAAAAGTGCTAATGCTACAACCAGCCCATAAATTGTTAAAGCTTCCATAAAAGCCAGACTAAGCAATAAAGTGCCTCGTATTTTTCCCTCCGCTTCGGGTTGTCTCGCGATACCTTCTACAGCTTGACCCGCAGCAGTACCTTGACCAACTCCAGGTCCAATAGAAGCAAGCCCGACAGCCAACCCA
>JALHSO010000005.1:452992-460492 GCA_022984855.1 Dimocarpus longan
TTCTTCCTCCCCAATCTGATATTATGGTACCCCAGCCATAGGATCAAAATTCCGTTATGGTCAAAATTCTGATGGTAATAGATACCAGGGCTTTGCAATATTTGATTGATCACAATTCTGTATATTCCATTTACTATAGAAGTTCCCAAGGAATTCATTAGAGGAATGTTTCCAATAAAAATTGTTTGTTCTTGCATATCCCCTCTGCTTTTCCAAATTAATCCCGCGGATACATATAATTCAGAAGAATATGTGAGTGATTCATATACAGCATCTCTTTCTTTTATCAAGGGTTCTACCAATTGATATGTTTCCACAAATAATTGAAATTCAATTTCTTGATCTGTATCTTCAATTTTTGGAAACTTATAAAGTTCTTCTGTTTAACCCTGATCAATGAACCTACAAAATCCTTCAAATTGTATCTGATTAAACCCGGGGATTGTAGACATTCGCACATTTACGTCACCGCGCATTTTGAATTTCCCATTTATCAAAAAATCCCATTATTTTCTCATTCTGCATTGAATCATATGAATCGATCTAGCAATGATGGAATTTCGATTCTGTTTACTGAATCACATGAAATTTTACCCAACTCCATATATATGGAATGTATGAAATACGTATGAACGGAGAAAAAAGATGATTTTAGACTTAATTAAATTGGAATTTCTAAGAGACCGATCCAAACGGAAAGGAATTGAGAAATTACACTTAGAATTAGGGAGTTTTGTATTTTGTATAGAATACAAAAAAAGTAATTCACTTTATAGCATTATTATGATATTACATATTCCAATCCGATTGGATATCAGAAAAATAAATGGATTCGGGATTTGATCTATTCGCTGAGATAAAGACATAATAATCAGAAACAATATAAAGTTAATTTTTTTTAGTACTTAACTCTTTTGTGGATTCCTTTGTTCCAAAATTGAAGTGCGTAAGTAGGCTTGTAGTTATTAAATACATGCCGCTATAGCTATCTATCCATACATCGCTCTCCTTTATTGCATACTTCTGTTGGGGACAGCACATGTCGTACTATATCAAAATTTCGATTTTCTCTTCAATCTAATCAATCTAAATTGCAGTACGACAATTTTCCGCAAATTCCCTATAACCCTATAAACAGGCATCATACCCAGATAATATACCCAATAAGCTAACTGTGTAACACAACTTCTGCTTGGGGTTTACATATACTTATAATTGACGTTATAATTGGTTATAATTGAAATAATTTAATTGAAATTGAGAAGGATTTTTTTTTCAATAAAAAAATCAAGACTGATTAGTTATGTATCAATTTTGATTTTCTGATATCCTTTTTCATTAGGGAATCCCAATTTGAGATTTAAATCCAAGAGTCGTGTTCATGAATTTACAGTCAATAGTTAATGGTTCCAATTTGTCCTGAATTTTGTCTTTTGTGACTGAAAATTCACATTTGGGTTTTCAATAGAAAAGAGAGGGATTTAGATATTGGGTGCTTTGAAATACTATAAAATCAATTGAAGGGAAGGATCCGCCCCAAAAAAGGACGAATTTCTTTTCGGCAAGGAATTAAGAAAACGAGATTTCATATTTCATATGGAAGTACAATAAAAAAAAGACATTTAGAACCCCCTCCCCCCCAAAAAAGGAAAAGGAAAGGGGAATATTTTCATGTATTTGGTATCGTTTTGGCGGCATGGCCGAGCGGTAAGGTGGGGGACTGCAAATCCTTTTTCCCAGTTCAAATCTGGGTGTCGCCTGATCAACAAAAGACAAGACTTGAAATCCCTTATTCTGCTTTGCCGGTATAACTCGTCGACTTTTCCCAGCGAAACACGCGTAGGAAAAAGTCTCAAGAGACTTTATTGATTCTAAACAGCTGGGGGTTACGTTCTTTAAAGTGCTGCGAATCCTTGCATTTAGGATTCAAGGAAAGATTATAGTAGTGGAAGGGCTATCATATCAAATCAAGAGTTACCGATTTTTTCCATTACTAATGGAGTATCTACTGACGGGGTCTTGAATTCGATTGGATGAAAAATTGGCTTTTTTCGTTTACTTAATGATAATGAAGAACAACAAAAAAAAGAATAGGTCTTAGTATTCCTACATATACATATTAGTAGCATTTCCTTTGATACTTCCAAAGAAAAGCGTAACTGCAGTTTAATTTTAATGTTTCCTGATTTTCCTAGAAATCATATAAGAACTTATTATAAGGGAGTTGGGTTGGAGTCTTTCATCAAGGGTGTTGGGTCAGAATCCCCTTTTGACTCTGCACCAGTGATTCTACTATTATTAATAAACAATAATGGAATAATTCCTTCATATTCATAGAGATAGGGGACATAATTCACATGGATATAGTAAGTCTCGCTTGGGCTGCGTTAATGGTAGTCTTTACATTTTCCCTTTCACTCGTAATATGGGGAAGGAGTGGACTCTAGAGATACTACGAATTGAGTTGGGAAATCAAACTCTATCACCTTTTTTATAGATCGTTCCGCAAAGCCTAAATAATGTTTTTAATTATTTTATAATTATATATTCAATATTCAATTTATGAATTGAATTCAATTTTGAATTAATATTAATAAATTGAATTCAAATTAAATTAATAAAGATATCTTCATTTCGCAATTCTATTGGCTTGGATTCTGGTGGCGTAATTGGATTCTATTCATATTATATATGAATAATCCTTTTTCACAATCCAAATCAAACAAATATTTCACAAATTTCTATATTCGTATTTTGAAAGGAAGGGAGATATGGATGATAGGAAATTTATTACAACCGACGTCTTCTTAAATTTTCTATTTCGATGAACCGTTTCTTACCAGAGTTATATATGGACAATGGGGAAGACCGAGGAACACCGGACCCCTTTTTACTTTTTGTTTGTTTTTATTGTCCTTTTTTTTACTGTTCAAAGAGAGAAGAAAGAAGTTCCGCTATTTCTATTTACTATTTCTATTTAATAGGATCTTGCCTTGGTCGAGTCACATATTTCGCACTTACCGCGTGTTTTCTTGTTTTGTAAATTTGATTTATGCTGTGTTTTATTGACTCGTTTCCTATCATGGTTGAAGGATTCAAAATCGATGGGATAACCCTTTTCGAAATCCGAAAAACTTACCATAGAACTCCTTGGATTATCTGTCAACCGCTCAATCAATTACTTCTTCGAAATGCTAAAAAAAAAGATTACTATTTTCTATTTTTTTTATTAACTTGATTTTCTTTTAGAAATATATGCCCAATATTGTTTTTCCTTCATTGATTTGATTCTTTTTTGAATGGATACTGGGATTCATATTGAAAATAATCAGAAATTTAGAAATTAGAAAATCATAAGAGTTTCTTTTCCATTATTTCAGATTGATTGGAATCAACAAAAATCAAATAGATAAAGGAAAGAAATAGATGAAGCAAAGAAAAAAAATGGAGATACTATGTACATTCTATCTATTTAATTGATATTAACGTGTATGAAGATACATATACATATCATATTTGTATATTGATCTCGATTCTGTTTGTATCTTTATACATTACAATAAGAGAAATAGATAGTATGGTTGAAAGATTCATTTATGAATCTTTCGGCCATACTATCGGATCTCACAGGCTACTACTGATTCTAGTTCGTTCATTTCATTTAAAATGGGAAATTGAATTTTTTTAGTTCTTAAATCATTGATAAGAACTACGAAATCAAGTTTCATTCAAATTAATCACTTTGACTGACAGTTTTTACGTATATTATAAGCAAAAAAGCAGTAGGAACTAGAATGAACAGTGCAGTAGCAATAAATGCGAGAATATTTACTTCCATAATCTCATCGTTTCGTTTTTTTTTTTTACTTCGCAATAACTCCGGATTTAATCCCATAGAGATGATAAATCTTTCGCTTGTAAATTCAATGTGATCGATTCGATTTCGATGATATTGAATCGGATCAATATCATGAATAACAATATCCGAGCTATCAAGTCGATTCATCGTCGAGAATTCAATAGTATAACATAGGCAGATCTTTTATCCACATACCAATAGAACCTTCGATTCTTGATTCACTCAAAAGAATTCCTTGCCTTTAATTTAATACTTTATTAATACTTTATTTTGATTTATCATTCTTTTCCACCCTGTCTTTTCGATAACCTACCGCCTTTCTTTTTCTTGTACAACGATCTAACCGCTTTCCACTTCCATTGTTTCCAAAGAGTTTACAAATAAACCCAAACAAACAGTCGAAAGAAAATAAAAAAAGAAAGGGAAGGAGTTAAGTTCTAAACTCCTTTTTTTAATGATCTACTTTTCTTGGAAAACAAAGAAAAAGGAGTGTGATAAAGACGAATGTTGATATAAAAAAAGAGTATTTCATCAAATTTACTATTTTAAAAGTTTATTAAAGGTTAAAGTCTGTTCTTTCTTCGACAAATACCCTTCCCTTAAAAAAAAGATTACTCATTCCTTCTCTAAGAAGAGCTGGGCGAGATCCTTGGTTGATCTTTATTTTATTAAGAATATCTCCTTTCCTTGTATTAGGAATCGAACGCATATATCAAAAGTTCCGCGTAAAATTGGAATGAAATCGTTTGTTTCAAATTCAAACTAGTAATTGAGGTTACACAAAATTGAAACCAAAAAGATTTCTAAAAGTATTTTATCAAAGTAATTTTCTTAAATTCATTTTGTATCGTACAAGAAATGACTTCCATTTGTGTATGCGCTCCCGGAAACCATCTGGTACTCGATTCTATTACATACGCCCATGGGGGTAGTTGAAAAAAAAACCAGACCCAACACAGCATCTCTTGGAATCCTGAATATGATACTACCAATAATTGTAATTGTAGCAATTCACACATGCCCCTTTGATACCGATTGGCGCTAAATGCGAAACGAAAACGAAAAAGAAGGATACCATTACCATTGGGAATGAAACTCTACCCCTTGTACCCAGTTTAACAGAAAATGGAGAGACATATTGATGTTTTTTTTTTATTTTTTATTGGATTTGGATACGTCGGGACTGACGGGGCTCGAACCCGCAGCTTCCGCCTTGACAGGGCGGTGCTCTGACCAATTGAACTACAATCCCGGAGAAATAAAATGTACAGCATCCATATTCTTATAATTTCATTCAAACCTTTTCTATTTAGATTAAAAGCGCCCTGTTGTAACAGAGACGTGAGTGATATCCACATGAATATACACTTTAGTGAAAGCTGCACGCATTGCTGATTATTAGTAACCCTTTCGTTATTGCCAAATCGGTTGAGAATCCATTTTTCAACGAAAAAAAGAGTATCTTTTTCTTTATTTTATTCTTTTCATTAGACTTTCATACTTAATAATCCTGATATGAATCTAGATCGTTAGTAAGATCAGAATCCGAATTTATGGGACCAAATAAATAGAATAGAACAAATAAAAAAAATAAATAGCGGTGGGATATATCAGAAAATTTGACTTTTTGGATTCTTTCGTATCCGCCATTTCTGGAAAACAAAGGGTATTATATCATTTCATGGTGAATCCACGAATTTTTGGGCCGAGCTGGATTTGAACCAGCGTAGACATATTGCCAACGAATTTACAGTCCGTCCCCATTAACCGCTCGGGCATCGACCCAGGAAGAACCAATTCGAGTCTTATTGATAATCCACGATCAACTTCCTTTCATAGTACCCTACCCCCAGGGGAAGTCGAATCCCCGCCGCCTCCTTGAAAGAGAGATGTCCTGAACCACTAGACGATGGGGGCATACTTGCCCGACCGCCATCATACTATGCTCATAGTATGAACAGTTTTTTGAAATTGTCAATATAATGGAATGAATGGTATGACTAGATCCAAAGGATCTTTATGTTTTTTCTGATCCCATACCATAGCAATTTTTGATTCATATTCGTCATTTCTATTCATAAATCACTCATTCTAATATGCATTCTATTCTAGAAAATTGATATTAAAAAAAAAATAATAATAAAACTTTTTGCGGAAGTGATTGGTTCGACATAAAAGAAGATTAAACTTCATTTCTTCCACCTTCATTCATTGATTCACTTCTTGTTAAGATGAGAGGGGCGTATCTCTATATCACACTAAGCCAGGAAATTAACAAACGAGAAATCTGAAAATTTGAGAGCTGGGATCCACAGGTTATCAAAATTGTTTTCTCTCTAAAAATTGGGTTCCGGGGACAACCCAAATCTCGTCATCACATGCTTCAATGAAATATCTTGGATCTACGTCGAATTGGCAGGTACATGTATCAATCAAATGAATTTCGTTTCGTTCTGATGGGGTCAGGTCAATTCAAGCCAATTCCATTAGGGTTGGTTTTGAACCAATTCATTTTGTTGATATTTCTCAAATCCAATATCAATAAACCAAAATTACCTTATACTTATATTCCTTAAGTAAATCCAAATTCTCGTTTCCGAAGGGGTCGCTAACCACTATGAGTCTACTGTATATACTTAATAATATATATAGATAGATAGATCTATCTTATGCGCCTACTGACTCATTCAATAATTGAATCAAAGGGCCCTTTTAACTCAGTGGTAGAGTAACGCCATGGTAAGGCGTAAGTCATCGGTTCAAATCCGATAAGGGGCTTTTTGGCCGTTTTCATAAAAAACCTCAAGCTCAAGTGTTAATATTCCTATTTAAACGAAGAATAAAGATAGTGTTGATATTTTTTTGTAATAAAAACAATGTAGAATAATGTAATTCTAAACTATATATTTAATGATAATAAGTTACCCACCCTTATTATAATGAGTAATGAGTTTTAGTATACTAATTAGAAGAGTCATTCTATTTATAAAAGAAAGTTGAACAGTTGTTTATTATAATGAGTAATGATAAGTTGTCTCGGCAATCGCCAAATACTTTTCTTTTCCATTATTCCAGTCAAGTCCATTGTAAAGATTAGAAATCAGCAAAAGAAAAAGTAAGTGGACCTAACCCATTGAATCATGACTACATCCACTATTCTGATATTAAAATTTCAAATTCGATAGATATGAAATTGGAACAGTAGATCCTTTTTTTATTTTATATTTCTTTTGACTCTTCACGAATCTGTCGATATTTCCGATTAAATCTTCTTGTTCCTAGATGTTCCATAGGAATAACTTGATATTCTGTTCCTCTACAGAAAAAGGTTTATTTCAAGTTACAACACAAGAGATATTTCCAATATCTTTCGATTCCCGAACACAAAAAGATCGATTGGGATTTCTATCTAATATTCTAATTTCTATCTATATAAGATTTATATAAATAGAAATCGGATCAAGGCTTCGTGTATCAAATATTTTCATATCAATGCATACGATCTTTTTGTTTTGTTCCGACAATGTGAGGAGAGTGGATGTGAGAAAGAAACTTTCATTTACAGTCTCCTATTATTTAATTTAATATTGTATTGAATTTAAAAATTCAAAATCGGAAATTCTCTTTTTGTCTATGACATA
>JALHSO010000005.1:480492-482992 GCA_022984855.1 Dimocarpus longan
TGAGGTCCTTATACTCATTATGCCTAGCATTGAATAGACTAGGTATTCACCGTATCAATATCTCAAATCAATGATGGATTCCTTTTGGTTCCTAAATGGGCACCTGAATCGAACCGAACCCTTTGTCAGGCTATTGTTCTCTTGTTTTGTTCCCTAAAAGTCTGGAGTCAGACATCGATTTCTCAAAAAGACCAATTCTTTGATTGCATGATGGACTTCTTTGAAAAACATTGGCGCGCGTGTAAACGAGGTGCTCTACCTAACTGAGCTATAGCCCTTGTACTTGTGATACCCTTTATATCATATTATGGAGATAATTTCTTGTCAAGATGAATATTACATGATCCAACATCATATGATCTTTTTGATTGCTATTGCTTAGAAGTAATATTGTATTTATAATCGATCGATGGGATGGGTCCCCTTTTTTTGTTTCTCTTTATAATGATAAATGGCCTACTTAACTCAGTGGTTAGAGTATTGCTTTCATACGGCGGGAGTCATTGGTTCAAATCCAATAGTAGGTAGAACTTATTAGATACCACGTTCAATGGTATCTAATAAGTTTTTCTACTCACTTATTTTGTATCTCTTCTATCCTATTTGATTTTCGAATTGAAACTGAAACTTTTTTCCTTACATCAGAAAGAGTCCGATTCCGCTTGATTGTATTTGATTGTATTCAATCGGCAGAATCCGTATGTGTATAAACACAAATTCTTTGGATTATTCTATTCGGGTGCACCAACTAGTTACGAAATTGCATTGAGAACCTCTACTCGTGTCCTAGCTCGTCTGAGAGCTAGATTTGCCTCAATTGTTTGTCTCTTGCTTTCAGCTTTCCTCAAGCTAGCTTCCGCTATTTCAAGAGTTTGCTGAGCTTCTTGGGGATCAATGTCACTACTCTTCTCCGCATCATTTACTAAAATGGTGATCTCGTTATTACCTATTCGAGCAAAACCACCCATTAGAGCCATCGTTAACCATTGGCCGTTAAAGCGTATTCGCAAAATACCTATATCTACAGCTGTGGCAATAGGCGCGTGATTTGGTAATACGCCAATTTGTCCACTATTCGTAGATAAAATGATTTCTTTCACTTCTGAATCCCAAACAATTCGATTAGGGGTCAGTACACAAAGATTTAAGGTCATTTCTTCAAATTGCTCTCCATTTCTAAGTTTGTAGCCTTCGCAGTAACTTCATCGATGTTACCTACTAAATAAAAGGCCTGTTCAGGAAGACCATCTAATTCTCCGGACAGGATCAATTTAAACCCTCTAATTGTTTCTGCTAGACCAACATATTTCCCCGGAGAGCCGGTAAATACTTCTGCTACGAAAAAAGGTTGTGATAAGAAACGCTCAATTTTTCGGGCTCTTGCTACGGTTAAACGGTCCTCTTCGGATAATTCGTCCAACCCAAGGATAGCTATAATGTCCTGAAGTTCTTTGTAACGTTGTAAAGTTTGCTTAACTCTTTGCGCAGTTTCATAATGTTCCTCACCAACAATCCGAGGTTGGAGCATAGTTGACGTTGAGTCTAAAGGATCTACTGCCGGATAGATACCTTTTGCGGCTAATCCTCTTGATAGTACGGTAGTAGCATCTAAATGTGCAAATGTCGTGGCAGGAGCGGGGTCGGTCAAATCGTCCGCAGGTACATAAACGGCTTGAATGGAAGTTATGGACCCCTCCTTGGTAGACGTAATTCTTTCTTGTAAAGAACCCATTTCGGTACTAAGGGTAGGTTGATAACCCACAGCAGAAGGCATTCTACCCAATAAGGCGGATACCTCGGATCCCGCTTGGACGAAACGGAAGATATTGTCGATAAATAGAAGTACGTCTTGTTCATTAACATCTCGGAAATATTCCGCCATAGTTAGGGCAGTCAAACCAACTCTCATACGAGCTCCCGGCGGTTCATTCATCTGACCGTAGACTAGAGCCACCTTTGATTCCGCAAGATTTTGTTCATTAATTACTCCCGATTCTTTCATTTCCATGTAAAGATCATTTCCTTCACGAGTACGTTCACCGACTCCGCCAAATACGGATACACCCCCATGAGCTTTGGCAATGTTGTTGATCAATTCCATAATTAGTACCGTTTTCCCCACTCCAGCTCCTCCGAATAGTCCGATTTTTCCTCCCCGACGATAAGGGGCTAAAAGATCTACTACCTTAATTCCTGTTTCAAAAATAGATAATTTTGTATCTAACTGTATAAAGGCAGGCGCCGATTTGTGAATAGGAGATGTTGTGCGAGTATCTACAGGACCTAAATTATCAACAGGCTCGCCAAGTACGTTGAAAATTCGTCCTAGAGTCGCTCCGCCTACTGGAACACTTAGAGGAGCTCCCGTGTCAATCACTTCCATTCCTCTCATTAGCCCATCTGTAGCACTCATGGCCACAGCTCTAACTCGATTATTCCCTAATAATTGCTGTACCTCGCAAGTCACATTAATTGGTTGACCGACAGTATCTCGACCCCT
>JALHSO010000005.1:485492-500492 GCA_022984855.1 Dimocarpus longan
AGATATACAAGATCTTAAATACAAAATAGAAGACTAAACACAATTCTTTCTAGTGTTGTGTTGGGTCCACAATTAATCCTATGGGCCCTTAGGATTGGTGTATTCTTTTCGATCCCGTAGTTTCGTTTGGATCGAGCCACGTATCACAACTTCTTCTACCCATCCTGTATATTGTCCGTTTCGTTCCATGTTGGAATATAAACTTATTATTCTAAATATAAACTTATTATATTAGTAGATAGGAGACGGGATTTTACGAAAAAAGTTCTTCATATTCATAGGAGAGAACAAATATTTCTTTTTTTCGATGCCAATTTTACACAATATGGGGACACCCGCTATTTATAATTGAAAAGGGTTGTGTTGTATATAGTGAAGCAATATTCCGGGGTCTCACAAAAAGGAATGATTTCTTTCAATTGACTATTCATCTATTGTATTTTCATGTAAATAGGGGGAAGAAAGTTCTATGGAAAAATGGTGGTTCAATTCGATGTTATCTAAAGGGGAGTTCGAATACAGGTGTGGGCTAAGTAAATCAATGGATAGTCTTGGTCCTATTAAAAGTGTAAGCCAGGGCCCGTTTAGAAATGAGAAAGGTAAAAGCATTCATAGTTGGAGTGATAGTGACAGTTCGAGTTACAGTAATGTTGATCATTTAGTTAGCGTCAGGGACATTCGGAATTTCATCTCTGATGACACCTTTTTTGTTAGGGATAATAATAGGGATAGTTATTCCATATATTTTGATATTGAAAATCAAATTTTAGAGATTAACAATGATCATTCTTTTCGGAGTGAACTAGAAAGTTCTTTTTATGATTTTCGTAATTATAGTTATAGGAATAATGGATCGAAAAGTGATGATCCCGATTATGATCCTTCCATCTATAATACTAAATATAGTTGGAAAAATCACATTACAAATTGCGTTGATTCTTATCTTCAGTCTCAAATCTGTATTGATAATCACATTTTAAGTAGTAATAACAATTACAGTGACAATTACATTTATAATTCCATTTGCGGTGAAAGTGGAAATAGTAGTGAAAGCGAAAGTTCCAATATAAAAACAAGTACGAATGGTATTGATTTAACTATAAGAAAAAGTTCTAATGATCCCGATGTAACTCAAAAATACAGGCATTTGTGGGTTCAATGTGAAAATTGTTATGGATTAAATTATAAGAAATTTTTGAAGTCAAAAATGAATATTTGTGAACAATGCGGATATTATTTGAAAATAAGTAGTTCAGATAGAATCGAACTTTCGGTTGATCCAGGTACTTGGGATCCGATGGATGACGATATGGTCTCTCTGGATCCCATTGAATTTCATTCAGAAGAGGAACCTTATAAAGATCGTATTGATTCTTATCAAAAAAAAACAGGATTAACAGAAGCTGTTCAAACGGGTACAGGTCAACTAAACGGGATTCCCATCGCAATTGGGGTTATGGATTTTCAGTTTATGGGGGGTAGTATGGGATCCGTAGTAGGCGAGAAAATCACCCGTTTGATCGAGTATGCTACCAAAAATTTTTTACCTCTTATTCTAGTGTGTGCTTCCGGAGGAGCACGCATGCAAGAAGGAAGTTTGAGCTTGATGCAAATGGCTAAAATTTCTTCCGCTTTATATGATTATCAATCAAATAAAAGGTTATTCTATGTACCAATTCTTACATCTCCTACTACTGGTGGAGTAACAGCTAGTTTTGGTATGTTGGGGGATATCATTATCGCCGAACCTAATGCCTATATTGCATTTGCGGGTAAAAGAGTAATTGAACAAACATTGAATAAGACAGTACCTGAAGGTTCCCAAGCGGCTGAATATTTATTTCATAAGGGCTTATTCGATCCAATCGTACCACGTAACCTTTTAAAAGGTGTTTTGAGTGAGCTATTTCAGCTCCATGCCTTTTTTCCTTTGAATCAAAATTCAATCAAGTAGAGTCTCGAGTTAAACTTTTTTTGTGGCGAACAACTGGTTAGTTAGTTTATCAGAATCAAAATAAAACAAAACCCGAAAAATGAATTTTTCTTTAGTGACATAAGATTTAATTGTAGAAAGAATCATGCGGATAATTGGTTTTTTACCGATATTACTGATTAGTAATCAGTAAACCTCTATCAACAAAACAACATAAAAAGCGAATTCTTCCTTATAATTAGGAGTAGGAGGCAAGGCAAATAAAACGAATTTCGTGCTCCCCTCTTGCATATGTATATAATTCAAATATAGAAATATAATTGAAATATAGAAAATCTAGAATCTTGCATCTTTCTATATCTCCCAGGAAGTCCCAGCTTTTCTAAGAATCGCTGCTCTTGGATCGGATTCTAACGAATCTTTCGGGAATTTTTAAGAGACTCTTTTTTTATTAAAAAAGAAATTAGACGAAGAAGATAAGAACAATATAAGAAGAAAAAAAATAAAAGAAGTAAGAATTAGAAAGAAAGTGGATTATCATACATACATCTATTTCATGTAGAAAGATGAATAAGTCCGTTTAATTAGTTCTACATTGCTTTCACTTATTATATATACTCACTTCGATATACTTAGTATACTTATATACGAATTAGAATATGAAGTATAATTATTATAAGATATCTTTATAACAATAACAGGTACAAATATTAAATCGAGGTACCCATTCTATGACAATTCTCAACAACTTACCCTCCCTTTTTGTGCCTTTAGTGGGCCTAGTATTTCCGGCAATTGCAATGGCTTCTTTATTTCTTCATGTTCAAAAAAAAAATATTTTTTAAATCCGATGTGTTCAAATCTCATCTAGTTTTTTTTTTCAAGACTTAGCAAACACAACACGGATATCCATTTAGTAGAATATTGTATAACAATAACAGGTGGCTTTCTACGAACATAAATGAAAAAGCTCTTAGGCATGTATAAACATAATATATGGGCAAATAAATTCTAGCAATTTTAAAAGATAGGTCGGGGCTGCGCCCATGTCTGAAATTAAAGTCAATCTATCCACATGTATGTAGCTATTGATAGGGAATCATATGAAGGGGCTGTTTTTATTTTATTATATCTAACAAATTCGATGAATTACTGCTAAAAGTTCACATCAGAATAGTACTAGTTGATGGGAGTTACTTCGAAAACAAAAAAAAAAAGTAAAGTGAAATTGATTTTGGTTATTCCCTCAATTCCAATAAAATGCAACTGGATCTAGTATGTATGAGTCGGCGATCAGAATATATATGGATAGAATTTATAGCAGGATCTCGCAAAACAAGTAATTTCTGCTGGGCCTTTATCCTTTTTTTAGGTTCATTAGGATTCTTATTGGTTGGAATTTCTAGTTATCTTGATAAGAATTTGATATCTTTATTTTCGTCTCAACAAATAAATTTTTTCCCACAAGGGATCGTAATGTCTTTCTATGGGATCGCGGGTCTCTTTATTAGTTCCTATTTGTGGTGCACAATTACATGGAATATAGGTAGCGGTTATGATCGATTTGATCGAAAAGAAGGAATAGTGTCTATTTTTCGTTGGGGATTTCCTGGAAAAAGTCGCCGCGTCTTTCTACGATTCTTTATGAAAGATATTCAGTCCATCAGAATAGAAGTGAAAGAGGGTATTTATACCCACCGTGTCCTTTATATGGAAATCAGGGGCCTGGGAGCCATTCCCTTGACTCGTACTGATGAGAATTTGACTCCGCGAGAAATTGAGCAAAAGGCTGCGGAATTGGCCTATTTCTTGCGTGTACCAATTGAAGAAAAATGAACTGAAGAATAAAAGCTTTCTCAGCAGGAGGAAAAACCCCAAGAATCCTCCTTTTTCTATAGCATAACTTACTTTGCCCCCTGGGGCCAAAGCAAGGCAAACGGGTACGGAGCAGCCATAACATAAAACGAAACTTTTTTTGTCTGTAAATTTTTTTTTTTCGAAATATTTGATATTTTCATTTTTAATAGACAGGAACTTCTTTCATTTCGAAATCCGAAAAATATTCTTTATTTGAATCTTTCGGGTATTCGTCAAAGGGGAGTAATTTCGTCGAATATTTGATCAATTGAGATATCTGGAAACAATCGATTTTTTTATTATTTCTTCATTTGAATTCGAATTCGAAGTGGGTTCTTCTTCTATTTCTGTATTTTTTCTATACTAGATTCAAGGACTAACCTCTGAATCCCAACTAAAAAAGGAGACTCGATTAATAATTAATACGCGTGATACCTTATCTTATAATGTAACTCCGCTTGATAGAAATATTAGATCGCATAGAGTCAACGAATGAGGTGAGTTCATTACCAATTCACAGATGAAAAAATGACAAAAAAGAACGTATCCATTCCCCTTCGATATCTTTCATCTATAGTATTTGTAGTCTTTTTGCCCAGGTGGATCTCTCTCTCATTTAATAAAAGTCTAGAATCTTGGGTTACTAATTGGTGGAATACTAGGCAATCCGAAACTTTTTTGAATGATATTCAAGAAAAGAGTATTCTAGAAAAATTTATAGAATTAGAGGAGCGGTTCCTCTTGGACGAAATGATAAAGGAATTCCCGGAAAGACATCTACAAAAATTTCGGATGGCGCTCCACAAAGAAACAATCCAATTGATCAAGATACACGACGAGGAGCATATCCATACAATTTTGAACTTCTCCACAAATATAATCTGTTTCGTTATTCTAAGTGCGTATTCTATTCTGAGTAATGAAGAACTTGTTATTTTTAATTCTTGGGTTCAAGAATTTCTATATAATTTAAGCGACACAATAAAAGCCTTTTCTATTCTTTTAGTAACTGATTTATGTATCGGATTCCATTCACCCCACGGTTGGGAACTAATGATTGGCTATATCTACAACGATTTTGGATTGGCTCATAATGATCAAATGATATCTGGTCTTGTTTCCACGTTTCCAGTCATTCTAGATACAATTTTTAAATATTGGATTTTCCGTTATTTAAATCGTCTATCTCCGTCACTTGTAGTGATTTATCATTCAATGAATGACTGAAAAAGATTCCCCGATCCAATTATAATGTTTCTGACTTTGTACATAAGCAAAGCATTCAAGGTTGTACTTACCTTACTCTTTCTACCCATCCGTAGGATTCCTCCTATATTACAACAAAATAATTTCAGTAAATAGTAAATAGCAGAATTGTGGATAGGGACCTATACTAGTGACCTACCCAAATTTATTGTAGAAATTTTCGGGATCAACGATCGGACCATGCAAATTAGAAATACCTTTTCTTCGATAAAGGAACAAATTACTCGATTCATTTCCGTATCACTTATGATATATATAATAACTCGGGCATCCATTTCAAATGCATATCCCATTTTTGCGCAGCAGGGTTTTGAAAATCCGCGAGAAGCAACTGGTCGTATTGTATGCGCCAATTGCCATTTAGCTAATAAGCCTGTGGATATTGAGGTTCCACAGGCGGTACTTCCTGATACTGTATTTGAAGCAGTTGTTAGAATTCCTTATGATATGCAACTAAAACAAGTTCTTGCTAATGGTAAAAAAGGGGGGTTGAATGTCGGGGCCGTTCTTATTTTGCCAGAGGGGTTTGAACTAGCCCCCCCCGATCGTATTTCACCCGAGATGAAAGAAAAGATAGGCAATCTATCTTTTCAGAGTTACCGCCCCACTAAAAAAAATATTCTTGTGATAGGGCCTGTTCCTGGTCAGAAATATAGTGAAATCACTTTTCCTATTCTTTCCCCGGATCCCGCGACTAATAAAGAAGTTCACTTCTTAAAATATCCAATATACATAGGTGGGAACAGGGGAAGGGGTCAGATTTATCCCGACGGGACCAAAAGTAACAATACCGTTTATAATGCTACAGCAGCAGGTATAGTAAGTAAAATCATACGAAAGGCGAAAGGGGGGTACGAAATAACCATAACGGATGCATTGGATGGACGTCAAGTGGTTGATATTATCCCTCCAGGACCAGAACTTCGTGTTTCAGAGGGCGAATCTATCAAACTTGATCAACCATTAACAAGTAATCCTAATGTGGGTGGATTTGGTCAGGGAGATGCAGAAATAGTACTTCAAGATCCATTACGTGTCCAAGGCCTTTTGTTCTTTTTGGCATCTGTTGTTTTGGCACAAATCTTTTTAGTTCTTAAAAAGAAACAGTTTGAGAAGGTTCAATTGTCCGAAATGAATTTCTAGATCCGCGAATTTATCAACATCAAGTTTGTAAAAATAACAAAATTTTTGTTGGCAATTCCAATTATGTATGAGCAAAAAAATTATGAAAAGTCTTTTGCTTGTTTATATTTTTTTTTCGACCAAATGCCGGGAATTTCTTGTACTGCACTTCTAAATCATAGTATATATATTGTGAAGAAGGCGTAAAGTCAAATAGCCTTCTTTGTTTTTTCTTTTCAATCCAAGTGGGAGGGGTGTGCGTATATCACTATTGTCGGATTTCCATATCTTAGAATGGGTTAATAGTTTTCTATTCTAATCGAATTTGATTCGATTAGAACTAGATACTAAGCATAAGATAAGTAAGCGGAAAATAGAGAGAAAGCAAGGATAAATAAGGGGAACAAGGGATTCTAAAAGGTATTTTCGACACCAGAAAGGAAATTTTCGACTTTCCTTTCTGGTGTCGAAATCATAACAGTTCTTGATTCCATTCGTCAAAGATTCCTATTCTTAGTTTCGATTTTTTCAGGTTTATCAGAACTTTTTTTTGATTTCTTATGTATACGTATAACTAAGAAATCAAAAAAAAAAAAGAAATAGAATTTTTTGAAGCATCGGAAAAAGGTGATCTATTTTGTCATTTATACGAACAAAACAAAATATTATGATTATTAAGAACTCAACGGGGCCTATTTTCTTTGTCTAATTTGAGGTATAGGCCCCGTTGAGTTCTTACGCTTTGATGTCTATAACGCAGTTCATTCGCTTATTACAACGACGAACCCAATCCGGAATATGAACCATAAAAGAAAATGCCTATTAAACCGATCACAAGAATACCAGTTACAGTACCTATTATCCAAAGAGGAATCCTTCCAGTAGTATCGGCCATTTATCCCACTTCCCTCCACATTTTATCAAGTAGTCATGCTAGAGACATAAACAGTCATAGATAATTATAAGATTAAGATGTGATCCTTCCGAATGGGATAAGCGAATTCCTACTATTTTTTTATTATTCGATTATTCTCTGTTCTTCTCTTAATTGAAGAAATAATTGGAAAATAAAACAGCAAGTACAAAAATGAGTAATAACCCCCAGTAGAGGCTGGTACGATTCAATTCAACATTTTGTTCGTTCGGGTTTGATTGTGTCATAGCTCTCTAATTCGGATTAGGTTTATCGTTGGATGAACTGCATTGCTGATATTGACCCTAAAAAAAAAACGGTAGGTACAGCTAGTCCGTGAACAGCCAACCATCGCACTGTAAAAATTGGATAGGTTCGATCTATGGTCATTGGGGCCTCCTAAAAAGATCTACTAAATTCATCGAGTTGTTCCAAAGAATCAAAACGGCCGGTGATTAATGGAATTCCTTGTCGGCTCTCTGTAAAATACTCGTTTGGGCGAGGGCTTCCAAACACATCGTAAGCTAAACCCGTGCTGACGAATAACCAACCCGCAATGAATAGGGAAGGTATAGTAATGCTATGAATGACCCAGTATCGAATACTGGTAATAATATCAGCAAAAGAACGTTCTCCTGTGCTTCCAGACATGCTGAGCTCCACATATTCTTGTACAGTCAAAAGGGGGATCGATTCCGTAAAAGATAAGATCAGTAAATGGGAATTCGCTGAATTTCCATATTTGTGAGATCGTCAATATAGTACCGAGGGTACTTTTAGAATCTACCGAATCAGTATAGCTATCCTTCTTCTGACACAGCAACGAAATTTCAATCAATATCGAAATGGAGTACTAGAAAATTTCATTCTTCTTTTCGTCTTCTTCTTGCTGGTCGATGTATAACTCGGTACCATTCAATAGAAAATTTCTCAAATTTCTGTAGTATGAGGTTTCTTTTCTCTCCATTTCCATTATTATTATTGGCTTCAGACTAGAAATTGAAGATCAAGTAAAACCGGAATCCAGCAGATTTTTTTCTAATAATTCATGACAGAGATTATCATATTTACCCAATTCAATTAGATGTGCGAAATCTCCAAATCCCCTTTTCGGTCGTCCAAAAACAAGTAAGAGTAACAAGGATTCGATAAAAGAAAGAGAAGTAATGAATAAAAAAATTTTAATAATCGATATTTGTTTTGCGATGCACGCGTTATTGTATTATATCAAAATATTAAAAGGTTCTTTCTTGACCTAACTACAAAGGGGGGATTTATGCTTTATATATAGAAAGACAAAATAGAAAATCTATAACTGAAAATTTTTTATTTTAGAATCGAATTGGACCAAAATCAAAATTTGATTTTTTCGAGTGATCCGCTCGTGCGATACCTTTCCCTTTTTTCTTGTCATTTGAGATATTCTGTGAATGACCCTACTGCTGAAACGAATAAGTTAGAAAGTAAATAAAATAAAGTAAAGTAAAAAAAAAAAAAATAAAGAAAAGGGAAAGGTATTATAAGGTCACTTTTTTTTTTCGCAAAAAAAAATGGATTCGATATAATAAAAAAGAAAAAATCAAAATACAAAATAAAAATAGAAGTGATTTCCTAATTTTGTTCCATATGGATTTCAAAAAAGTTTCGTTTTTGAAATGAAGTTACATGACACTGTTTTTATTATAATTTTGAATATTAGTTTACTCAAGAGTTGACCAATAAATCTGTTGATTCTGAATCGTGGGAAGTGCCGATGCCAAGGGTGATGAATTTCTTTCTTTTTCTACCCCTGTCACTCTATTTTTGGTAGTACCTTCGAGAATAATGGATGAGTCAAAAACTTTCAATTGAACTTAGTCTTTCAATTGTTATAGTATTTTTGCTTATCCTCGTATCTTTCAAAAGCGGAAACTTAGGAAAGTGCTTTCTAAACATATGTATAAAAATAACGGATTTCCTTTAGCTCCTTCATGCCTACTATAACTAGTTATTTCGGTTTTTTACTAGCGGCTTTAACTATAACCTCGGCTCTATTTATTGGTCTGAGTAAGATAGGACTCATTTGAAATTAATTAAATGAATAAGTCATAAAAAAAATCCTTCTGTGGTATTCCATATATTCTCTAGTTCCTTACCGTATTAATTCCCAATTATTAATTATTGGGAATTGATATTTCTGGGCAATACAGATTAATATTAATATTTCGCGATAGATATTACCCCCCTTTTTCCTCTTTCAAATAAATGAAATTGAAATGATTGAAGTTTTTCTATTTGGAATTGTCTTAGGTCTAATTCCTATTACTTTGGCGGGATTATTCGTAACCGCATATTTACAATACAGGCGTGGTGATCAGTTGGACCTTTGATTAATTCACATCTTTTTTTTAACTGACCTCCCCGAATTAAATTAAAGAAAAGAGGGGGTCAAGGTCAAAAGACAAATTCAGATTGCTTTATTTCAGTTCAGTGTAATTTTCGACCTAACAACACAAGAGCAGAATCACGCTCTGTAGGATTTGAACCTACGACATTGGGTTTTGGAGACCCACGTTCTACCGAACTGAACTAAGAGCGCTTTCTTATCACAACGGAAAAAACTGTAAAGAACTGTAAAGAGGGTTTTCTATATATATATAGAAAATACTTCAACCCCAACAAATACTTCTTGCATATGCACGCTATCATAAAATTAAAGATTATGTATGTCCGAATTGAATCGCTCGAAAATGGATCCCCGGTTACTGCTCCTCTGAGCAGTAATAGGTAGGGATGACAGGATTTGAACCCGTGACATTTTGTACCCAAAACAAACGCGCTACCAAGCTGCGCTACATCCCTTTCAATTGGTCTACAGTATCATTGTAGAAAATCCCCGTCTTGTTTTCCACATCCTTATTTTATTTTCTTCATTCATATGCAAAATGGATCTTGCCATTTCTTTTTTTGGTCTCATATCATATAACATATAATAATAAATGAATATTTTTCTCGGTAATTCCCCGGCGGAAACGGACCCCTTTTCCTGCTTTAAGAAAAAGAAAATCTTATCTACCGAATCATTGCACATGTCAATTTGAATTAGTGATTCCACACACAAATACAAGTGGTCTTTAGTTACATATACATCTCTTACCATAATGTAGTCCAATATGGAATACGAAAAAAAAGAAGGAGGATTCTCAATGCGAGATCTAAAAACATATCTTTCCGTGGCACCGGTATTAAGTACTCTCTGGTTCGGGTCTTTAGCAGGTTTATTGATAGAAATAAATCGTTTCTTCCCGGATGCGTTGACATTTCCTTTTTTTTCATTCTAGTTATTGATATGGAAAGGGGTGAAGAAGATTAGAGATAGAATCAAATATTTGTGACTAATCTCTCCGTTCCCTCCTCTCTTTTTCTTTTCTTTCTTTTTCTTTTTTTTTTAATTAGATAGATAAAATAAGGGAGGAAAGAGAAAGAAAAAGCGGATTCAACCTCAGCGAAATTCAGGTTCAGGCTCCAATTAAATTAAGAATAAAATTAATAATAGAGTTAAAAGAAAAAAAAATATCGAAATCCGAATGTGGTTAGAATAGGAGTATCGTACAATACAAGATACTTAAATGAAATACTGTATTGCGATTAGAAATATATTTAGAAATTGTTGTATTACTTATTATTTACTATATTAATTGCAACAAACCCGTTATTTCATAATTTGATTTTGAGTTGTTCGCAACTTCTATTTTTTTCGTTCCTTTTCCTTTCTTCTTATTTGCTTCGGAGCGGAAAATAGAAAAAGCTGGGTGAATCAAAAACCCAAAGGAGGTTCATGGCCAAGGGTAAAGATGCTCGAGTAAGGGTTATTTTGGAATGTACCAGTTGTGTTCGAAACGATGTTAATAAGGAATCAACGGGTATTTCGAGATATATTACTCAAAAGAATCGACACAATACACCTAGTCGATTGGAATTGAGAAAATTCTGTCCCTATTGTTTCAAGCATACAATTCATGGGGAGATAAAGAAATCGATATAGATCGAACCGAGTGCTTGGGTGTCGCCTTTTCAAGGAACATCAAAAATAAATTAGATATATATCTATATTATTTCATATATTTAAATAGAAACAACTAAATAAATATAGACAAACCAAATCCTATTAATTTTTTCTAGAATTTTTTTTTGTTTTTGATTTGATCGAAATAAGTATTTTAGGGATAAGGAATAAACAAATTATGGATAAATCTAAGCGACTCTTTCTTAAATCCAAGAGGTCTTTTCGTAGGCGTTTGCCCCCGATCCAATCGGGGGATCGAATTGATTATAGAAACATGAGTTTAATTAGTCGATTTATTAGTGAACAAGGAAAAATATTATCTAGACGGGTGAATAGATTAACCTTAAAAGAACAACGATTAATTACTATTGCTATAAAACAAGCTCGTATTTTATCTTCGTTACCTTTTCTTAATAATGAGAAACAATTTGAAAGAGGGGAGTCAACCGCTAGAAATACTGGTTTTAGGAACAGAAAGAAAAAGGCTTACTTTTCAATTGAATCAAAATTCTAATCCGAATTCAAACACAGATGGATGTTTTGTTCAAAAAATACGAGAATCCGTTGTGTCGTAAGAAAAAAAAAAAAGAATCGGGAAAGAAGAATAAATTTTTTTATCGAGCGTATTCGCTCATTTTGACGACTTTATCATACATATTATCCGATTTTATCATACTAATTTCTACTCTACCTTCCCGGAATTCATTCTCCAGAGAATTCCATTTAAAACTGTTTGGCAGATTCCTCCCAATCCCCCCTTTTTATGATCGCATTGGAAATCATATAAAGACAATTCCTATTTGATATAGCGATTTGTGCAAGTATTTTACGATTAAGAAGCAACTGCCCCTTATACAGATTGTGTATCAATCTACTATAAATATAAGATACCCCCGAACCGCGAATTACTGCATTTATTCGAGTGATCCACAAACGACGAAAATCCCTTTTTTTCCTATCTCTATTACGATGCGCCGAAACCAAAGCTCTTATTTTTTGTTGAATAATTGTTCGAGTAAGTCTTGAATGAGCCCCGCGAAAACTTGATGCAAATAAACGCATCTTTGTTCTACGTCTTCGAGCTATATATCCTCGTCTAATTCTGGTCATTGAGTAAATGAAACTTTGATGAATAACTAATTGATTTCCCTTCTTTCAGTTATTCTTTTCCCCTTTCTCTTAATAACAAAACGGATTCTTCCAATTTATAAAATCAAAATTCCAATGGCTTTTGCTACTATAACCTTCCCTACCACGCCTTTTTCCTTTTTTCTAGACATTGGAAAATAAAAATAGAAATCGATAAGGAAATTGTGGGTTCCATCGTCTATATGGTTACTTCTTAAACGGTGAGGTCTTCTCTATACACCGGAGCCCTTCTTTACATTTAATCAATGCTATTGGTAACTTGTACAGTTACCACTCTTTGGCTCTACCCATGAATTTTCCAGTAAGAAGTCTTTCAGAACAAGATATACCTTATACAGTAACGGTATTTAATTATGAAGATTGGTTGGGTAGCTGACCCTGTTAGTCCGTTCTTCTAAGAGCGGAAACACAATCTTTCCGCTTTTAAAATAGGATAGGATAGGATTTACCCCGCTTAATGGATAACTATTTGTTACCAATGGGGAATTCTTTCTCATCTTAAATTCCAAATTGAGGTGATTGAATTTGCACCAATTGAAACCATAAATTTCATACACAATAGAAAGATATGATAGATCTATCTTTTTTAGATAGTGAATGGAAGAACTCCATTCTATCCAATTCACCGGTACTGATCATTGATACTGGAAATTTTCTTTCTTTTGCTTTGTTTCAGTCCAGATTTAAACGAGTCGCACATACACCCTCGTACATGTTCCTCGGCGCTGAGGGCATCCCCCAAGAGCGGGGGATTTCGTGACGTTTCTAATTGGCTGTCTTGGGTTTCTAATAAGTTGTTTAATAGTTGGCATGCTGAATTATGCATTATGAGCTGGTTTAGATTGATCCTAACCAGATGATTATGAATTTCTTCTATTTAATATATTAATAGAATATTAAACCCTTAAGAAGTAAGAAGATAAAATCTTAAATCGTGCATTTGCGCGACATCACTGCTATTTTTTATGCAACCGCTACAAAATCAACAATTCCATGAGCTTGGGCTTCTGTTGCTGACATAAAAGTATCCCTTTCCAGGTCTTCGGATACAACCCAGAAGGGCTTGCCTGTTCTTTGTACATAAATCCTTGTAAGGATTTCGCGCAGTTTCAGTAGTTCTTCCGCTTCCAGGATAAGTTCAGATGCTTGTGCCTCATAAAAACCGGCAGCAGGTTCATGGATCATTACCCTGATCATATAATATAACACAATTAAGGGTTCCTGTATTTCGCACGACGAGGCAAGGCGAAGAGATAAAAAATAAGAAAAAGATAGAATTGAACAACCGTACGGGCATTCTTTTCGCATTGCATACGGCTCTACAATGGAATTTGTTTTTTTTTTTACCTTTCATCGAAGAAAGAGAAAATGTGGGGTCTATTATACCCAGATCGGTAAATGATCCAATTACCACCCTTCTTTTTTTCGGAGGAGTTCAAAAATACTATGATGGTCCCGTTGCTTTATATATTTATTTCGTCTGTGATTCAGCAATCCCAAAGTTTCTTTTTTTTTTTTCAAATATCAAATAAAAGAATAAAGAAAAAAATAATCTTCTTTTTTTATTTTCGTACTCTTTGATAACATAAATAGTGTTAATAACTTGCCGGTGTGAAAAAAGTTTGTGACGCTGAAATCGACCTAAGATAGGTAAGATAAAATCGGAAATACCCTTCCTTTATCTCATACTACACTACTCTTTCGATACATAATCTAATATTTTGAAAAACAATAAAAAATTTTCATATCGAATTCGAAGTGCCATGCTAATATTACTTAATATTAATAATTCATATGGCGAAGGCATAGTCTTCTTTTTTCTCTCAAATAAAAAACTCATTGGCGCCAAGCGTGAGGGAATGCTATACGTTTGGTAATTTCTCCTCCGACCAGGATAACAGACCCCATTGAGGCGGCTAATCCCACGCATATTGTCTCTATATCTGGTCGCACAAATTGCATAGTATCATAAATAGCTATTCCAGGTATTACCCATCCACCGGGGGAGTTTATAAGCAAATACAGATCCTTAGTCTCACTCTCCGCACTGAGATATACCATAAGAGCAATAAGTTGATTCGAAACATCGTTAGTAATCACTTGGCCTAAAAAAATTAATCTTTCTCGATAAAGTCGGTTGATTAGGATAAAATTATACCCTTAGGAGCCGTACAGGCACCTTTTGATGCATACGGTTCAACAAAACTTGCGAAAAAAAAAATCAATGTGTAGATTCCAGCCCTCTTTCTTTTTTTATAGCGGATTCTTTCTAATGAAGGCGAAGGGGCTTCTCTTTCATTAGAAAGAATGATGAGTTTGGCCGGTTTTCCTATAATATTAGAATTCACTAAACGTATCGGACTAACTTTTCATTGATGTATTTTTTCATCGAGATCCAATACAAAAATCACGATGTCATTTTCTTGTTCCTGAACGGGCTTCTTCAAATTTTTTAGGTTTATGCTCTACTCCGAGTAAGGATCCGCCCGATTTTGATTTGCACATATAGGACAAATGACCCCAATACCACGTCTTTTTTTTTTTTTGCTATGACTTCCCCCTTTTTCAATTTTTCAATTCATTTCGTTTATGTCTTCCGACAAATATTTGACGTATCCATCATATTTATTATTCGATTGATTAACTGTTTTAGATCATTGCTATTTAAATAAAAAAAAAAAAAAATTTCTAAATCAAAGCATTTAGTTCTAAAGA
>JALHSO010000005.1:502992-510492 GCA_022984855.1 Dimocarpus longan
AGCTATAATTGAAAACCACGATCAAATTTATGGAAGCATTGGTTTATACATTCCTCTTAGTCTCGACTCTCGGGATCCTTTTTTTCGCTATCTTTTTTCGCGAACCACCTAAAGTTCCAACTAAAAAAATGAAATGATTTTTCATTATCTCAATTGAAGTAATGAGCCTCCCAATATTGGGAGGCTCATTGCTTCAACTAATCCCCATGTTCCTCGAATGGATCTCTTAGTTGTTGAGAGGGTTGCCCAAAAGCAGTATATAGGGCGTACCCGGTAAAACTTACAAGTAAACCAGATATAGAGATGGCGACTAGGGTTGCTGTTTCCATTATTCGAAAATTTCAAGACCACGATGGATCTATGATAAGATCGTTTATTTACAACGGAATGGTATACAAAGTCAACAGATCTCAATTAATACAAAATAGGATTTATGGCTGCACAAACAGTTGAGGGGAGTTCTAGATCTGGTCCAAGACGAACGGCTGTAGGGGATTTATTGAAACCATTGAATTCGGAATATGGTAAAGTAGCTCCTGGATGGGGAACTACTCCTTTGATGGGTGTCGCAATGGCCCTGTTTGCGGTATTCCTATCTATTATTTTGGAGATTTATAATTCTTCCGTTTTATTGGATGGAATTTCACTGAATTAGATTCATAAGAACCACAAAATACTAGCTTTTAAATACAAATACAAAAAATGATGCATTTGGGTCTCGACTTTTTATTTCTATTTTAGCTCATTTTTTTTGGTAGTTCGACCGCGAAATTTTTGTGTTTCTGTATTTCCGGAATATGAGTGTGTGACTTGTTATAATTGATCCTATTGAGAGTACAGAGAATGGGTCTGTCGTTTTGATAAAGATGGTTTCACCCCGTCGGATATTCATTCTAGTATCTGGAGCATGGAATATATGAAATAGATCACGAAGTACTTGAACTATGATTCATACTTAATATTCAGACCTCGTGACCGGATTCCTAAAAATTTTCCAAAGAAAAAGTTTTAAATTGAAAGATTTTTCTTCTTTCAAATTCCCATTTCTGCTTTGATTTTGCTCAAAGAACAACCTTTTCTTTTCTTTCTAGTTTTAGTCATTATATCGATTCTACTTGTTGAATAAATGATGATCCAATGATTCTTACTCAGGGAATCTTTGGACTTTGCTTGAAGGTTTTATTGAATCATCGTGGTTCTAGTATGAATCTGAGGTTTCAATTGATTTATAGGGTCTTAACAAGAAAATTCCTATCAATAATAAAGAAAACAAAAGTAAAGCTACATTACATACAAATAAAAATAACAAATGAAAGAAAAAGAAATAGGTAAATAGAAGATTCAAGAGGCCTGTAACAATCAACATAAAGACAAGTGCGCCTACTTGATTTTTTGGCGTTCTAATTATAATTATAACAAAAAAAAGAGCTTTCTTACTTTTACCCTTTCGTATCTTTAGCGAAGATGGAATCTTCTGATTCCATTTTTTTATTCCATATCTCTTTTAACCAGTTTTGGGGTATTTTTGTTTGAGCTGTATGAGATGAAATTCTCATATACAGTTCTCAGAGGGGGAGTCCCCTTGGTTTACCTATCTCAATAAAGTCTATGATTGGTTCGAAGAACGTCTCGAGATTCAGGCGATTGCAGATGATATAACTAGTAAATACGTTCCTCCTCATGTCAACATATTTTATTGTCTAGGAGGAATTACGCTTACTTGTTTTTTAGTACAAGTCGCTACAGGGTTTGCTATGACTTTTTACTACCGTCCGACCGTTACTGAAGCTTTTGCTTCTGTTCAATACATAATGACGGAAGCTAACTTTGGTTGGTTAATCCGATCAGTTCATCGATGGTCAGCAAGTATGATGGTCCTAATGACAATCCTGCACGTATTTCGTGTATATCTCACGGGTGGTTTTAAAAAACCTCGCGAATTGACTTGGGTTACAGGTGTGGTTCTGGCTGTATTGACCGCATCTTTTGGTGTAACAGGCTATTCTTTACCCTGGGACCAAATAGGATATTGGGCAGTAAAAATTGTAACAGGCGTACCGGAAGCGATTCCGGTAATAGGATCGCCTTTGGTAGAATTATTACGCGGAAGTGCTAGTGTGGGACAGTCCACTTTAACGCGTTTTTATAGTTTACACACTTTTGTATTACCTCTTCTTACTGCCGTATTTATGTTAATGCATTTCCTAATGATACGTAAACAAGGGATTTCTGGCCCTTTATAAAGAATATAGATAATATAGATTTGTAATCAATCAAATCATTTATTTTATTACATGGGGGAGGAACAATAATATTTCATTGCTACAAATATGGATTATTGACAAAGAATAAGACATGTATTTGGAAATTTCCCCTCAACTCCACAATATTGTATTATTTATTTGACATGAATGAATAGTTGAAGGGAATTCTCCGAAGAGAAAATGGATTATGGGAGTGTGTGACTTGAACTATTGATTGGGCCGTGCAGAAATATGCTGTTATCTGCTACATTTAAATTCACAACAAAATGTATCTTTGTTCCAACCGCCGCCCCATAGAGAGGATAGGCTGGGTTCGTTTGAAGAGAATCTTTTCTATGATCAGGCCGAAGCATGCCGTACATGAACAGGCTCCGTAAAATCCAGTCGAATAAGTGATGTGGCATAATCCTGAGTTTTTTAGCTATTTTACTTACTTAGCTATTTTACTTACTTAATAGTATGGAAATGCATTCATTTCTGCTGCATCGATTCCGTTTATGATACTATCGGAGTGAAACAAGGGATCTAAAGAAGAGCAGCGGCTAGACTATATTAGTAACAAGTAAATCGTTTGTACGCGAAAAAGAAAAATATCACTCGATCTATTTTTTTGTGGGGATACGGGTGAATCGCAAAGGCTGAGACAACCCAGAAAGCTCTTGATCATGATCAATATTGAAGCCTACTTGGGTATTGAGCATTTATCTGTAAGAACTGAATTCCTTGCAATGGATAGTTGCAATTTCGTAAAATGGAATCCGACAATGGCAATGCTACATATAGAATTATTCATATATGTGTGGATATGGCTAAATATAGATTTTCTAAAATCTATATATTTTTTTTTAATATGGATCCGTTTAGTTCGGTTGATTCTTGCTTGAGCCGGATGATGAAAAATTATCATGTCCAGTTCTTGGGGGGGATGGATCTATAAGAATTCGCCTATCCCAATAACAAAAAAACCTGACTTGAATGATCCTGTATTAAGAGCTAAGTTGGCTAAAGGTATGGGTCATAATTATTATGGAGAACCCGCATGGCCCAATGATCTTCTATATATTTTTCCAGTAGTAATTCTGGGTACTATTGCATGTAACGTAGGCTTAGCGGTTTTAGAGCCATCCATGATTGGTGAACCCGCGGATCCATTTGCAACTCCTTTGGAAATATTACCCGAATGGTATTTCTTTCCCGTATTTCAAATACTTCGTACAGTACCCAACAAACTTTTGGGTGTTCTTTTAATGGTTTCGGTACCCGCGGGATTATTAACAGTACCCTTTTTAGAAAATGTTAATAAATTCCAAAATCCATTTCGCCGTCCAGTAGCGACAACCGTCTTTTTGATTGGTACCGCAATGGCCTTGTTCTTGGGTATTGGAGCAACATTACCCATTGAAAAATCCCTAACTTTAGGTCTTTTTTAAATTGATTCAATTGTAAAATAGAAAAGTCAAATATCATAACGTGTGTATCTAGGGAGTAGTCGCTTCAAAGTCAAAGTGAATTCTCCCTAGATACTTCTATTCAATTAAATTCTGGTCCGAATATATAGATTGTGCTAAAGGTGCAACCCTTTTTTTCGATTTTTAAGAAAAAAAATGAACTAAATTAAATTTAAAACTTATTTGATTTTTCTTTTAGGTAAATCAATTGTTAAATGCTTTTCTATTTCTTTTCTAGAATGCCCAATATCTGTTTTTACATCTTCTATGCGAAAATGTTCAATTTTCATTGGTCGTCTTGGCTCTTATTCAAAAGGTCGAATAATGTATGTATATTGGACATTTTTGAGTCCAATTATAGATCTGGACAAGACAAGATTTCCCTGGAGATTTCTTTTTTATTTTTCTTAGTTTAACCCACGACACAAATGCTATTTACTTTAAGAGTTTACCAAGTGTTGTATTGTGAGAATCTAAATAAGAAACCTTGTATTTGCCGCCTTATGTAAAGGGTTATCTAAGCTACCAATTCATAATGTTCATAGGGTAAGGATGAAATTTATTAAGTTTTCTTTTCGATAATGCTAACTCTAAGGAAAGGAATCTAACTTTTAAAAAGCTTCGAGAGGTTCAGTTCCAAAGAATAGGATTAAATATTCGCATTCTAGGAAAGATACACATCTATGTAACATTCTCAAAGTGATATAAGAGAATCTATTTATATTATATCCGGATCCTCTCGATTATAATCCAATACAAAAATCATTGTGTTAAGCAAGGTTAGCTTATGCTGCGTATTCTTTTTCCAACAAGTATGAAGAGATGTCTGGCGTTCCATACATTTGTCATCTATTTTTTGACACAAAGATGCGTCAGAGTTCAACAGATTCACTGATTAGTACATATTTCTTTTCAAATACAAATTTCATGCGGGTGTTCTTGAAACCTAGTTGCGGTACATGTTATGCGGGAGATTTTTCTCCATAAGATATGCGCGTTCAATTCAATGTCAGCTTCACTAGACAATTGCAATGCTATTGTGTTGGCATTGATGTTTCTGATTGAGGAGTGAATAGTAGCGTGGGTAATAATGATTACTTTCGGTTCTTGATTCGTACATTCACAGTGTCCTTAATTTGAAGCTTCTTTCTCTCGAACCATAGATAATATGATTTGTCAGATTTTTTGAGTAATTTATTTCTCTTGAATTCTCTGATGTTTTTCTACACCGCCTTTTTTAGGGGTGTTTCACCATTATGTGGCATAGTCGGTTACATACTTACGAAATTATTAGATACCGCTTCGACGAATATGAATCTGCATCTGAGATTCTTTTAGAGAGACCTTTATGTTATTCTGACCTTCTGCTCGATGCATACTTGATCCGCTACTACTGGAATAGCATGGTTAAGCTGCGTTTGAGCAGCAAAGGCGTCCCTCCCTTAAGTTAATCAAAATAAAAAGTAGGTCGGAAGAAATCGTACCCGACATCGTACATCTGTAACTGTCACAATGATGTTGTTTTGTTTATGAAACTATTTGAACATGGATAAGAGCAGCATAATTACGTGCACTTTTTGTAACCCATACGTCCACCGGCGGACGTAAACCGCTTCTTAGTATAGATTTTGCCATGATCATAAATTGTAGTTTTGTGTAGATTTTGAGAAGATGATATATTCCATATTATGTCAAAAACGGATTTTGGATTTGTAAATATTTTGCATATTTGGGATTTAGAAATTTAAGTCAGAATGTCTATATACGGGTTCGGGTTAAAAATGTACTCAATGGATCCTTTATAGGTTGTATGGGTCAATTTTTAATGTCGAGGAGTAAATTTTAACTTTGATTATGTTTTTGCGGGTTGGGACAATTAATTTACTAATGCGTCCCCTTTTATTGGAATAAAATTGGCAAATTTTCAAAATTTTTTGAAGGGTGATATTTTTATATAATGAAATTCCTTATGAATGAAAAATTTGGATCTTATGAGTTAAATTTTGTGAATGTTGGTCCTAGTCATTGAAATTTATGTTGCCTCAACCGTAAAAATCATCAGTCTAAATCTTTGTTGTATCTAGAAATTATGTATTATTTTTTATTAAACTTCATGGTCAATGGGTTTGTTCCTAAACCAGTATAGTTATCCTGGCTTCATAACTTAAAGAAATGGCTTTGATTTATATAATTGTAGTGATTGAACAAATTGAAAGTGTAAAGTAATTATATTATTTTTCTTCTTTTTCTTTTTTTTATTTAGGTTTGTAAACCCCCCTTGAGTATCAACTAGTGTAGGTAGGTTAGTATTAACTTGGCTCTTTTTTGTTTTTTTTTTTACAAATCAAGTAGAAAGTTAAGGATATAATTCGGATAGCAGATAGAGAAGAAATTAATTACCATTATTAAATATTCTTCTTAGTCGAGTGCCTTCTAGTCGAGCTGCTAGGTCTGTCATTATTACTGAGAGTCAGAGTCTAAAGAGAATATATCTATTATAAAATTCTAGAAATAATTTGTAGTTTATTCGTTGATAGTTAGAATGAATCGAGACCAGGTTCTGATTCGTTTTAAATTTAAAAGAGTTATATTGGCCCTTTCCTTTCCTTCTATGTCGTAGGGTTAAAACCAAAAAAGATTTGTTTTTTTATACAAAGTTTCGTTACGTTCTTTTAAAATTATTATTAAGTATGTTTATTGGTGTGTTCGTTAGTGTTGTTGTATTCGAAAGTTTTTTCTATCCATGTCAGCATTTCGTATAGAAGTTATTATGTCAGCAGAGTGTCTTTACTCATGATAAACTAAATATTGTTGTTTCCGAATTTTGATATAATTAACATGTTCTTTTTTTTATAAAAATTATTAAAGAAAATTATTAAAAGTATATGCATGAGACATAATCTACTATTTTATTTAAATACTAGTACTATATTGTGGTCTCATATTATAATACCTCAGGTGCTAATGAAACTATTTTTTGTAAAATTTAACTGCCTCAACTCCCGGGCAATCGCGCCAAAAATTCGAGTTCCTTTTGGATTTCCTTCTTGATCAATGACAACTGCAGCATTGTCATCATATCGTATTATCATACCGTTATCGCGTTTGAGTTCTTTACAAGTACGTACAATTACAGCTCTGATCACTTCTGATCTTTCTAGAGACGTATTTGGTACTGCTTCCTTGATCACAGCAACATAACGTCACCAATATGAGCATATCGGCGATTACTAGCTCCTATGATTCGAATACACATCAATTCGCGGGCGCCCGCTATTGTCTGCTACATTCAAATGGGTTTGGGGTTGAATCATATCATTTTTTAATCTGTTTTTTAATATAAAGTAAAGCAAAGGACGAAGTAAAAAAAAAAAAAGAAGAAAACCCTGCAATTGTTTTTTTTTATACCCAAGACTTCTTTCCTTTGGTTCTACATTTCTATCCAGAAATAATGAATTGAGTTCTTATAGGCATTTTGGACGCTGCTATTGAAATAGCCTTTCGAGCTATATTTTCGGCTACTCCACCCATTTCATAAAGTATTCTACCCGGTTAACAACAGCTACCCAATATTCCGGGATCCTTTTCCTGAACCCATACGGGTTTCCGCGGGTCTTACTGTAACTGGTTTGTCTGGAAATATACGTACCCATAATTTTCCGCCACGGCGTACGTTTCGTGTCATTGCTCGGCGCCCCGCTTCGATTTGTCTAGATGTAATCCAAGCGGGTTCAAGTGCTTGAAGAGCATATCTACCGAAACAAAATATGATTACCTCGATAAGATAT
>JALHSO010000005.1:517992-520492 GCA_022984855.1 Dimocarpus longan
GACAAAAAAGATTTGTCTAAGTCACTTCGTTTCTTTTTGTCCAAGTTCCTTCTCTTTTTTGTCCAAGTTGCTTTTCTTTTTGTCTAACTCACTTCCTTTTTTCTTTGTGTGAGTTTTGGGAATATCCCCATTCATAGGTAGATCCACATCTATGAATTGAAAGGTCCGAATGATCAACTCTGCAATCAGTTGTTAGAATCAATAGGTCTTCAAATCGTTCATTTGAAAAAATTGAAACCCTTCTTATTGGATGATCATAATACTTCCCAAAAATCGAACTTCTTGATCAATGGAGGAAGAATATCACCGTTCAATAAGATACCAAAGTGGATGATTGACTCATTCCATACTAGAAATAATCGCAGGAAATCTTTTGATAACACGGATTTCTATTTCTCAATGATATCCCACGATCAAGACAATTGGCTGAATCCTGTGAAACCATTTCATAGAAGTTCATTGATATCTTCTTTTTATAAAGCAAATCGACTTCGATTCTTGAATAATCCACATCGCTTCCGCTTCTATTGTAACAAAAGATTCCCTTTTTATGTGGAAAAGGCCCGTATCAAAAATTATGATTTTACGTATGGACAATTCCTCAATATCTTGTTCATTCGAACAAAATAATTTTTTTTGTGCGGTGGTAAAAAAAAACATGCTTTTTTGGAGAGAGATACTATTTCACCAATCGAGTCACAGGTAGTTAAGGTATCTAACTTATTCGATTAACGTTTTGTACGAAAGGTATAACTTGTACAATCTGTCAATTTTCCAATTCGATCCGATCTATTAGTTCGTTATTATTTCGATCGCCAGTAGTTTCTGACGACACCTCTAACAGAGGGATGGAATGGTCATTAGAGGGAAAAATTGTCAATTTTGAAAGATGAATCTATCTGATTCAAAGAGAAGAATTTGAGTATTCAGTTCATTCTGACACAGATGTTTGATTCACACTCACAAATGAATTCTGATGAAATATGATTACCATGAATAAGGAAGAAACACAGTCTTTGTCTAAAGAAATGTTTTGAGAAAAGGGCAGATGTATAGAACCTTTCAAGAGACAGTGTTTTTAATCAACTCTCTCAAATGGAATCTATTCCAACATATATGCCATGGTTCCTTACTTCGAAGGTTACAAATATCTAATTTGATATTTATTAGATACTTTTCTTTGATTCATTTTGCGGGTACTAAGTAGCAGTCAAAAATTTGTATCCATTTTATGATATAATGCTGGATCATTATATCATGGCGCATATCTTCAGAAAAAATTGTGTCTTCCACAATGGAATGATAAGTGAGATGATGAGTAAGCGTTTATTTGATTAATCTTTCTTTGTGAGCGAAGAAATATTCATCGATATTGATATCGACAATCTGAGATCGCACAAATCGCCAATGGAGTAGTCCTCTATTCAATCCTCCTTTTCCTTTGTTTGCTGGATATCTCGTTCGTACACATCTTTCTCTTGTGATTGTTGTGAGCTATGAGTTGAGTAGGGATTCTTTGAAATTGGTCAAAGATTGATTGCGGAAGAGGATGGGGATCTTCTGAGATAACTATATGATGAGAGGTTTTAAAGAAATTGAACTCTGGTTAGGTATTTGGTATTTGGGAGTTTTGATTTGAGGTTGCTGAATGATGAATGGGGGGTTGGGAAGAAATACGGGGGGTTGAATTTGGCGGCACGTTGCTAAGGGAAAGGTTTGTTCAATCTCATCGATATCATCGATCTCATAAGTATCATACCAATCCCATCAATCGAATCACATTTTCGAGAAATACGAGATCTCATCAAGTCATACAAGTTTTTTCGATTGATGAAAAAAAAAAAAAAGTGTGAACGGTGATTGGATGATGATTTATATGATAAAAAAAAGAGTCGCGAACGGTGTGGTTGGATTGATGCTAAAAAATAGATTGGTTCGTGAGTTGGTGTTTCTTTTTTTACTGGAAAAAGAATTCTTGGTTGTTTTCTATTGAACGACAGTAAAAAGATTTGATCAAAAATTTGTTTTGGTTTCAAATGATGGAACAAGGGAATGTTTTTGGTATGATTTGAAGTGGTGGAAAAATTTACATACGTGATTAGTTGATTTTCATAAAAACTGATTTAATGAAATTATGAGTTATTCCTTAGCTATTATCAGACAATCATTTTTTCACAATTATTCGTGTGATTGTATAAAGTTTTCATTTTGTATGTGGAAAATCATGGTTAATATATTGATAGGTGGATATTTAGTGAGGGGTTTTTGGGGGATGGGAAATGATATGGTTTTTAAAGGGGACGGAGAAGAATTTGGTGAAAAAGACTGGCGACAAACTCCTATGAGTTCTTTAATTACAGAATTTCTACAATTTCTAAGGATATTTAGAATAAAGGTTTTCTATTGATAATATCGATATTGATGCTAGTGACGAATTGATGATAGTGAGTGATATTGTTAGTGACGGTGATACGGTAGTGATTGTTGATGGTAGCTTGAT
>JALHSO010000005.1:540492-556895 GCA_022984855.1 Dimocarpus longan
CTACAACGGGGTCAATTCGTTCAAGAAAGTCCACACGCGTAGTGATTTTTACTGATAAACAGACAAATACCAATACTTATACTAATACCAAATATACTAAGAATCTTGGACCAGCAAAACAAGTAACTTTGATGCATTATTTACAACAATCGGATTTTCGTCGAGGTATAATCAAAAGCTCCATGCGCGCACAAAGACGTAAAACCGCTACTTGGGAACTGTTTCAAGCAAATGTGCATTCCTTGCTTTTTTTGGACAGGATAGACAAACCCCCTTATTTTTCTTTTGATATTTCCGAACTGATGAAAGTCATTTTTAAAAATTGGATGTGGAAACAAAAAGACCAAAAGTTTTTTGATTATACAAACAAAAAGACAAAGAAAATTGATAACCAAGAAGAGTACAAAAGAAAAAAATACAAAAAAAAAACAAAAGCACGGATACCAACAGCAGAAATCTGGAATACATTTTTTTTTGCTCAAGCGCTGCGAAGTTTTGTGTTATTAACTCAATCGATTCTTCGAAAATATATTATATTACCTTCATTGATAATAGCTAAGAATATTGCTCGCATGCTATTATTTCAAATTCCCGAGTGGTCCGAAGATTTAAAGGATTGGAATAGGGAAATGCATATTAAATGCACCTATAGTGGTATTCAATTATCCGAAGGGGAATTTCCGAAAAACTGGTTAACAGAGGGTATTCAGATAAGGATCCTATTTCCTTTTTGCCTGAAACCCTGGCACAGATCTAAGGTACAATCCCTTCATAAAAATGCAATGAAAAAAGGACAAGAAAAAAATTTCTGTTTTTTAACAGTTTGGGGAATGGAAGCGGAATTGCCCTTTGGTCCTCCCCGAAAACGACCTTCATTTTCTGAACCCATTTTTAAAGAACTCAAAAAAAAAATTAGAAAATTGAAAATGAAAACAAAGTTTTTAAGCGTTTTAAAAGAAAGAAGAAAATTTTTTCAAAAAGCCACAAACGAAACAAAAAAATGGAGCATAGAAAGCATTCTAATTCTATTTCTAAAAGAAAAAGGAAGAGTAAAAGAACTTTCAAAAACAAATCAAAATCCATTATTTGGATTGAGAGAAATAGATGAATTTGGTGAAATTAAAAAAGATTTGATAATCAGTAATGAGATGATTCCCAAATCGACCGTTCAAATTCTATCTATGGATTGGACAAATTTATCACTGCCAGAAAAAAAAATAAAAGATTTGACTAATAGAACAAACATAATAAGAAATCAAATAGAAAAAATTACAAAAGAAAAGAAAAAAGGACTGATAACTCACGAAATAAATATTAGTTCGAACAAAATAAGTTATCCTACTAAAATAGTAGGATCATCAAAAAGAATTTGGCAAATATTAAAAAAAAAAAATACTCGATTAATCTGTAAATCATATTTTTTTATAAAATTTTTCATTGAAAGGATGTACATAAATATTTTTCTAGCTATCCTCAATATTCCAAGAATCAATGCAAAACTTTTTTTTGAATCACCAAAAAAAATAAAAATTATTGAGAAAAACATCAACAATAATGAAACAAATCAGGAAAGCATTAATAAACCCAATCAAAATAGAATTCGCTTTATTTTGACTATAAAAAAACCACTTCCGAAGGTTAGTAATGAGAATTCAAAGATTTTTTGTGATTTATTTTCTTTTTCACAATCACAAGCATATGTATTTTACAAATTATCACAACCCCAACTTATTCACTTTTCTAATTTAAGATCGGTCCTTAAATATGGCGGAACATCCCTTTTTCTTAAGAAGGAAATAAAAGATTATTTTCAAAAACAAGGAATATTTGATTACGAATTAAGATATAAACCTTTTTGGAATTTTGAAATCAATCAATGGAAAAACTGGTTAAGGGGGCATTATCAATATCAATATGATTTATCTCGGATAAAATGGCCTAGATTAGTACCACAAAAATGGAGAAATAGAGCCAATCAACACTGTATGGCCCAAAATCAAGATTTCCACAAAAAGATTTCATATGAAAAAAATAGATTAACTCATTATGACAAACAAAATTTTTTTGAGGCGGGTCCATTACAGAATCAAAAACAAAAATATAATTTTAAAAAACACTATAGATATGCTCTTTTATCATATAAATCTATTCATTATGAAAACAAGAAAGACTCATATATTCATAAATCACTATTCCAAGTAAATAATAAAAAAGAACTCTTTTATAATTACAACATAAAGAAAAGAAATTTGTTTGATATATTTATACCTAACCCTTTTAAAATTATACCTAACCCTTTTAAAGGTTATCTAGAAGAAAATGATACTATAGATATGGAGAAATTTTCGGATAGAAAATATTTTGATTGGCGGATTATCAATTTTTGTCTTAGAAATAAGATTGATATTGAATTCTGGGTTGATATTGGTACCAACAGGAATCCAAATATTAAGATTGGGAATAATAAGTATCAAATAATTGATGAAATTAATAAGAAAGATCTTTTGTATCTTACAATTCATGCAGATGAAGAAATTAACCTATTCAACCAAAAAAGAACTTTTTTTGATTGGATGGGAATGAATGACGAAATACTAAGTTGTCCTATATCAAATATGGAACTTTGGTTCTTCCGAGAATTAGTGCTACTTTTGAATGCATATAAAATGAAACCGTGGATTATACCAATCAAATTCCTTCTTTTCAATTTTAATGGAAATGAAAATGGTAATAAAAGCATAACTGGAAAGAAAAAGCAAGATCCTTTTATTTTTATATCATCGAATCAAAAAAACTCTCTTGAATTAGACACTGGAAGTCAAGAAGAAAAAGAACCCAGAGATCAAGGGAATCCTGGATCAGATGTACAAAACCGGGTAAGTCTTGAATCAGTTCTCTCAAACCAAGAAAAAGATGTTGAAGAAAATTCTTCGGGATCAGACATCAAAAAACATAGAAAGAAAAAGCAATACAAGAGCAACATAAAAGCAGAACTTTATTTCTTACTAAAAAACTACTTGAGTTTTCAGTTGAGATGGGATGAGTTTTCAAATCAAAGAATAATCAATAATATCAAAATCTATTCTCTCCTGCTTCGACTAATAAATCCAAGAGAAATTTCTATATCCTATATTCAAGGGAGAGAAATGTGTCTGGATATTTTGATGATTCAGAAAGATTTAACTCTTACAGAATTGGTGAAAAGCGGAATATTGATTATCGAACCGCTTCGTCTGTCTGTAAAAAATGATGGACAGTTTTTTATATATCAAATCGTAGGTATTTCATTGATTCAGAAAAATAAGCGCCAAATTACTAAAAGATACCGAGAAAAGGGCGATGTTGATAAAAAAAAAATTTATGAATCCATTGCAAGACATCAAAGAATGACTGGAAATCGAGACAAAAATAATTATGATTTGCTTGTTCCTGAAAATATTTTCTTCCCCAACCGTCGTAGAGAATTGAGAACTCTAATTTGTTTTAATTGGAAGAATAGAAATGGTAGTCAGAGAAATTCCGTATTTTATAATAACGTAAAAAAAAGCGTTCCCATTTTGGATAAAAGCAAGGATCTTGCTAGAAAGAAAAATAAACTAATTAAATTAAAGTTCTTTCTTTGGCCCAATTATCGATTAGAAGATTTAGTTTGTATGAATCGTTATTGGTTTAATACCAATAACAGCAGTCGTTTCAGTATGATAAGAATATATATGTACCCACGATTGGAATTTTTTTACTAGTACGTTTTTCTTATCGATCACGTATCATGCCTGGTATATGAAAACAAAGAGAGGCACACATGCCTTGTCTTACACTCCATTATGATACATGATACCGCTTTAATGATATACATATTAGTTAGATCTATAAATGAATCAACAGAATCTTTTTTTCGGTCTGGTTTTTCTGTTTTGAAGAAATATACCATCCTTTTTGATCCCTAATGAAATTGAAAATTGTATTGATTGTTGATTGATTTTATGGGAAGTTCATAACGACCTTAAAATGATTGTGTATATCAAATTCAAATGACTAGCATTATTATTACTGATCAGTAAATTTCGTATTAAAAGTAAAAGAAAGGGAAAAGGGGATTTCGGTTTATGGTAAAAAATTCATTCATCTCAGTTACCTTTCACGCTTTTCAAGAAAAAAAAAAAGAAAAGAGCGGGTCTGTTGAATTTCAAGTATTCAGTTTCACCAATAAAATACAAAGACTTACTTCCCATTTGGAATTGCACAAAAAAGACTATTTATCTCAGAGGGGTCTACGGAAAATTCTGGAAAAACGCCAACGGTTACTATCCTATTTGTCAAAGAAAAATGGAGTACGTTATAAAGAATTAATTAGTCAGTTGAATATTCGGGAGTCAAAAAATCGTTAATTTGAAAAACGAATAAGAATAAAAAAAATTTGAATTATTGATTTATTAGATTTTGACTCTTGATAACTTCTTTTCGTTTTCAACAATTCACGTAAGTATGAATCAAGGAAAAACCTATGAGTATACTAACTACAGGAAAAGACCTTATGAGAGTAAATATGGGACCTCACCACCCATCAATGCATGGTGTTCTTCGTCTCATCGTTACTCTAGATGGTGAAGATGTTATTGACTGTGAACCAATATTGGGGTATTTACACAGAGGGATGGAAAAAATTGCGGAAAACCGAACAATTATACAATATCTGCCTTATGTAACACGTTGGGATTATTTAGCTACTATGTTCACAGAAGCAATAACTGTAAATGGACCAGAAGAGTTAGGAAATATTCAAGTACCTAAAAGGGCCAGCTATATCAGAGTAATTATGTTGGAGTTGAGTCGTATAGCCTCTCATCTGTTATGGCTTGGCCCTTTTATGGCAGATATTGGTGCACAGACCCCTTTCTTCTATATTTTCAGAGAAAGAGAATTAGTATATGATCTCTTCGAAGCTGCCACCGGTATGAGAATGATGCATAATTATTTTCGTATCGGAGGGATCGCGGCTGATTTACCTCATGGCTGGATAGATAAATGTTTTGATTTCTGTGATTATTTTTTAACGGGGGTTGTTGAATATCAAAAACTTATTACGCGAAACCCAGTTTTTTTAGAACGAGTTGAAGGAGTAGGCACTTTTGGTGGAGAAGAAGCAATAAATTGGGGTTTATCAGGACCAATGCTACGAGCGTCTGGAATAGAATGGGATCTTCGTAAAGTTGATCATTATGAGTGTTACGAAGAATTTGATTGGGAAGTCCAGTGGCAAAAAGAAGGAGATTCATTAGCTCGTTATTTAGTCCGAATCGGTGAAATGACCGAATCCGTAAAAATTATTCAACAGGCTTTGGAAGGAATTCCGGGGGGGCCCTACGAGAATTTAGAAATACGATGCTTTGATAGAGAAAGCGATCCAGAATGGAATGATTTTGAAGATCGATTCATTAGTAAAAAACCTTCTCCTACTTTTGAGTTACCGAACCAAGAACTTTATGTGAGAGTCGAAGCCCCTAAAGGAGAATTGGGAGTTTTTCTGATAGGAGATCAAAGCAGTTTTCCTTGGCGGTGGAAAATTCGCCCACCGGGTTTTATCAATTTGCAAATTCTTCCTCAGTTAGTTAAAAGAATGAAATTGGCTGATATTATGACGATACTAGGTAGTATAGATATCATTATGGGAGAAGTTGATCGTTGAAATGATAATTGCTACAACAGAAGTACAAGATATCAATTCTTTTTCCCGATTGGAATTCTTAAAAGAGGTCTATGAGACCATATGGGTGTTTGCCCCTAGTTTTACTCTTGTATTAGGAATCACAATTGATGTACTAGTAATTGTGTGGTTAGAAAGAGAAATATCTGCAGGAATACAACAACGTATTGGACCTGAATACGCCAGCCCCTTGGGAATTCTTCAAGCTTTAGCAGATGGGACAAAACTACTTTTCAAAGAGAGTCTTCTTCCATCTAGAGGAAATACTCGTTTATTCAGTATTGGACCATCTATAGCAGTCATATCAATTTTACTAAGTTATTCAGTAATTCCTTTTAGTTATCACCTTGTTTTAGCAGATCTCAATATTGGTATTTTTTTATGGATTGGCATTTCAAGCATTGCTCCTATTGGACTTCTTATGTCAGGATATGGATCAAATAATAAATATTCCTTTTTAGGTGGTCTGCGAGCTGCTGCTCAATCGATTAGTTATGAAATACCATTAACTTTATGTGTTTTATCAATATCTCTACGTGCGATTCGCTAAAACATAAACTTTTATTTTCCCTATTCTTCTTTTCGTTCTAGAAAAAAAAGAAATTGAATAAGAAATTGAATATATATCCGCATTTTTTCTTCATTTATTTATTCTTTAGGTTAATAAAAAAAAATTAGATAGTTATATATGAGCGAAAGAAAACAACTTATAAATTCGCAGTAAAAGCGGATTGAGTCTCATTTCCGATATACAGTAGGTAAATGAAAGTAAACAAAAGTAGAAGAAGCCCTTTACCCCCAAGATGGGTTGATTGGTCATCCTGGCTTGAAGCGGGCTCAAAAGTCAACCGTATGGAGTTTTCACTATCGTTTATATGTATTACAATACAACGGGGGATTGAAAAAAAAATGGGTGGATGGTAAGAAACACTAAAATACACACAAAGGATTAGTAATAGGGCTTATGTAAATTAACTAAAGGGGCACTTCTGCATAACATAAAAAGAATGAATACTAATTGGGGCTTAAAGTTGGTAGAAATGATGAGGTAGTATTCCCCACAATTCCGATTCAGAGTATGCTCCTATCCACCAATTAAATAAATGACTATCAGGAACGAAATAATCCTTTACTCCTTTTAGGCCCCCTTTTTCTCCAAAAGAAGAAGAGGAACAAAAAAAAATAGAAAAAAATAACAATTCCAATAGAAGCAAAAGAGATTGTTTTTATTATTTCTTTCATATCTTTAATTTGTGTTATGATTTAGGAACTAATGATGATGATGGCTCGAAATATCAATAGATATTTCTACAAAGAGTATTTTATTAAAGGATTTATTAAGTTATTACTCAACAAAAAAATGGAAATTATTAAAGGATGAGATCAATTCAGAAATACTTTTTGATTTTTTTTATAGCAGACAGAATTCCATTGGTATAATTGGGGACCTTCCAAGAAATTTTGACTCTATCAATCCTATAACCATATCAAGATAACTAATACTTGCCCGGTCCTTACATTTATTTGTGGCCATGAGGATGAGGAGCCGTATGAGGTGAAAATTTCATGTACGGTTTTGTAATAGCGATGGGAACAGTAATGTTATCACCGACTATGATTATCTAATAGTTCAAGTACAGTTGATATAGTCGGGGCGCAATCAAAATATGGTTTTTGGGGGTGGAATTTGTGGCGTCAACCTATAGGGTTTATCGTTTTTCTAATTTCTTCCCTAGCAGAATGCGAACGATTACCTTTTGATTTACCAGAAGCAGAAGAAGAATTAGTAGCAGGCTATCAAACCGAATATTCAGGGATCAAATTTGGTTTATTTTACGTTGCTTCCTATTTAAATCTATTAGTTTCCTCATTATTTGTAACAGTTCTCTACTTGGGCGGCTGGGATCTTTCCATTCCGTACATATTTGTTCCTGAGCTATTTGGAATAAATAAAGCGGATGGAATCTTTGGAACGACAATTGGTATCTTTATTACATTAACTAAAACTTATTTGTTTTTGGTCATTCCTATCACAACACGATGGACTTTACCTAGACTAAGAATGGACCAACTATTAAATCTTGGCTGGAAATTTCTTTTACCTATTTCTCTCGGTAATCTATTATTAACAACCTCTTCCCAACTCTTTTCACTGTAAAGGTAAAGAAAAAGGAGAATACCATATTCACGGCTTGCCTCAAACAAGAGAAAGAAAAAAATAAAATTATTCATAGATATTCACGATATGCTCCCTATGGTAACTGGGTTCATGAATTATGGTCAACAAACCGTACGAGCTGCAAGGTACATTGGTCAAAGTTTCATGATTACCTTATCCCAAGCAAATCGGTTACCCGTAACTATTCAATACCCTTATGAAAAATTAATCGCATCGGAGCGTTTCCGCGGTCGAATCCATTTTGAATTTGATAAATGTATTGCTTGTGAAGTATGTGTTCGTGTATGTCCTATCGATCTGCCGGTTGTTGATTGGAAATTGGAAACGGATATTCGAAAGAAACGATTGCTTAATTACAGTATTGATTTCGGAATTTGTATTTTTTGTGGGAACTGCGTTGAGTATTGTCCAACAAATTGTTTATCAATGACTGAAGAATATGAACTTGCTACTTACGACCGTCACGAATTGAATTACAATCACATTGCTTTAGGGCGTTTACCAATGTCAGTAATTTACGATTTTACAATTCGAACAGTTTTGAATTCGTCTCAAAGAAAAAACGGGTAACTCCCTTGCTTAAAGTTATAGACTTTCAATTTCAAACTGTGATTTCGAATAAAGAAAAGAAGGAAATGGATCCAATAACAGTACCCGCATCAATTCACACCTATTAGATTCGAATTTAATTCAATCGAGAATGTCTCATAAAAGAATTTTTCCTGGTCGATTCAATAAGGTCATGAAAAAGCATTTCGATTTATTTATCTCTTATTTTAATATAATGGATTTGCCTGGACCAATACATGATTTTCTTTTAGTTTTTTTAGGATCGGGTCTTATATTAGGAGGTCTGGGAGTGGTATTATTTACCAACCCAATTTATTCGGCCTTTTCGTTGGGATTGGTTCTTGTTTGTATATCCTTATTCTATATTCTATCAAATTCACCCTTTGTAGCTGCTGCGCAGCTCCTTATTTACGTAGGAGCTGTAAATGTTTTAATCATATTTGCTGTAATGTTCATGAATGGTTCAGAATATTCCAGAGATTTTCATTTTTATCTTTGGACTATTGGGGATGGGGTTACTTCTCTGGTTTGTACAAGTATTTTTTTGTCGTTAATCACTACTATTCTAGATACGTCATGGTACGGGATTATTTGGACTACACGATCCAACCAGATTATAGAGCAAGATTTGATAAGTAATAGTCAACAAATTGGAATTCATTTATCAACCGACTTTTTTCTTCCATTTGAACTCATTTCGATAATTCTTTTAGTTGCTTTGATAGGTGCAATTGCCGTGGCTCGTCAGTAAAAAATCTTTATAACTAGCAACAGCAATCCAAATTCAATTTTTTTTTTGTGTTATCGCATCCATTTGCCTTCAATTCTATTTGAATACCGTTTCATGTATAAAATAGAAGTTTTTAGATTCGATCTATTAGCAATATATTTTTTGGTTCTATACTTGTTGTATTCTAACCAATCAAATCACTTGAATTATTGTTCATATTGAAATGAATTGAAATTGGTACGGAGTTAGTCAATGATGCTCGAGCATGTACTTGTTTTGAGTGCTTATTTATTTTCTATTGGTATTTATGGATTGATCACGAGCCGAAATATGGTTCGGGCCCTGATGTGTCTTGAACTTATACTAAATGCGGTTAATATAAATTTTGTAACATTTTCCGATTTTTTTGATAGTCGGCAATTAAAAGGAGATATTTTCTCAATTTTTCTTATAGCTATTGCAGCCGCTGAAGCAGCTATCGGATCAGCTATTGTTTCGTCAATTTATCGTAACAGAAAATCGACTCGTATCAATCAATCAACTTTGTTGAATAAATAAAAATAATATTTAGAAATCAGAATATTCATCAATTCGAATTAGCATATATAATGATCATGTTTGCGAAAACGTAAGAAATCAAAGTATCTTTGTTCCCTCTTATGAGTTGATCCAGAAATGGATTGATTAGAAAAATTCTGGTAAATCATTGATTCATCTGGTGTTTAAATATATGATTCATTTACAAATTTACTAGATCGAAAATTTATGAGTTCAAAAATTGCTAGCTCCAATGTCACATTCAGTAAAGATTTATGATACATGTATAGGGTGTACTCAATGTGTTCGAGCATGTCCCACGGATGTATTAGAAATGATACCTTGGGACGGATGTAAAGCTAAGCAAATTGCTTCTGCTCCAAGAACAGAGGATTGTGTTGGTTGTAAGAGATGTGAATCTGCCTGTCCAACGGATTTCTTGAGTGTTCGAGTTTATTTATGGCATGAAACAACTCGAAGCATGGGCCTAGCTTATTGATATTGATACGCTCCCCCCAACCCCACTTGAATGTATTTTGAATACATTTTTTACTTACCGATTGCCGACAAAACCCGTACTCGAAAAAGGGAATACATTCCCTTTTTCGAGTACGGGTTTGTCTGGTTCGAATGTATCTTGTCTTTACCACGAATTATTTTCCTTGGTTAACAATAATTGTAGTTTTTCCGATAACCGCGGGTTCTTTAATTTTCTTTCTCCCGCATAGAGGAAATAAGGCGACTCGTGAGTATACTATATATATCTGCGTCTTAGAATTCCTTGTAACGACCTATGTATTCTGTTATCATTTCCAATTGGACGATCCATTAATCCAGCTGGCAGAGGATTCTAAATGGATCAATTTTTTTGGTTTTTACTGGAGATTGGGAATAGATGGACTTTCCCTAGGACCTATTTTACTGACGGGATTTATCACCACTTTAGCAACTTTAGCGGCTTGGCCGGTTACTCGGAATTCCCGATTATTCCATTTCTTGATGTTAGCAATGTACAGCGGTCAAATAGGATCATTTGCTTCTCGAGACCTTTTACTTTTTTTTATCATGTGGGAGTTAGAATTAATTCCTGTTTATCTACTTCTATCCGCATGGGGTGGAAAGAAACGTCTTTATTCAGCTACAAAGTTTATTTTGTACACGGCAGGGGGTTCCGTTTTTCTATTAATAGGAGTTTTGGGTATCAGTTTATATGGTTCCAATGAACCAACATTAAATTTGGAAATATTAGCTAATCAATCGTATCCCGTGGTACTGGAAATACTATTCTATATTGGATTTCTTATTGCTTTTGCTGTTAAATCACCGATTATACCTTTACATACATGGTTACCAGACACCCATGGAGAGGCCCATTACAGTACTTGTATGCTTCTAGCCGGAATATTATTAAAAATGGGAGCATATGGCTTGGTTCGGATCAATATGGAACTATTACCGCACGCTCATTCTATATTTTCTCCCTGGTTGATCATAGTGGGTACAATGCAAATAATTTATGCAGCTTCAACATCTCTTGGCCAACGCAATTTAAAAAAAAGAATCGCCTATTCCTCCGTATCGCATATGGGTTTCATAATTATAGGAATTGGCTCGATAACCGATACGGGACTCAACGGATCCATTTTACAAATAATTTCTCATGGATTTAGTAGCGCTGCGCTTTTTTTCTTGGCAGGAACGAGTTATGATAGAATACGCCGTGGTTATCTCGACGAAATGGGCGGGCTGGCTATACCAATTCCAAAGATATTCACGATATTTAGTATCTTATCAATGGCTTCCCTTGCATTACCGGGCATGAGTGGTTTTGTTGCGGAATTGATATTGTTTTTTGGAATAATTACCAGCCAAAAATATTTTTTAATGTCAAAAGTACTAATTACTTTTGTAATGGCAATTGGAATGATATTAACTCCTATTTATTCATTATCTATGTTACGGCAAATGTTCTACGGGTACAAGCTATTTAATGCCCCAAACTCTTATTTTTTTGATTCTGGACCGCGGGAGTTATTTGTTTTGATCTCTATTTTTCTACCTGTACTTGGTATTGGTATTTATCCGGATTTTTTTCTTTCATTATCAGTCGACAAGGTTGAAGCTATTCTATCTAATTTTTTTTATAGATAATTTTCATGAATAAAACAAAAAAAAAAAAAAAATAAAAAGAAATCCTATAATTTTTAAAAGAGTTCGTTGTCCAATGAAAAAAGAAGTCTTTTTTTTCTTCTCTTAAATTTAAGTTAAATATTAAATAAAAAAAAAAAGAAATTTGAATTGTAACCAAATTCCTTTGGGGTTTGTGAGAACCTTTTGAATCACTACACTACTTGATTCAAAAGGTTCTCGGCGGGTTCCACTCAGTTTCGTTTATATATATGCATTGTCCTATGTTTGTCTTCATCAAGCCCTTTCTTTTCTTCAATTTGCAATTCAATTAAATGTTAATTGTTAATTTCAATTAGATGTTAATTGTTAATTAAATGAGCCATAACTGTGTAACCCTATTCCTAATAGATTGACCCCGAAATAGCATATCCAAAGTATAAGAAAGCCCATGGAAGCTACAATTGCGGAATTTACACCTTCCAAATTTTTATTTGTTCGAGTATGTAAATAAATTCCAAATATAGCCCAAGTAATAAATGCCCAAGTTTCCTTTGGATCCCAATTCCAATATGATCCCCATGCCTCATTAGCCCATACTGCTCCCGAAAGAATACCGACGGTTAAAAAGAAAAATCCCAGACCAATAATACGATAACTCCAATGATCCAATTGTTGAATCAATTGATACCTGTAATAATTTGTAACAGAAGCAGACAAAAAAGAAGTGTTTAGTAAAACGTCGGTTTTTCCATTCATGTATTGTATTTCACCGAAGGAAAATGACTCAGTTACAGTTCCATTTAATAAATTATTGTTTTTCCCAAAAATCCTTATCACTTTTTGAAATGTAATGACTAGAGAGGCTGTGGATAATAATGATCCACATAAAAGAGTTGCATAGCTTAATACCATCATACTTACGTGCATCATTAACCACTGAACTTGGAGAGCGGGTACTAATATTCCGGATTGATGCATTTTGGTTAACAAACCCGAAGTTGCAAAGCCTTGGGTAAAAATAGCACTTGGCGTGATTATTGCGCTTAAATGATTTTTATGTTTTTTAAAATAGAAAATCCTATGAATAATGGAGAAACTCCACGAAAGAAAGATTAATGATTCATATAAATCACTTAATGGGAAATGCCCCGAATAAATCCAACGAGTGACTAATAATCCTGTTAGACAGAAAAGGGTAGCTACCATTCCCTTTTCTGATGAATCATATAGTCCTAAGATTTCATCGACTAATAAGGTTATCAAATGAATTGTAATTACAATTGAAACAACCGAAAACGATATATGAGTTAATATATGTTCGAAAGTTGAAAATATCATAAATAAAAAAATTATAATAAAAGGAGAGTCCCTGAAGTATACAGAATGGATATCAGAAATTCAATTCATTATAGGACTTTTTATATATCTTTTAGACGATGTTATGCCGCCACTCGGACTCGAACCGAGATGCTCTAGCACTGCTTCCTAAGAGCAGCGTGTCTACCGATTTCACCATAGCGGCTTGGTTGAACTCATACTAACTTATTTTTATTCAATTGTCGAGATTGAAAAAGGCAATTTCAATGAAATACTTTTTATTTTTAGGAAGCATTCAATTGATGAATAAAAACTTGTTTCAATAGAGATTGAACGAGTCTCTTTTTTGTCGTCTTATTTAGTTATTTAAGGTTTCAGTCTTATTTAACTTAACAATAACAATCGAAGTTTTAAGAATTCATGTTTATGTTTTGTTTTCATAAAAAGAAAATCGAACTGTTGTAACTAAAAAGTTCTTACTTCCATTCAGGGAAAAACAAAAAAGAAGTTCTTTCTTTTTTGTTTTTTTTTTTTTTTCATTTTTTAATGATTAATTTCTCATTTATCTGATTTTTTGAATCTAAAACAAAAAAAAAACAAATAACAATTAGGTTTTTTTCAATATGAATTTATCTTAGGATTTATCAAACTAATTAGGTATTGGGCTGGACATCTCATATAAAAAAATTTCGATTTCTATTGTCCTCCTTCAAAAAATTCTTTCTTTTCTATTCTAAATCCGAATTCTAAAAAGAGATATTTTTAGAGGGATCCTCCCTTTCAAACAAAACATAGGGTTTTTTATTATTTTATTACTTCTAATTTTCATACTGTTTTTAGAGTTTTATAGAATATCCGCCTAAATGAAATGGGAAAGGACGCTTTTCTCAATTGGAGTGAAAGTGCGGGATAGGGAATATATGGTGATTTAGAAAGTTACCAAAAAAGTTTTATACTTAATAATTAGTGTCAAGTTTCAACAACCCCTTGCTTTTGTCTAAAGATTTTATATCTGCTGTTCTATAGCATAAATAGAAATAGAAATTGTTTTTTTTATAAGTGGAGGGGGGGATGGGGAAAATAAGAATCCCCATCTCGAGAATTAAAAACATATTCAAATACAAATAAGGGCAAAACTATCAATTTTGTGTTTATTCTTTTTTTAAATTCAAAACATTAGGGAATGAAAATCATTATTTACTATTTACTTTTTTATTTCGATTTTTTTTTACTTCTATTATTCTATATTAAAAAATATAGTATAAGTTCAAAACGAAACTGGCTCATTTTTGGAGTCAAGTTGATTCAAATTATTCCAACGTTTTATTATTTATTTGTTATTTGTCGTACAAAAAAAACTTTTTGAATTCCCGGTAGAAAGGGATTTCGCTAATGAAAAAGCTTTCAACGCGGCCCAGTATCCCCGTTTTTTCCAAATATTTTTATGAATACGTTTTTTTAATATAGAACTACGTTTTTTTGGAACTGCCATTCAAAAAACAAAAAGTTATTCATTGCAAAAATTTGGATGTGAAAGACATTTATTATTTAAAACAAATCATTTTTTTTTTTTCAATTTCTATTCTATTTCTATATAATATCTGAGGAAGAATAATTCGTATTTCGGGGGTATTTGTGATACCTTTTTATCCCTCCTCAAATCAATATCTATAGATGGAGTATGCCATATATATAATAATAATAAAAATTGAATTGGTTGTGAAGTTGATTAAAAAAAAGCAAAAGCCTCTCCCTTTCTATTTCTGTAAAAGACTTTCTCCTTCTATCTCTGTTGGTTTTCGGCATGATGCATTTGTACATAAAAAAGCATCGAACAAACTTAAGAATCCTTACGTACCTAATAAAAAAACTTTAATCTTTTGCTTTTTTTCTAGTAATTGCTTTTGAAATTCTATTTATTGGAATGGAACACAATCAATCAGTCCCGAAATAAACTAGTTAATGATTCTGAATAAACAAACTAAAATAAATACCTAATTTTTTTATTGGGGAACGTTATGGGTCATCTTATGATTTATATCAAAATCAAGTACTTCTGGTCTAATTTTTTTAGTCTTGATACATGTACATAAATTATCGTAATAGGGAATAATAATTGAAATTGGAATTTGCTATATTTTCTATTTGCTATATTTTCTTAAAAATCTTACTTAGTACTTAGTATAAAATAAAATAATTAGTTATTTTTCACTAGTAACTTAGTTATATCATGTTATATCATTTTTCCACTTTTAACTTGGAAATTTTTGAAGTAGTTGAGAAAGGTTCAAAATAACTATGAATAGAAAATTCCATTTAAGTTTTTTTTGATACCTTGTTTTAATAATACCTTTTAAAAGAGATAAGATAAGAACCGGTGAATCAGAAACAATTAATATTAATTAAAAAAAAATAAAAAAAAAAAAGTTATTATTTTTATGGAACATATATATCAATATTCCTGGATGATACCTTTCATTCCACTTCCAGTTCCTATGTTAATAGGAGTGGGACTTGTACTTTTTCCAACGGCAACAAAAAATCTTCGTCGTATGTGGGCTTTGCCTAGTATTTTTTTGTTAAGTATAGTTATGATTTTTTCAGTGGATCTATCTATTCAGCAAATAGATAGAAGTACTATCTATCAATACGTATGGTCTTGGACCATCAATAATGATTTTTCTTTCGAGTTCGGACACTTTATTGATCCACTTACTTCTATTATGTCAATATTAATCACTACAATTGGAATTCTGGTTCTTTTTTATAGTGACAATTATATGTCTCATGATCAAGGATATTTGAGATTTTTTGCTTATATGAGTTTTTTCAATACGTCAATGTTGGGATTAGTTACAAGTTCGAATTTCATACAAATTTATATTTTTTGGGAATTGGTTGGAATGTGTTCGTATCTATTAATAGGGTTTTGGTTCACACGACCTAATGCGGCAAGTGCTTGTCAAAAAGCATTTGTAACTAATCGTGTAGGGGATTTTGGTTTATTATTAGGAATCTTAGGTTTTTATTGGATAACAGGTAGTTTCGAATTTCAGGATTTGTTCGAAATATTTAATAACTTGATTTATAATAATGAGGTTCACTTTTTATTTGTTACTTTATGCGCCTTTCTATTATTTACTGGCGCAGTTGCTAAGTCTGCACAATTCCCTCTTCATGTATGGTTACCTGATGCCATGGAAGGGCCTACTCCTATTTCGGCTTTATTCCATGCT
>JALHSO010000005.1:557395-559895 GCA_022984855.1 Dimocarpus longan
TTTTGTTCAAAAATACGAGAATCCGTTGTGTCGTAAGAAAAAAAAAAAAGAATCGGGAAAGAAGAATAAATTTTTTTATCGAGCGTATTCGCTCATTTTGACGACTTTATCATACATATTATCCGATTTTATCATACTAATTTCTACTCTACCTTCCCGGAATTCATTCTCCAGAGAATTCCATTTAAAACTGTTTGGCAGATTCCTCCCAATCCCCCCTTTTTATGATCGCATTGGAAATCATATAAAGACAATTCCTATTTGATATAGCGATTTGTGCAAGTATTTTACGATTAAGAAGCAACTGCCCCTTATACAGATTGTGTATCAATCTACTATAAATATAAGATACCCCGAACCGCGAATTACTGCATTTATTCGAGTGATCCACAAACGACGAAAATCCCTTTTTTTCCTATCTCTATTACGATGCGCCGAAACCAAAGCTCTTATTTTTTGTTGAATAATTGTTCGAGTAAGTCTTGAATGAGCCCCGCGAAAACTTGATGCAAATAAACGCATCTTTGTTCTACGTCTTCGAGCTATATATCCTCGTCTAATTCTGGTCATTGAGTAAATGAAACTTTGATGAATAACTAATTGATTTCCTTCTTTCAGTTATTCTTTTCCCCTTTCTCTTAATAACAAAACGGATTCTTCCAATTTATAAAATCAAAATTCCAATGGCTTTTGCTACTATAACCTTCCCTACCACGCCTTTTTCCTTTTTTCTAGACATTGGAAAATAAAAATAGAAATCGATAAGGAAATTGTGGGTTCCATCGTCTATATGGTTACTTCTTAAACGGTGAGGTCTTCTCTATACACCGGAGCCCTTCTTTACATTTAATCAATGCTATTGGTAACTTGTACAGTTACCACTCTTTGGCTCTACCCATGAATTTTCCAGTAAGAAGTCTTTCAGAACAAGATATACCTTATACAGTAACGGTATTTAATTATGAAGATTGGTTGGGTAGCTGACCCTGTTAGTCCGTTCTTCTAAGAGCGGAAACACAATCTTTCCGCTTTTAAAATAGGATAGGATAGGATTTACCCCGCTTAATGGATAACTATTTGTTACCAATGGGGAATTCTTTCTCATCTTAAATTCCAAATTGAGGTGATTGAATTTGCACCAATTGAAACCATAAATTTCATACACAATAGAAAGATATGATAGATCTATCTTTTTTAGATAGTGAATGGAAGAACTCCATTCTATCCAATTCACCGGTACTGATCATTGATACTGGAAATTTTCTTTCTTTTGCTTTGTTTCAGTCCAGATTTAAACGAGTCGCACATACACCCTCGTACATGTTCCTCGGCGCTGAGGGCATCCCCAAGAGCGGGGGATTTCGTGACGTTTCTAATTGGCTGTCTTGGGTTTCTAATAAGTTGTTTAATAGTTGGCATGCTGAATTATGCATTATGAGCTGGTTTAGATTGATCCTAACCAGATGATTATGAATTTCTTCTATTTAATATATTAATAGAATATTAAACCCTTAAGAAGTAAGAAGATAAAATCTTAAATCGTGCATTTGCGCGACATCACTGCTATTTTTTATGCAACCGCTACAAAATCAACAATTCCATGAGCTTGGGCTTCTGTTGCTGACATAAAAGTATCCCTTTCCAGGTCTTCGGATACAACCCAGAAGGGCTTGCCTGTTCTTTGTACATAAATCCTTGTAAGGATTTCGCGCAGTTTCAGTAGTTCTTCCGCTTCCAGGATAAGTTCAGATGCTTGTGCCTCATAAAAACCGGCAGCAGGTTCATGGATCATTACCCTGATCATATAATATAACACAATTAAGGGTTCCTGTATTTCGCACGACGAGGCAAGGCGAAGAGATAAAAAATAAGAAAAAGATAGAATTGAACAACCGTACGGGCATTCTTTTCGCATTGCATACGGCTCTACAATGGAATTTGTTTTTTTTTTTACCTTTCATCGAAGAAAGAGAAAATGTGGGGTCTATTATACCCAGATCGGTAAATGATCCAATTACCACCCTTCTTTTTTTCGGAGGAGTTCAAAAATACTATGATGGTCCCGTTGCTTTATATATTTATTTCGTCTGTGATTCAGCAATCCCAAAGTTTCTTTTTTTTTTTTTCAAATATCAAATAAAAGAATAAAGAAAAAAATAATCTTCTTTTTTTATTTTCGTACTCTTTGATAACATAAATAGTGTTAATAACTTGCCGGTGTGAAAAAAGTTTGTGACGCTGAAATCGACCTAAGATAGGTAAGATAAAATCGGAAATACCCTTCCTTTATCTCATACTACACTACTCTTTCGATACATAATCTAATATTTTGAAAAACAATAAAAAATTTTCATATCGAATTCGAAGTGCCATGCTAATATTACTTAATATTAATAATTCATATGGCGAAGGCATAGTCTTCTTTTTTCTCTCAAATAAAAAACTCATTGGCGCCAAGCGTGAGGGAATGCTATACGTTTGGTAATTTCTCCTCCGACCA
>JALHSO010000005.1:564895-572395 GCA_022984855.1 Dimocarpus longan
CCTCATGTCAACATATTTTATTGTCTAGGAGGAATTACGCTTACTTGTTTTTTAGTACAAGTCGCTACAGGGTTTGCTATGACTTTTTACTACCGTCCGACCGTTACTGAAGCTTTTGCTTCTGTTCAATACATAATGACGGAAGCTAACTTTGGTTGGTTAATCCGATCAGTTCATCGATGGTCAGCAAGTATGATGGTCCTAATGACAATCCTGCACGTATTTCGTGTATATCTCACGGGTGGTTTTAAAAAACCTCGCGAATTGACTTGGGTTACAGGTGTGGTTCTGGCTGTATTGACCGCATCTTTTGGTGTAACAGGCTATTCTTTACCCTGGGACCAAATAGGATATTGGGCAGTAAAAATTGTAACAGGCGTACCGGAAGCGATTCCGGTAATAGGATCGCCTTTGGTAGAATTATTACGCGGAAGTGCTAGTGTGGGACAGTCCACTTTAACGCGTTTTTATAGTTTACACACTTTTGTATTACCTCTTCTTACTGCCGTATTTATGTTAATGCATTTCCTAATGATACGTAAACAAGGGATTTCTGGCCCTTTATAAAGAATATAGATAATATAGATTTGTAATCAATCAAATCATTTATTTTATTACATGGGGGAGGAACAATAATATTTCATTGCTACAAATATGGATTATTGACAAAGAATAAGACATGTATTTGGAAATTTCCCCTCAACTCCACAATATTGTATTATTTATTTGACATGAATGAATAGTTGAAGGGAATTCTCCGAAGAGAAAATGGATTATGGGAGTGTGTGACTTGAACTATTGATTGGGCCGTGCAGAAATATGCTGTTATCTGCTACATTTAAATTCACAACAAAATGTATCTTTGTTCCAACCGCCGCCCCATAGAGAGGATAGGCTGGGTTCGTTTGAAGAGAATCTTTTCTATGATCAGGCCGAAGCATGCCGTACATGAACAGGCTCCGTAAAATCCAGTCGAATAAGTGATGTGGCATAATCCTGAGTTTTTTAGCTATTTTACTTACTTAGCTATTTTACTTACTTAATAGTATGGAAATGCATTCATTTCTGCTGCATCGATTCCGTTTATGATACTATCGGAGTGAAACAAGGGATCTAAAGAAGAGCAGCGGCTAGACTATATTAGTAACAAGTAAATCGTTTGTACGCGAAAAAGAAAAATATCACTCGATCTATTTTTTTGTGGGGATACGGGTGAATCGCAAAGGCTGAGACAACCCAGAAAGCTCTTGATCATGATCAATATTGAAGCCTACTTGGGTATTGAGCATTTATCTGTAAGAACTGAATTCCTTGCAATGGATAGTTGCAATTTCGTAAAATGGAATCCGACAATGGCAATGCTACATATAGAATTATTCATATATGTGTGGATATGGCTAAATATAGATTTTCTAAAATCTATATATTTTTTTTTAATATGGATCCGTTTAGTTCGGTTGATTCTTGCTTGAGCCGGATGATGAAAAATTATCATGTCCAGTTCTTGGGGGGGATGGATCTATAAGAATTCGCCTATCCCAATAACAAAAAAACCTGACTTGAATGATCCTGTATTAAGAGCTAAGTTGGCTAAAGGTATGGGTCATAATTATTATGGAGAACCCGCATGGCCCAATGATCTTCTATATATTTTTCCAGTAGTAATTCTGGGTACTATTGCATGTAACGTAGGCTTAGCGGTTTTAGAGCCATCCATGATTGGTGAACCCGCGGATCCATTTGCAACTCCTTTGGAAATATTACCCGAATGGTATTTCTTTCCCGTATTTCAAATACTTCGTACAGTACCCAACAAACTTTTGGGTGTTCTTTTAATGGTTTCGGTACCCGCGGGATTATTAACAGTACCCTTTTTAGAAAATGTTAATAAATTCCAAAATCCATTTCGCCGTCCAGTAGCGACAACCGTCTTTTTGATTGGTACCGCAATGGCCTTGTTCTTGGGTATTGGAGCAACATTACCCATTGAAAAATCCCTAACTTTAGGTCTTTTTTAAATTGATTCAATTGTAAAATAGAAAAGTCAAATATCATAACGTGTGTATCTAGGGAGTAGTCGCTTCAAAGTCAAAGTGAATTCTCCCTAGATACTTCTATTCAATTAAATTCTGGTCCGAATATATAGATTGTGCTAAAGGTGCAACCCTTTTTTTCGATTTTTAAGAAAAAAAATGAACTAAATTAAATTTAAAACTTATTTGATTTTTCTTTTAGGTAAATCAATTGTTAAATGCTTTTCTATTTCTTTTCTAGAATGCCCAATATCTGTTTTACATCTTCTATGCGAAAATGTTCAATTTTCATAAGGTCGTCTTGGCTCTTATTCAAAAGGTCGAATAATGTATGTATATTGGACTTTTTGAGACAATTATAGATCCTGGGAGACAATTCTGGTTGGTCAATAAAAATCGATTTCCCTGCTATTTCTTTTTTCTTTTTCTTTAGTTTAGCCACCCTATCACGAAAAGTCAAATAGGGTAAAGAAACCTTGTATTGATTGTTCTCTAAATATAAGTTTTCTTCTGCCGCCTGTAGAAAGGGAATAAATAAATCAATCAAATTTCGGGAGGCTTCATGAAGTGCTTCTTTAGGAGTTAAACCTCCATTTGTCCATATTTCTAGGAAAAGGATCTCTTGTTTTTCATTTCCGCTTCCATAAGAATGAATACTATAATTCGCATTGCGAACAGGCATGAATACAGCATCTATAGGATAACTTCTGTCTTGAAAGTTATTGGGTGCTTTTATATTATATCCGCGATTCCTCTCGATTTGTAATCCAATACAAAAATCAATTGGTTCCGCTAGGTTAGCTATATGCTGCGTATTATCAACGATTTCCACAGAAGGTGGTAAGAGAATGTCTTGCGCAGTTACATATCCAGGACCTTTGACACAAAGAAGCGCGTCACGAGTTCCATACAGATTACTTCTCAATACAATTTCTTTCAAATTCATTAAAATTTCATGTACTGATTCTTGAATACCTAGTATGGTAGAACATTCATGCGGGATTTTCTCAAATTTTGCGCGTGTAATACATGTTCCTTCAATTTCCCCAAGCAAAGCTCTTCGCATCGCAATGCCTATTGTGTCGGCTTGACCTTTCATAAGTGGAGACAGAATAAAGCGTCCATAATAAAGACGCTTACTTTCGGTTCTTGATTCAACACATTTCCACTGTAGTGTCCGAGTAAATACTTTTACTTTCTCTCGAACCATAGTAATATGATTTGTCAGATTTTTTGAGTCATTTATTTCTCTTGAAATCTCTTCAATGTTTATTTCTACACCCGCCTTTTTTTAGGGGGTCTGCAGCCATTATGTGGCATAGGGGTTACATCCCTTACGAAACTTAAAAGTATACCGCTTCGACGAATAGCTCGTAATGCTGCATCTCTCCCGAGACCAGGACCTTTTATCATGACTTCTGCTCGTTGCATACCTTGATCCGCTACTACTCGAATAGCATTTCCTGCTGCGGTTTGAGCAGCAAAAGGCGTCCCTCTTCTTGTACCCCTGAATCCACAAGTACCGGCGGAGGACCAAGAAATAACCCGACCCCGTACATCTGTAACTGTCACAATGGTGTTGTTGAAACTTGCTTGAACATGGATAACGCCCTTTGATATTCGACGTGCACTTTTACGTGAACCCATACGTCCAGTCCTACGTAAACCGCTTCTTAGTATAGATTTTGCCATATTTTACCATTTCAGAAATCTAAGTCAGAGATATATGGATATATCCATTTCATGTCAAAACGGATCCTTTTTGGATTTGTTCATAGGTTCCTTTAGGGAGTCCCTTTTCAAAAGATTATCCTTGTCTTTGTTTATGTCGCGGGTTGGGACAAATTACTATAATGCGTCCCCTTCTACGGATCAGTCGGCATTTTTCACAAATTTTACGAACGGAGGCTCTTATTTTCATAATTGTTATTCCTTAACTGAATTTCGACTCTACTTTCCTTATTGGAAGAAAATAAGTTTCTTGAAATTTTTGAACCGTGAATTGGATCCTCATGAAAGGAATGTTGAAAAACCGCCTCATCAGTCGAATCTTTGTTGTGGAGTCTAGAAATTATGCGCCTCCCGTTTAAATCATAACGACTTACTTCAATTTTTATTCTATCTCCTGGTAGTATATGTATAAACCAGTGTTGGGTCCTTCCTGAAACATAACTTAGAATCTGGCTTCATTGTCTAAATGAACCCGGAACATATCATTGTGAAGTGATTCAGTAATTAAACCGTCATGAATCTATTTTTCTTCTTTTTCTTTTCTTTTATTCCAGGTAAACCCCCCTTGAAGTATCAACTAATGTAGGAAGGAGTGATATTAGACAACCTGGCTTTTTTTGTTTTTTTTTTTCACAAATAGAAAGTTAAGGATATAATTCGGATAGCAGATAGCAGAAAAATTACCATATATAGCACAAAATTTCTCCGCCGATTCCTTCTAGTCGAGCTGCTCGGTCTGTCATTATACCCCGAGAAGTCGAGAGAATTACAATCCCCATCCCATCTAAAATTCTAGGAATTCGTTGATAGTTAGAATAGATTCGTAGACCAGGTCGACTGATTCGTTTTAAATTTAAAAGAGTTCTATATGGCCCTTTCCTATTCCTTCTATGTCGTAGGGTTAAAACCAAAAAAGATTTGTTATTTTCTACAAGTTTCCTTACGTTTTCGAGAAAACCCTCTCGTAAAAGTATTTTAACAATGTGTTCGGTCATGTTAGTAGATGCTATTCGAACCGTTCCTTTTCTATCCATGTCAGCATTTCGTATAGAAGTTATTATGTCAGCAAGAGTGTCTTTACTCATGATAAACTAAAATTATTGTTGTTTCCGAATTTTGATATAATTAACATGTTCTTTTTTTTATAAAAATTATTAAAGAAAATTATTAAAAGTATATGCATGAGACATAATCTACTATTTTATTTAAATACTAGTACTATATTGTGGTCTCATATTATAATACCTCAGGTGCTAATGAAACTATTTTTGTAAAATTTAACTGCCTCAACTCCCGGGCAATCGCGCCAAAAATTCGAGTTCCTTTTGGATTTCCTTCTTGATCAATGACAACTGCAGCATTGTCATCATATCGTATTATCATACCGTTATCGCGTTTGAGTTCTTTACAAGTACGTACAATTACAGCTCTGATCACTTCTGATCTTTCTAGAGACGTATTTGGTACTGCTTCCTTGATCACAGCAACAATAACGTCACCAATATGAGCATATCGGCGATTACTAGCTCCTATGATTCGAATACACATCAATTCGCGGGCCCCGCTATTGTCTGCTACATTCAAATGGGTTTGGGGTTGAATCATATCATTTTTTAATCTGTTTTTTAATATAAAGTAAAGCAAAGGACGAAGTAAAAAAAAAAAAGAAAGAAAACCCTGCAATTGTTTTTTTTATACCCAAGACTTCTTTCCTTTGGTTCTACATTTCTATCCAGAAATAATGAATTGAGTTCTTATAGGCATTTTGGACGCTGCTATTGAAATAGCCTTTCGAGCTATATTTTCGGCTACTCCACCCATTTCATAAAGTATTCTACCCGGTTTAACAACAGCTACCCAATATTCCGGGGATCCTTTTCCTGAACCCATACGGGTTTCCGCGGGTCTTACTGTAACTGGTTTGTCTGGAAATATACGTACCCATAATTTTCCGCCACGGCGTACGTTTCGTGTCATTGCTCGGCGCCCCGCTTCGATTTGTCTAGATGTAATCCAAGCGGGTTCAAGTGCTTGAAGAGCATATCTACCGAAACAAATATGATTACCTCGATAAGATATTCCTTTCATTCTTCCTCTATGTTGTTTACGGAATCTTGTTCTTTTGGGGTTATAGTTGATGGTTCTTTCTCAATTCCATCTCTACTACAGAACTGGACATGAGAGTTTCTTCTCATCCAGCTCCTCGCGAATGAAACGACTAAAAAAGATTTTATCAAAATATACATGTAGTTAATGACTAATATACTGAATCGTAGGATTCTTTGAAATTTCATCTAATTAATTTATTTGAAATTCTTATATCGTGTTTAGATATCTAATTAAACATGTATTCTATTTATGGATAATATCAATGTCATTTTTTTATAACGTTCTCGTTATAAAAAATCTTTATTTTCTTTTGCTTTTTATCATATGGGATCGACAAAAATTTATCAATTTAATAAAATAAAACTTTCGCGGGCGAATATTTACTCTTTCAATATCTATTTCAGTTGTAGGGGTTAGTCCATGACCTCTCAAAATAAAAGAATAAAAGAGGAAGTCCCTGGTTTGTTCCGCCATCCCACCCAATGAATTATTAAGATTCATTTTCAATAGAATCTTCTGCATTCAGGGGTTATATCGTTCTCGTTGCTTCTCGATTAATGGTTAGGTCTGAATTCTCCAACGGAGTCCCTTAATGAAATTTTTTATTAAGTCAAATTTCTCAGTCTTTATTGGCTCGAGGCTCTTGATTTTTTTGTTCTATGAGCAAATTCATTTAATTATGCATGAATCATTAGTGATGCTTTATTACACTGCGTTTTATGAGATGACTCATGGACCTTACATATTGGAATCATATATCATTGATATTTTCGTTCTCTCTTTCTCTCCCCCTTCCACTTATCTGCATACTTTTTTTCTATTTTGCTGCCCAACTTAGAACTTCACAACTCATAATCAGATTGGTACAACTCATAATCAGATTGGTTTTTTTGTCTTTATGCAAAAAAAGATTTCAGTTGCTACAATGATATGGCCAATATATTATATCTTGACTGGTTCTTTGGATCCAGATAATGCGAAGCAATGAGTTGGTTATTGGTGCTATAGTGATTAGTTCATACTTGGGCCCGGTCCGTCTTTTTGAATTGAATCCTAGTCTTAAAAAACCAACGAGTCACACACTAAGCATAGCAATTATATAAAAAAATCAATTGAATTTTTATTCAACCCTATAGAATTGCAGAATTACTTAACGTTGAGGATCTTGAACATAAAAAGAATAAAAAATAAAAATAAAAGAGTTTTTCCTTTTTGTTCTATTTCCATCACTGGGTATAATGTAAAAAAAATGTGTAAAGTCTTATTATTCTTTGTCTACAAATATCCAAATTTTTATTCCTAATACCCCGTATATAGTTCGAACCGTATAGGAACAATAATCAATTTTAGCCCCAATGGTTTGGAGAGGAACCCTACCTTCTCTGATCCATTCGACGCGTGCAATTTCTTTTCCGTCGATACGCCCCGCAATTTGTACTTGAATTCCTTTTGTATTCGCCTGTTCAGTTAATTCAATAGCTTTTTTCATTGCTTTGCGAAAAGAAACTCTATTTTTTAATTGTCCGGCTATAAATTCTGCAAGAATATTAGGGTGTCCATAAGGATTTGCAATTCTTGTAATAGCAATGTTTAGTTTTCGGTTCGCACAATTAAGTTCTTTTTGTAC
>JALHSO010000005.1:597395-601681 GCA_022984855.1 Dimocarpus longan
TGAAACAAATGCATGTATTATAAACATTCGGCATAAATATAATTCATGTGTAATAAAACTGAAATTTAATAAACTTATTGAAAAATAAATTTCTTGATTTCAGAAAAATTATTCTAAAGCACTTTTCAAAACTGAATTATAATAATAGCAGTCTGTTTATTTTACTTTGCTATAAACCATAAAAGGTGGTGACAATACAATTTTCTGAAAAATTTCTCTTTGTGAAATAAACCAACTATTGGTGTTTGAATACCACATTGCACCCTAAGTATATAGCAGAGTGGAAAATCCTGCATCGCTTAGGCCATATGTCCGATAACCAAGCAGCAGAATCCTACATCGCTACAAGTGGAATCATGGCATCACTCAAGTAGTTAGCTAGCTTTATTATAAAATACCATGTATATAACAGAGCGAAATCCTATATCACTCTTAGGCGAAATCCTGCATCGCTTAGGGTACTCTATCATTTACCGGTAATTTTTGAGATTGAGAAACCTATAAGGTGTATCATAGGCTTATAAACATTTTCATACATACTGTTTTTCATCAATATAATCATAATTCACATAAATTTTCTAAAATTCATACCAGGAGCTTTTTATGTTGAATATATTTACTTTAAAATTCAATTTTCAACATTTCAATGCATGTATTTGAGCATAACACATAAATTCATAGTGAATAGAAAATAATTGCATCAAAATATGTTTGAAAGACACTTACCATTTTCTAGCTCAGAATAATTCATAATCTCGGGTTCCCTCACCTCCACGTTACCCTATGTGTTTTCACATTCTATTTTTAGGTAAGTCCGCAACTAATACTTATTCATATATGCACTTTCAGTATCATACTTTAACACATAAACACTTAACTATACAAAGATATCAAAATTCTCTTTTTCAAGTCGTACCAACCTCAATTATTCACATATAATTTCCATTCGAATTTCTTATTTCTAAGCATGTTTAAAACTTCTCAATGAAGCCTTATTTATACTAACACAGCTAAACGAATTTTTGTATCATTCTTACTCATTTTGGCCGAACTTTAACCACATTTGTACACCATCATTCATTAATTTTTTTCTCAATATAATCACAATAAATACATGTATAAAGGTAAGCAAATCCATAAAACATTACTTTGTGCAATAACACAAAGTTTGGCTACGAAGTGTGTCCTATGATATTCAATGAATTTCTTTTCACTTCCATGTAAATTTTCATCAACATAAACTAGAAAATCATTCAAAACATCTAAAAACAATTTTCCATCATTTTCATGCACATATGGCCGAAACATAAATTTAGAGATACATATTTTTGTTCTCATTTCAACACCAAATCTCAATATTTCAACACATCAACATGCATGAAAATCACCTAAATAAATCAAACTCAAAGTGAACCATTGAATCACATCCTTCATCGTGACTTACATGAATCACCACATCAATTTCTTTCAAGTGTTACACTTGCATGTATATCAAAATATACCATATCTTATGGTAAAACTACTAGTATCTAAACCAGCATCAACTCAAGCTCAAATCAAATTTTCATTTGCATTAATATACTTACAATGACTCTTGAACCTCTAGCCTTGTTTTCCCAAAACTTTGAAGTCTCCGATCTCTAAATCCATGCATAAAAATCCCAAATACTTCATTAGAAATCATAAACCCAACCATTTACACAAACTAGTTATGAAAACTCAAACCTTACCTCTTGAAATCAACTAGAAATGGATGGGTTTCACTTCTAGGCTTGTGCACACCCATTTTGAATGTATTAATTCACTCAAAAAATGCTTTCCAAAATCACTGACCAGTTGCCATCCTCTTTCCCTCTCTCGGTAGAACACTCCCTCTCTCTGATTGAATTGCTTCTCTTGTTTCTAATGAGTTGTTTTGTATTTTCTCTTTTGATTTTCATTTATATAGTCTCATTTGGGTTTAATAATTGCTCTAAACTAACTTCAATTCTATAAGTTTGCCATTGGTTTATATCAAAGGTTTTTGATTGGTTAAAAATGTAAAATCCATTTTCATTCTACTAAATTCATTTCAACTAATTTCCAACATTTGCCATGCATGTCTCCATTCCATACGCCACTTGTCAATCATTTCTCTTCACATGCTAATATGTGTCACTCATGCATGATCTCTTTTTGCCACTTGTCACACATGGAAGTTTTCTTTACCATTTGTCACACATGCATTCTCTCATTCCAATTCCGTATTCAAAATCAATTTTAGGTCCATCCAAAATTTTTTATTATAAATCAATTTCAACATCAGAAATTCTACCTAGAATTCAATTATTCATCCAGAAACTTTAAATCATTTTATTATTCATAAATAAAGGCATATTTAAAAGTAATTGTACAATATACGAATTTGAAAAGGTAGTTACACTGAAACCAGAAAGTCATCACGTCATCTAGGTTCTTTTAGCACAATAAGATTGTTATTGAAATTCTATAGTTTACTAGGTTTCTAATCCATAAAAGCTTGAAATGGAAAACATAAGTATTCCCTTATAATACTTTTAGTCTCAATACAATGAAAGTTTTTCAAGTAGGTCTATTAAGGTTTTTCATAGATAGATGAAACATCGATTCTGAAGAACTACTTTTTGGCTTAGGAATCTCAAGATAATTACTTTCTAATTAAATTTAGTGAATGAATCCAAAAGAAATTCAACTATATAAGGTCATTTTTCATTTATCTAAAGATTGAATAGTGTTGAAACTAACTAAAGACTTAATGTTTTGATTGAAATTTTGAAATTTGAGCAATACGTTTGTTTGTTTGTTTTTTTTTTTTCCTTATCTCTGAATATATTATAACTTTTTTTTTTTTTTTTAAAAAAAGTTTAAACTAGTCTGAAAACTAATAATTTGACAATTATATAATTTTTATATTTGTTGTTATTTAATTTTAATTAATTTAATACAAACAACAGAAAATAAATAATTTAATAAACTCTTAAAACATTTTTATGTACAATTAATAATTTTTTATTCATAATTCAACTATGATTAAAAAATGTAGTAGCATTAATCATATTTATACATTTAAATATATTAAATATATTTAAAAAACAAATAGAAAAATAAATGATTAAATAGTAAATTAAAGTACGGTAGTTTAATTCCAACACAATTTGGAATGAGATGTATTTAGATTTTTCTTTTCAAACATATTTTCTTATAAGTATCAAGGGAAACAAAGAAAAGAAAATTTGAGTGATATAAAAGTAGATAAATTTGAAAATATGTTATTTCGGGATGATAGATTTAAAACAAAATCTTTTAAATATCTTTCAGTAATTTGTAATTAAATGAAAATTTAAAAATTCTTATTAATTTTTTTCAGATGATTTTGAGTAGTTTTAAATAGTTTGACTACTAAAAATAATAAATAAAAATAACTTAATAAAGTATAATTCAGCACCTTAAGGGTTGAAAATTTTTAAAAAGCAAAATAGTTTCATGATTTATATTTGAAGATTTTATACATTGTTTTGTGTTGTTTACTTGGGAATTATCCATGAACTTTGAGAACTAGAACAAAATAATGACTTTGAATTATAGTATTATTTATTATTATTATTATTATTATCCTTGATTTAGAGACATTTCTTGCTATATATGTTTATATATGTCATTGGTTTTATTGTCCAAGTGTGATGTTTTATGGATTTGATTTGTTTTTACACCATATTACATGTGTTTGAGTGTAATTATAATGAGATAAATTGAATGAGAATGATGGTATAAAAGTTGGTAAAGATTCGGCCAATATAGACAAAGATGATGCAAAAATGTGTTTATGCATTGATGTGAATTTTAGGCTTAAATTGTGGTGTTTAACATACTTGGATATTAAGAAATTCGAATAGAATCAAGAAAATGAAAAAGAAAATCATATGTGTATACATGTATTGCATTTGGCCAAGATAGATGGTTATGGCTCATGATATAATTTAAATTTAATAACTTGAAACATGTATGAGCTCTAAGTGAAAATTTATGCTTGTATTAAAAGTATAGGTGGAGTGAAGAGCTAAAAAAGAGCTTGAAGGAGTGGCTTGTTAGTTTGGGTAGCAAGTGTAAGTGTGGTTATTTTCTAAAGCTTTTGTGAGTTTTATAAATTGATTATTGATTTTGGAATGTTTAATATAGTATTCAATTTAGCATGTTGAATTGATTAAACTTTTAGCATGTTAGCATTTTTTTTTATGGTGCATGTAAGGCTTTAAATTTACGTTATAAAT
>JALHSO010000005.1:602181-609681 GCA_022984855.1 Dimocarpus longan
GGACCTACCTACCCCCAGCCTAGAGTAGCGTGAAGTAAAATTAATCCTTGTTCATACATGGGCTTTTCTGGTACGAAATGAGCCACTTCAAATAGGTTCATTGCTCCGGCCCAGAATACGATTAATCCGGCATGGGCTACATGAGCCCCCAGCAGTTTTCCGGATAAATTGATAAGTCGGGCATTCCCGGCCCACCAAGCGAAACCGGTGGTTTCTTGATCACGACCAGCTACAGCTAAAGTTCCATTAAAGAGCGTTTCCACGGGGTAGAACCTCCTCAGGGAATATAAGGTTTTCATGAGGCTGATCTTGAGCAGCCATCCAAGCACGAATACCCTCGTTTAAAAGAATATTTTTGGTGTAGAAAGTCTCAAATTCAGGATCTTCCGCTGCACGGATTTCCTGGGAAACGAAGTCATAAGCACGTAGGTTCAGAGCCAGACCGACTACTCCAAGAGCACTCATCCATAAACCAGTTACTGGTACAAATAACATAAAGAAATGTAACCAACGTTTATTCGAAAAAGCAACCCCAAAGATTTGGGACCAAAAGCGGTTGGCGGTGACCATTGAATAAGTTTCTTCGGCTTGAGTTGGGTTAAAAGCACGGAATGTATTTGCACCATCACCATCTTCAAATAACGTATTTTCTACGGTAGCACCATGAATAGCGCATAGCAGAGCAGCGCCCAATACACCGGCAACTCCCATCATATGAAATGGGTTCAATGTCCAATTATGAAACCCTTGGAAAAAAAGAATGAATCGAAATATAGCAGCTACACCAAAACTAGGCGCAAAGAACCAACCAGACTGACCTAGTGGATAAATCAGGAATACAGAAACAAAAACAGCAATTGGAGCGGAGAATGCTATTGCATTATAAGGTCGCAATTGAACAGATCGAGCAAGTTCAAATTGACGTAACATGAAACCTATTAGTCCGAAAGCGCCGTGGAGAGCAACAAAAGTCCAAAGACCGCCTAATTGACACCAACGAGTAAAATCTCCTTGTGCTTCAGGGCCCCATAGTAACAACAAAGAATGTGCTAAACTATTAGCAGGAGTAGAGACTGCGGCGGTTAAGAAGTTGCAGCCTTCCAAATAGGAACTGGCTAATCCATGGGTATACCATGAAGTTACAAAGGTTGTGCCTGTGAACCAACCCCCTAAAGCAAAATAGGCACAAGGAAAGAGCAATAGACCGGACCAACCTACAAAAACGAAACGGTCTCTCCGTAACCAGTCATCCATAATATCAAATAAATCATTTTCATCTTTGGTAAATTTCCCAAGGGCTATAGTCATAACGGTCCTCCTATTCAACTACTTCAACCATTTCCGAACACCTTATATTATGATTATGGCACTTTCGGGGCGTTCGAGGATTCGATCATTTCGATATAATTTGATTTCTCGTACACTGCCCCTTCGAATTGGTTTCGAAGATAAAAACCTTTTAGTGGTCCATAGACTAGCTTAGGTAAATCCATGAACTCAATTCGTTTATTCCTCCTATTCTTAATAATCGTCTGACCATGAACCATGAATTGTCTTATGACTTATCAACCAGATACATTAATCTTTTGAAAGAACTCTTCAATTCTTCAATTCAAGGAAGAAGCGATCCCTTCTCTCCTTACTGGTTGATTCCCAGACTCACTCCTACTCATCTCGTTCTATCAACTAATCTTATTCTTGGCTCTTGTCCGTGAGATTGAGAAAAAAATATTTTAATGTACTCTTCTACTTTCTATGGGTATTAAACTACTACAGTAGTATATATTTTATTGCTTTCTTTTTTCATTTTCTTTTATTTATTGTCCTCTTTGTTATATTTCCTTTTCTTTCAGATTAATATAAAACTCCAGAGTATTTTTTTCACGGGTCGAAGCAAGAAATACACTTCGAATATTTTTCTATTTATTTTTCTATGTCAGATATATGTCATAGACAAAAAGAGAATTTCCGATTTTGAATTTTTAAATTCAATACAATATTAAATTAAATAATAGGAGACTGTAAATGAAAGTTTCTTTCTCACATCCACTCTCCTCACATTGTCGGAACAAAACAAAAAGATCGTATGCATTGATATGAAAATATTTGATACACGAAGCCTTGATCCGATTTCTATTTATATAAATCTTATATAGATAGAAATTAGAATATTAGATAGAAATCCCAATCGATCTTTTTGTGTTCGGGAATCGAAAGATATTGGAAATATCTCTTGTGTTGTAACTTGAAATAAACCTTTTTCTGTAGAGGAACAGAATATCAAGTTATTCCTATGGAACATCTAGGAACAAGAAGATTTAATCGGAAATATCGACAGATTCGTGAAGAGTCAAAAGAAATATAAAATAAAAAAAGGATCTACTGTTCCAATTTCATATCTATCGAATTTGAAATTTTAATATCAGAATAGTGGATGTAGTCATGATTCAATGGGTTAGGTCCACTTACTTTTTCTTTTGCTGATTTCTAATCTTTACAATGGACTTGACTGGAATAATGGAAAAGAAAAGTATTTGGCGATTGCCGAGACAACTTATCATTACTCATTATAATAAACAACTGTTCAACTTTCTTTTATAAATAGAATGACTCTTCTAATTAGTATACTAAAACTCATTACTCATTATAATAAGGGTGGGTAACTTATTATCATTAAATATATAGTTTAGAATTACATTATTCTACATTGTTTTTATTACAAAAAAATATCAACACTATCTTTATTCTTCGTTTAAATAGGAATATTAACACTTGAGCTTGAGGTTTTTTATGAAAACGGCCAAAAAGCCCCTTATCGGATTTGAACCGATGACTTACGCCTTACCATGGCGTTACTCTACCACTGAGTTAAAAGGGCCCTTTGATTCAATTATTGAATGAGTCAGTAGGCGCATAAGATAGATCTATCTATCTATATATATTATTAAGTATATACAGTAGACTCATAGTGGTTAGCGACCCCTTCGGAAACGAGAATTTGGATTTACTTAAGGAATATAAGTATAAGGTAATTTTGGTTTATTGATATTGGATTTGAGAAATATCAACAAAATGAATTGGTTCAAAACCAACCCTAATGGAATTGGCTTGAATTGACCTGACCCCATCAGAACGAAACGAAATTCATTTGATTGATACATGTACCTGCCAATTCGACGTAGATCCAAGATATTTCATTGAAGCATGTGATGACGAGATTTGGGTTGTCCCCGGAACCCAATTTTTAGAGAGAAAACAATTTTGATAACCTGTGGATCCCAGCTCTCAAATTTTCAGATTTCTCGTTTGTTAATTTCCTGGCTTAGTGTGATATAGAGATACGCCCCTCTCATCTTAACAAGAAGTGAATCAATGAATGAAGGTGGAAGAAATGAAGTTTAATCTTCTTTTATGTCGAACCAATCACTTCCGCAAAAAGTTTTATTATTATTTTTTTTTTAATATCAATTTTCTAGAATAGAATGCATATTAGAATGAGTGATTTATGAATAGAAATGACGAATATGAATCAAAAATTGCTATGGTATGGGATCAGAAAAAACATAAAGATCCTTTGGATCTAGTCATACCATTCATTCCATTATATTGACAATTTCAAAAAACTGTTCATACTATGAGCATAGTATGATGGCGGTCGGGCAAGTATGCCCCCATCGTCTAGTGGTTCAGGACATCTCTCTTTCAAGGAGGCGGCGGGGATTCGACTTCCCCTGGGGGTAGGGTACTATGAAAGGAAGTTGATCGTGGATTATCAATAAGACTCGAATTGGTTCTTCCTGGGTCGATGCCCGAGCGGTTAATGGGGACGGACTGTAAATTCGTTGGCAATATGTCTACGCTGGTTCAAATCCAGCTCGGCCCAAAAATTCGTGGATTCACCATGAAATGATATAATACCCTTTGTTTTCCAGAAATGGCGGATACGAAAGAATCCAAAAAGTCAAATTTTCTGATATATCCCCACCGCTATTTATTTTTTTTATTTGTTCTATTCTATTTATTTGGTCCCATAAATTCGGATTCTGATCTTACTAACGATCTAGATTCATATCAGGATTATTAAGTATGAAAGTCTAATGAAAAGAATAAAATAAAGAAAAAGATACTCTTTTTTTCGTTGAAAAATGGATTCTCAACCGATTTGGCAATAACGAAAGGGTTACTAATAATCAGCAATGCGTGCAGCTTTCACTAAAGTGTATATTCATGTGGATATCACTCACGTCTCTGTTACAACAGGGCGCTTTTAATCTAAATAGAAAAGGTTTGAATGAAATTATAAGAATATGGATGCTGTACATTTTATTTCTCCGGGATTGTAGTTCAATTGGTCAGAGCACCGCCCTGTCAAGGCGGAAGCTGCGGGTTCGAGCCCCGTCAGTCCCGACGTATCCAAATCCAATAAAAAATAAAAAAAAAACATCAATATGTCTCTCCATTTTCTGTTAAACTGGGTACAAGGGGTAGAGTTTCATTCCCAATGGTAATGGTATCCTTCTTTTTCGTTTTCGTTTCGCATTTAGCGCCAATCGGTATCAAAGGGGCATGTGTGAATTGCTACAATTACAATTATTGGTAGTATCATATTCAGGATTCCAAGAGATGCTGTGTTGGGTCTGGTTTTTTTTTCAACTACCCCCATGGGCGTATGTAATAGAATCGAGTACCAGATGGTTTCCGGGAGCGCATACACAAATGGAAGTCATTTCTTGTACGATACAAAATGAATTTAAGAAAATTACTTTGATAAAATACTTTTAGAAATCTTTTTGGTTTCAATTTTGTGTAACCTCAATTACTAGTTTGAATTTGAAACAAACGATTTCATTCCAATTTTACGCGGAACTTTTGATATATGCGTTCGATTCCTAATACAAGGAAAGGAGATATTCTTAATAAAATAAAGATCAACCAAGGATCTCGCCCAGCTCTTCTTAGAGAAGGAATGAGTAATCTTTTTTTTAAGGGAAGGGTATTTGTCGAAGAAAGAACAGACTTTAACCTTTAATAAACTTTTAAAATAGTAAATTTGATGAAATACTCTTTTTTTATATCAACATTCGTCTTTATCACACTCCTTTTTCTTTGTTTTCCAAGAAAAGTAGATCATTAAAAAAAGGAGTTTAGAACTTAACTCCTTCCCTTTCTTTTTTTATTTTCTTTCGACTGTTTGTTTGGGTTTATTTGTAAACTCTTTGGAAACAATGGAAGTGGAAAGCGGTTAGATCGTTGTACAAGAAAAAGAAAGGCGGTAGGTTATCGAAAAGACAGGGTGGAAAAGAATGATAAATCAAAATAAAGTATTAATAAAGTATTAAATTAAAGGCAAGGAATTCTTTTGAGTGAATCAAGAATCGAAGGTTCTATTGGTATGTGGATAAAAGATCTGCCTATGTTATACTATTGAATTCTCGACGATGAATCGACTTGATAGCTCGGATATTGTTATTCATGATATTGATCCGATTCAATATCATCGAAATCGAATCGATCACATTGAATTTACAAGCGAAAGATTTATCATCTCTATGGGATTAAATCCGGAGTTATTGCGAAGTAAAAAAAAAAAACGAAACGATGAGATTATGGAAGTAAATATTCTCGCATTTATTGCTACTGCACTGTTCATTCTAGTTCCTACTGCTTTTTTGCTTATAATATACGTAAAAACTGTCAGTCAAAGTGATTAATTTGAATGAAACTTGATTTCGTAGTTCTTATCAATGATTTAAGAACTAAAAAAATTCAATTTCCCATTTTAAATGAAATGAACGAACTAGAATCAGTAGTAGCCTGTGAGATCCGATAGTATGGCCGAAAGATTCATAAATGAATCTTTCAACCATACTATCTATTTCTCTTATTGTAATGTATAAAGATACAAACAGAATCGAGATCAATATACAAATATGATATGTATATGTATCTTCATACACGTTAATATCAATTAAATAGATAGAATGTACATAGTATCTCCATTTTTTTTCTTTGCTTCATCTATTTCTTTCCTTTATCTATTTGATTTTTGTTGATTCCAATCAATCTGAAATAATGGAAAAGAAACTCTTATGATTTTCTAATTTCTAAATTTCTGATTATTTTCAATATGAATCCCAGTATCCATTCAAAAAAGAATCAAATCAATGAAGGAAAAACAATATTGGGCATATATTTCTAAAAGAAAATCAAGTTAATAAAAAAAATAGAAAATAGTAATCTTTTTTTTTAGCATTTCGAAGAAGTAATTGATTGAGCGGTTGACAGATAATCCAAGGAGTTCTATGGTAAGTTTTTCGGATTTCGAAAAGGGTTATCCCATCGATTTTGAATCCTTCAACCATGATAGGAAACGAGTCAATAAAACACAGCATAAATCAAATTTACAAAACAAGAAAACACGCGGTAAGTGCGAAATATGTGACTCGACCAAGGCAAGATCCTATTAAATAGAAATAGTAAATAGAAATAGCGGAACTTCTTTCTTCTCTCTTTGAACAGTAAAAAAAAGGACAATAAAAACAAACAAAAAGTAAAAAGGGGTCCGGTGTTCCTCGGTCTTCCCCATTGTCCATATATAACTCTGGTAAGAAACGGTTCATCGAAATAGAAAATTTAAGAAGACGTCGGTTGTAATAAATTTCCTATCATCCATATCTCCCTTCCTTTCAAAATACGAATATAGAAATTTGTGAAATATTTGTTTGATTTGGATTGTGAAAAAGGATTATTCATATATAATATGAATAGAATCCAATTACGCCACCAGAATCCAAGCCAATAGAATTGCGAAATGAAGATATCTTTATTAATTTAATTTGAATTCAATTTATTAATATTAATTCAAAATTGAATTCAATTCATAAATTGAATATTGAATATATAATTATAAAATAATTAAAAACATTATTTAGGCTTTGCGGAACGATCTATAAAAAAGGTGATAGAGTTTGATTTCCCAACTCAATTCGTAGTATCTCTAGAGTCCACTCCTTCCCCATATTACGAGTGAAAGGGAAAATGTAAAGACTACCATTAACGCAGCCCAAGCGAGACTTACTATATCCATGTGAATTATGTCCCCTATCTCTATGAATATGAAGGAATTATTCCATTATTGTTTATTAATAATAGTAGAATCACTGGTGCAGAGTCAAAAGGGGATTCTGACCCAACACCCTTGATGAAAGACTCCAACCCAACTCCCTTATAATAAGTTCTTATATGATTTCTAGGAAAATCAGGAAACATTAAAATTAAACTGCAGTTACGCTTTTCTTTGGAAGTATCAAAGGAAATGCTACTAATATGTATATGTAGGAATACTAAGACCTATTCTTTTTTTTGTTGTTCTTCATTATCATTAAGTAAACGAAAAAAGCCAATTTTTCATCCAATCGAATTCAAGACCCCGTCAGTAGATACTCCATTAGTAATGGAAAAAATCGGTAACTCTTGATTTGATATGATAGCCCTTCCACT
>JALHSO010000005.1:629681-634681 GCA_022984855.1 Dimocarpus longan
TTCCCCTTTTCCTTTGTTTCCAGTAAAAGTAAATAAAAAAAAAAAATGAAAAATGAACTTACTGATAAAAGTTGTATCTATCTGTATAATACAATACAAAATACAATATAAAAAAATCTATATATAAGCTATCTAATAAAGTAATAGCAATAAAGTTAAAGTTAGTAATAAAGTTAAAGTAAATTAAAGTAAAGAAGGGCTTTCAAGCATTGTTTTTTGTGTAATGTAACATAGTAATTATCTTTTTTCAATTAGGAGAGATGGCTGAGTGGATTAAAGCGTCGGATTGCTAATCCGTTGTACGAGCTATTTGTACCGAGGGTTCGAATCCCTCTCTTTCCGTTTCCGTCGATGGCTTGGTATCTTTCAAATTCGAATTTAGCGAATCCTTTTGCTTTTTTATTTGACTAGTTAAAGATGTGGAATAGATAAAATAAAATCCTAAGAACATTTATCAGAATAAAGCAAAGAAAACCTTCTTATTTTTTAGTCTTCGCGTCCAGGATTTCCGTCCTGGATCATTAGATAGAAAGCCGAAGATGAAGAGAGAAACAAAGAATATAACTACGGTGTAAACAAAGAGTTTGAGAGTAAGCATTACATAATCTCCAAATTATTCTTTTTGGGGGGAAAGGAGAATAGATTCTCTATTTTTATACTACATATCCTATTTTGACACCAAGAAATGAATCGGTTTTTCGAATTTATAGAAATAAAAACTTTTTATATTTTAGAAATTCACACAATTCGAATTCAATATTGTGATGGACTTTAATAGGGTCTTTCAGTGAAAAAAGGTCAAAATAGAATCGTGAAATGGGGGAATCGAAATTTATCGTGCTTGCTTAAGAAATTTACTGTTTGAATTGAGGGTTCGTTCCTATTGTAAGACTCATCTGGTCTTATCAATTGTTAAAATATTTTTTCTTGAGCTTGAATAAATCATGAATTTTTCTAAGACAGTATTAAAGATCTTATCGAAAACTTACAGCAGCTTGCCAAACAAAGGCTAAGAGAAAAAATAGAACTGGTATTATTGGCATAACATCTACAATTGGATTCAAAAAAGCGTAGGCCTCGGGTAATTTGGCGAATAAAAAACTACTTGAATAAAGGGCAGAATTAAGACAGATATAGATCAAACTAAAGATATTAAGCATAACAAACATTTTGTTTTTGGAGAGATATTGTATTTTGATTGAGTTATTAATATGTTATTGATATAAGCTAAAAATGAAGAAAAGAAAGTAAGGTAGACAAAAAAAATACTTCTTTGAGCCGAACCAATCAAAACAAAAATCCTTCAATTCTCACAAGAGAATAGAAGAAAGCATACTTTCATACAATATCTTAATTGAATTATATGTAATGATCAATAAATGGAGTTTAATTCTACATCGACTCGTGTCAAAATCTTAACACTAAAACAATAATCTAATTTATTCCAGAGAAATTTTGCCGGGAATTGACGAACAGCCAATATTAGTGTTTATTAGTATCGAAGGGAAATTGAAATGGGGCGTGGCCAAGTGGTAAGGCAACGGGTTTTGGTCCCGCTATTCGGAGGTTCGAATCCTTCCGTCCCAGAGCGGGCTCTTATATATATATTAGAATCCCAATTTCCGTTTTGGGCAACCTTCTATTTAATAGTTAAGAGTACAACTTTTGATAAAATGTACTTCCTGTTTTGAATTTTCAAAATTCTTCTCTCAATCAGATGTTTTTTACAAATTGAATCGAGTTCAAATAATACGAAAATGTAACTGAATCCGTTTGTGATCCAAGTAAGATAGGAACATAGATCACAAGAGTTTGAATTCAATCAATGGAATTAAGTTTCTTAAGACTAGTTTAGGGTAAAATAAAAAAATAGTAAAAAATGGATTAATCTGGACCTTTTTGGTTTTTTATCTATACAAAAGAGTCTAGCATCTCGTAAACGTAAATAAAAAACAGGATTTTATTTATGATTCATCATCCCCCTAGAATGTATTGGGAATGGGAGTCCATATGAGTTAGTGAGCGATGGAAGATATCAATTGTGTCTGTCCAAATCTCATTAACAAATAAAATAATCGAGTTTCATATGGAATGGATTTTCTTTGACCCTCCTTTTGAGGGGTATTTGGTGTTTGGCTCTAATGAATAATTGTAAATCTATGTAATAACAATTGAGACGGGGTCCTTTCATACATCCACATCCTTCTATTTCAGTGATAGCGTTATTTCGTTTTTTTTTGAAAAGATTTTTGAGCCCTTACCTACTGTTAAATATTTTTAATGTTTCTTATGAGTCGTTGGTACTCGAAGAAGTGTAAGATTGTTGAATCTATTCTATCAAATCGTTTGAAGATGCAACGTGGATTCAAAAAAAAAGAACTTCTTTTTTTATTCGTGTTCTTTTTATTTAGTTATTTAGAAATAAAAAGAAATATTGCATGGATGCAATAAAATAGAGAGTGAAATTGAATTCTTACTGAGATTTCTTCTTCATAAATTAGCTATTCCTTTCATATCGAAGGAAAAAGTACTGGGTATTGACAAAAGCAATGACTATTCATGATTCCATGATTGAATCAATTACATACCGGTTTAAAACTAGAAAAATGTTATGGTAAAACTTCGTTTGAAACGATGTGGTAGAAAGCAACGTGTGACTTGAAGGACATGATCAGCTGTGGATTTTTTCCATCCACCGTTTTCGATTTTAGATTATCTAGGAATGAATGGGCTCTTGGCTCGACATACTTTGTTCTGTTTTACTAGAATTCTCAATTCTCATTTTTTGGTGGTGTTGTAGTGTAAATAGGACATGATGGAGCTCGAGTAAAAGTATTTAGTCATTTCGCAGGAGCAATGATCTAGGGTTAATACCAATCAATAAGTTGGAACAAACTTCGTAAATATATTTTCGATATAGAAATCGAAAGGATCCGATTCGAGCAATTTTGAAATCCAAAACGAAAATTTGTTGGAATTGGTAAAACTCGTTCGATGAAAGGTGGATCGTACAGGAACCAATTGTTCGTGTGATTCTTTGATAGAAAGAAATCGCAAAAAGGGCGTGTTGCCGCCATTTTTGAAAACAAAAAACGATTAAAGATCACCGAAGTAATGTCTAAACCCAATGATTCAAGTCAAAGATAAAGAAAGGATCCTAGAACAAGGAAATACCGTTTTCAATTGTCTCAACAATTAGATCAGAATGGGAATGAAGAATCAAAAAATAGATTCGAAATGAGACAAACAAAAAGGGGGTTAGAGACCACTCAAAAAATGAAATCCCTAAAGATTTTCTTTTGGGCTATTTGAAAGTTATCCAACTTGAGTTATGAGAGTACGAATGCTTTTTTTGTTTTCTAAAAAGAAGAAAAAAAGAAGGACTAAAATCTCTAATAGACATAACTTCTAATCATTTTTTCTCGAGCCGTACGAGGAGAAACTTCTTATACGTTTCTAGGGGGGTATTCATCTACATCTATCCCAATGAGCTGTTTATCGAATCGTTGCAATCGATGTTCGATCCCGAAGAGAAGGAAGAGATCTTCGGAAAGTGGGGTTTTATAATCCGTTAAATAATCAAACCCATTTAAATGTTCCTGCTATTTTATATTTCCTTGATAAGGGCGCTCAACCTACAGGAACGGTTCATGATATTTCAAAGAAAGCGGGGGTTTTTACGGAACTTCATATTAATCAAACGAAATTCAATTAAGGACTAGAACAAAAAAAGAGGGTGTGGATGACTCCTATCTAGTTTTGTATAACTTTTTTCTTTTTCTTTACCACGTCCCTTTTTTTGTTCTAGTCATACCTATTTATTTTTTCCTTTTTAATATTGTTACCATAGACATAGAATATCATGTTTTGGAAGTATAAGGACAAAAAAAATCAATTTTATTGCTAGAATTTTATTGATATAAATAAGATGCATAGAAAAAAGATCAAATGAATACAATGAAGTAATTGGGTCGAGAAATAGAAAAATTTACATTACTTACAACCGGGATCGGGCGTTTTGTCGTTTGTCGTTGTAAATCGATTAATAAATCACAAAACAAGCGATTAAACTTGTTTATTTTATTTTACTTATTTATATTGATTGATTGAATCAATTTGATTTTAATTTAATTAAAAATAGATTCTTTTTGTTTTCACCATTGTATTTTTTTACATTATTTTCTCAACATTCATATTCAACATTTACAGTCATATTGACAACAGCGTATCGAACAACTATAATTTGATCGTGTATAAACGGATCTATTTATCTCCGTACCAGAGGTTTGGTTTTTTTCTTTACTTCATTTAACTGATGGGTTCGCTGGATTTACTGTTATACAAGAAGTCTTGTCTTTTTTTTATGTTCCGAACCGATTGGAAATTGTTTTATTCGATTTCTTGCTAGTTTAATATTTTGATTACGTTGTGAAATTCAATTTCTTTTTTTTATTCCGATTGTATCTACACATTTGAATTATTCGGGTTGCTAACTCAACGGTAGAGTACTCGGCTTTTAAGTGCGGCTAGCATCTTTTACACATTTATATGAAACAAATGATTCGTCCATACCGTCGGGAGAGTTTGTAAGACCACGACTGATCCGGAAAGGAATGAATGGAAAAACCAGCATGTCGTATCAATGGAAACTTTTGAGAATATTTTATTCTGATTGAATCGCTTCAAAATCAGGTTTGAATTCTTGGCACGGAACAAAAAAAATTGAATTCAAAGTTGGGTCGAGTGAATAAATGGATAGAGCCCTATGGTTCCAATTCTAGGGAAATAAAAAGAAACGAGCTTCTGTTTTTAATTGAATTTGAATGATTCCCCGATCTAATTAAACGTTAAAAAGGTATTAGTTCCTAATGCGGGGAAGGGGGTTCCCACGAGTAGATTATCGATTTTTTTAATGAGTCCTAACTATTAGTTAGTCCCTATTATGGGTTGGAAATGAATGTGTAGAAGAAGCAGTATATTGATAAGGATATCTTTTTTCC
>JALHSO010000050.1:0-16351 GCA_022984855.1 Dimocarpus longan
GGCTTTTACCCTCTTCGCCACGCAAAATCCACATTCTCAAGGAGGAGCCGCAAAGGTCTTCCGGCTTCGTTTGTCAACAGAATTCACAGTCGTGTACGCTGATCCTTTCGAGAGAGCAGATCTTGAGCAAATCTGTGACTCCAAGTATATGCACAGTCCCATAGACCAGGTTTCAAAAATGGTGGCCGTCATTGATAAGTTGCAAACGACATCAAATCGACATCACGATTTCATTGACGGTGGGCCATGGGAGCTCAACCTACGGGATCTTAGCCGCTGGATGACCCTTTGCCAGCAAGAAAGGCTTCTCGACGTCACAACACACTTTTCCACCTTGATTCCACATCGTTTTCGAAGTCCCAAAGCACGAAATTTAGCAGTTGAGATTTGTGCTGAATACTTGGACTCCGTCAACGAAGAGAACTGTGCCATAACTTGTCTGATAACAAGGTCCAGGTTGGCTCTGTCATGATGGCTAGAAATCAGAATCTGTGTCCCTCTCACGGAGCTAAACATATTCCGACTCGCTTACTCCCTTATGCTCGGTCTGTCAAGACAGCCGTAACTCAGAACTGGCCTGTGATCCTCGCTGGATCTTCTGGTTGTGGCAAGACGTGCTTGATCCACAGCTTAGCAAGTCTTGCCGTGTATGCAGTTTGATCGAGTTTGCCATGAGCTCTGATACCGATACTGCTGACTTGATTGGAGGCTTGAACAGTACGATTGTCGACGAGATCTCAGAGCCGTTCAAGGAACACTAAAAGAGATACTTTCAGAGTTATTAGCTTCTAGTTTCTTGCAAAGCGAGCCGAACAGCCTTCAAGAACTGCTCTCGGCATACGAGGTTGTGACGCAAAAAAGAGCCAGAACTCGTAAAACTCATCAAGCACTTCCAGCCGTTCGTCAAGATCGACCCTCGCTTTTCCACATTGCTCGATGTCCTGTACAAGATTGAATCTCAAGTAGATACAGATTCGACACGCATCGTCTGGAATGATGGCGTGCTCATTGATGCTGTCACCGCAGGCTCCTGGCTTGTCCTCGACAATGCTAATCTGTGCAGTGCATCTGTTCTAGATCGACTTAATTCTCTTCTCGAGCCTGAAGGATGCCTCATAGTCAGCGAACATCATGGTGCCGGTGGCGAATCACGGGTCATTCGACCTCATCCTGATTTATCGAATCATCCTGACTATGGATCCGAAATACGGAGAGCTCTCGAGAGCCATGCGGAAACAGATCGTTGAGGTATAACATGGATGTATTGCCGATGGAGTCTCCCGAGACCGTTCTTCCCTCCTACTTCGAGGACTCGAGTATGGCAGAATCAGAGGACTATGTCACAATGTAGGCCAAATATGTCGATGCACGAAATCGAGCCGTGGATCTGACAACTCTCTCTACGAGACACAGCAACACTAAGGTCTAGCACCAATCATGATCAAGGCGTGTTACCAGTTGTGTTGAAAGATGAACTCGACATACGATCTGCAAACTCATTCGCCGAGATTGTTGCGCTCGAACACAAGGATCCTCGATTACAATCAGGAGCGATTATGACTGGACTTATTATGCATGAACCATGTGTACTTACTGTCAACGAGTCACTACTGCGAAGAATCCTGCCAGAGAACATAATCGAACTGATTACAGAAAATGTCGATAAACAATACCTACTGCTTATATTGCTACGATGTCGGCATGCACTACAAATTAGCGAACAACGTTGCTCATACAAGCAAGTCTGACGAGCTGACTGTGTTGCAAAGCACAAGTCAACACTGACAAGAAACAAACGTCGAATAACAAAGGACCAGATACCTGCGTTTGATCTGATATCCCGGTTGACAATGCTCATATTGTCATCGTATTTTGATAAGCCTCTTTCTGTTCAAAAGGCAGGAATCGAAAATGATAATACGTGATTAGTCATGCTTGTGGTGGATTTGATTGACCATTTCAGTCGAAAAACGATCGACCGAAGTCAGTTTCAAGCATACTCGGTCATGATCGGCGAGGTCTCAACTCAGCGCAGTTTATCGAGGACAAATCGGGGATCAATAAGATCCAGACACTCGTCATGTCATCTGTGGCTCTGCAGTCAGGTCAAGGACAACAGGTCATGTGGCCGACTTGGAAGTCAAATATATACTCATCGGCAGCACAACCTCAACTCTGTACTGGAGCTAGAGGCTTTGATTGCACGTTTCGATGATGTCTATGGAAGGCTATCTCAACCTAGAGAAGTCATGGCTAAGCTACGTCTAAGTCTGCTGAAAAACATACTTAGAAGTATCTCGTCACGAAGACTCAGAGATCAATATCCAGACCTTCGCGAGGCAGTCAGTGCCCTTGACGACAAACAAGCTATCGTGCATAACAGTCCCTGGCCAGTTTTGCTGACGTTTTCGATGTTCTGATTCGAAAAGCTATACTATGCGGGAGCGATCAGCTTACAATTCCTTTCCAGGTTCGGGTGTCATTTGCGAATCCAAGCCTGCCATCATGCTTTGCCGTGGCTTGTGATGGCCCTGTTGCAATTCTGCGTCGACTAGGTGCACTTGCGATAAGCGACCGCTCTGATAGCATCGGTTTAGACGCATTACTAGGTCAGCTTGACTACATCAGCCTACTCCGACAACTTGAAGATGTACAAGACCAGTCCTTAGGCAAGTTGGACTATGCTCGGAAGAATTGTTGCATTTGACCCAATTGTTTTGTGCTTCAACACAGCAGATTCCATGGAAATCGCCGATACTGTACGGACCTTTGCAGGTCTCTGATCACATTAATACTACAACCATTTAATCTATGCGTCGACGGTCGCAAATCATCTTCAGAACGAAAAGGATGTTGGAAGCGAGGAGCTGTCTGCGTCAAACAATATCGTAACTCAAGCTCAACGCGGATTTCTACAGCCTCTCTGCGATTCGTACCTCAAACCAGGCGCTAACAGGTCTTCATTCAGAATCATGCAGGATTATGCCAAACGTTGGATATTGACAAGTATCGCAGGACTCAAGTTACTTGTACCAATAAAGTCTTTGATCCAGCTACGTATCCTATGCTTGTGCGCCAGCGTTACGACCAAAAGAATTTGTGAGTACGATGACAGGATCGCAGCGTGGCAAGCATACCAGATGGGCACTACGGCCAAGACACGAGTCTCACGATCCGTACGCTGAGAATGCAGAAGGCAAACGCTGGCGAAGTACCTGAAGTACCTGTGGTATATCGTCCTCGGTCCTCAGTGCTGGAAATGCTACAGGTGGAATACGCCAATCTGCTAAGGAGTATAGTTTCATACTGACACTGTCGAGAAAATTGTTTGTGATGACCTAGACGTTTAGATCTGAAGCCAGACAGTTGATTGGCAGGGTCCGCACCTCAGTAACACGGCTTTCAGAGATTAATCGTGCTTACGATGACCTCGTTCAGCCCGTGATAGGCCTATTGCACTGCCTTGTTCTGGGACTGAACACCTATGTCCGTTGTGCTGAAAAGACCGGCGACGCTCAAGCAGCACTAAATACACCTTCAATCACAGATCTGAGTAACCGTTGGACATTGCTGTCCTCAGTTTCTCCTGAAGGACAGTCCGTAGCAAAATGCTGGCAGCATATGCAGATAGCAGGTCTCGTCAACACTGTCCTGCAGTCCGTCCACATCGCAGAGTCAAAGCCTGCTGGCCAACTCGGTCTTGTTCATCAATCAGATATATCACCATTGGAAACGACAATTGATCAAAAGACCAAGCAAGCGCCGAACTACAATCCAAGTACTACACGTACAGAAGTGAAGATACGTCAGACGAGGCAGAAGAAGAAAGAATGCGAGAGATGTTTCCGATCTACAGCGACGACCAGACCGTGAATGCAGATAATCTGAACGAGAAGGATCCGAGTTCTAGTGCTCGAGATACTGCTATCAAGCTGGCAGGTCTGCATCGATCACTTCTGCTGCCGACGAACCCACAGCAAATATTAGCGCAATATATGAAGGAGACAGCTGGGACCTCCGAAGACATCACAGTACTTATCTCTGCAGTGTTGCTCACAATGGAAGATAGTTTATCAAAGGTTGTCCCCTACTGCCACTAATCACGCCATCAATGTCTAAACAGATGCGAGCACGGTGGAAGCTCGGAAGCTCTTCGATCTGACTAGGTCAACCCAGAGTCGGTTTCGAGACATTCACGAAGCGTGGCCTGAGCATGCAGTACCCGTCGAAGTTCTCGACTATTGCTCGCAAATCACATGCAGAGCAAGCTTAGTGATCCGATCATGAAGCTCCTTAGCAGAACTGAGAAGTTCCTCGATGTTGTTTCACAGTGGCAGGCCATCGCAAGCAGAGAATGGTCAGTCCTCAATATTGTAGAAGCTCTTACGAATCTGATTATACATTGGCGTAGGCTCGAACTGAGCTCTTGGTCTCGACTGCTAGATGCGGAAACTCAGAACATGAAGGAAGATGTCGGACTCTTGGTACTTCATAGCCTACGAGACTGTCATATACAATTCCTATTGTCGTAGTATGAGCAATGATGAAGACGTCGAATTGTATAGCAGCAATCTGTCTAGAACGTTGGAGGAATTTTTGAGAGGGGCCTCTCTAGGTCAATTCTCTTTGCGCCTACAGCTGCTGAGCGTATTGCGTTGACACTCGCAAGTATGGCTACAACGAACAGCAGACTTCAGCCGTTACATGCTTGTGTTCAGAACATGGTGGCATACTATCAAAGGTATGAGGAACACGTACAGAAATTGCTTAGCGATGGCCGTTCGACTTTCGAGAAGGACATCGCAGAACAAATCAATTAGCGAGTTGGAAAGACACTAATCCCACTGCACTCCGAGAAAGCGCTCGGCGCTCGCATCGTAAGCTATTCACCACAGTCAAGAAATTCAGGGCACTTCTGGCTCAGCAAATTTCCGTGTTCAAGAGCGCAAGATTTTCAGATGGTCAAACGATAAAGGAAGTTTCTACAGTATGCATTTCGCTTGCAGACGAGGACTTATCGCTCGCCATGCTCCAGTTCAAAAGAAAGTGAACACTGGTCTAAACGGCCGAACGGCTAAGAAACACAATCGGTGCTGCTCGCACAATGCATCATCCTGTACACAACTAACAGACCATCTCTATCCGTTTCTCAAGAGCTTGCAATATACCTTGAAGATCTGAAATCTGCAACGGATGAACTGAGGAAAGCAACGCCAAGTATAATAGACGAAGATAATGCCGCATCTGTCCGCGACCTCAAGCAAAGAAAGCGACGATTGTTGGCTGATACCATGAAGGAACTCGCACATATGGGTATTAGAAGGAACCTGGGTATGAATGAGCTGCAGACACAAAGCTCAACATCATACATCCTAGCAGGGCTCCCACAAGTCACAAAGAAAGCTCAACTGCAAAGAGAGCTAGCGACGCCTTCTATGAATTGCTAGAAGTAATGCCTATAGCACGAGAAGCAACAGTTGAGCACTCTCAAGAATTGACCGATGGTGAGATCCGTAGAGGACTTGGTCACCTCGAGGGCTTCTTAGCTCTCGCAATACAACAACGGAAACAAAGTATTCACATATCTTCATCGTTACAGAAGCTCTCGAAGGTTACCAACCAACTTCAAAAACACTCGGAAGTACTTTGAACACATCAGTCAGTCGGTCGGCCAGCTCCGGCAGAATCACAGTCAGCTTTGCTCAATCAGCTATCATGGCTTACGAACTCACTAGCTGTCTTCACTGACATCGCAGACTTCCAGGCTAAGCACGGACCACTCAAAATTGACGGAATCATTGATGCGATGAGATCATACCAAGATTCCATCACTGACGTGCGTAACAAACTCATTGAATTACCAACACTGCCCAATGGGTTCACGATGTTGGTCGAGTCTCAGCTTGTGCAGGACTCGGTTCAACTCATGGCGCGCTTGCGGTGGAGACCTAGACACATGGACAAACCAAGAATCTCAAATCGAACACATCACGCGACAACTTAAGGTATGTGCCACTGTGCAAGCATTTGCCTCCTCAACCGCGAATGGATACCGCGTACAGACTACCGACCGAATCGACCAGGAGTCTCAGAGAATCTTGAATTCGGTGTTCGTCGCTATGCAACAGGTAATGGAACTAGTGAAACATATGCCAAACATCAATCGAAGACCAAGCATGGCTGGTGAGGGCGGAGAAGTATGAAAGACAGTCTCTGACGCGTTGCACATCGATGACATCTCTACGATGCTCGAAGAGATACTGTCAGGATTACATTCAATCGAGCCTAGTCAGCTTCAGCTCGCTCTGTCCTTTGTGATCGTCACGACTCCAGTCTTGCAGCAATATCAGCACATTTGCGAGAGTCTACAGGACCAATTGCAAATGACGCATATAGAAACGTGCCGTCTTGCGAACCTATCTCGGCAGATCTTTCACCACGCTCGCGAAGGAGGGCTTTCTGCACCCCACCTGAGAAGTCGGAAGGTGAAGAACAAACCGGAAAGGTCGAGCAAGGCACTGGATTGGGCGAGGGTTGAAGCTGCAGAGGATATCAGTAAAGATGTGGTGACGACGAGGATCTGACAGATCTTGCTCAAACAGCTTGGCGAGCGGGAGGAGGGTGATCAAGAAGTGGAAAAATCAAAAGATGCTGTCGACATGGGTGTCGATGACCTAGAAGGCGAAATGGGCAGTGGCGACGAAGTAGCCAGTGATGAGGAAGATGCAGCTAGCCAAGCTGATGGTGAAGAGGAGCAAGACGTGGACGAAGAGGACTGGGTCTGTCGACGATTTAGACCCCACAGCTGTGGATGAGAAATTTGTGGGATGATATGCAGAAGCAGGCAGAGGAAGCCGAAAAGGAGCAGAAGAGTCAGAAAACCAAAGGTCAAAAAACTAACGACCAGACTGCGCGCGAAGAAGAGCAGGAAGGAGAAGATGATAACCTCGAAGCCGATGAGGGCGATACAGCGGAAGACGAAGATGCGAACGATGATGTTGACGGAGAACAAAGAGCAGAAGGCGAAAACGTTGATCAGACCTGCTCAGGATGAGTGCTTTGGACTTTGCATTGCCTGAAGATATGCAATTGAATGGAGAGGATGAGAAAGATGACAACATGTCGGATATGGGAATGGAAGATTTGTCAGACGTGGAGCAAGACGAAAATGCGAAAGACGTAGAACAAGTTCAGAAAGAGTTAGACGGAGATAAGTCCTGACCGAATGAAGATGGTGATCCAGACAACGCTGAAGGTGACGAGGACGAAGAAAATAAAGAAGGTAAAGCGCAAGACGATGAGGTCCAAGAGGAGCAGCCTGTAGAACAAGAAGATGAGGAAAGTCACACGACACGAGGCAAGAAGAAGGGACCACAGATATTCATGAAGGAGATGGTGAGAGCGGCATAGCGGGTGCTGCACAGGAGGATCAGGAGATGAATATGGATGAAACGCACCTCAAGGACAGAACAAGACCGAGGCTGCGGCTACAAAATCCAACCTCAACAGGCCAACAAGCAGAGAGCGAGGAACAAGGTAGTACGTCCACGCGGTGCTGTCGAGCGAGGTATTGGTCGGGATGATCAACGACAAAGTAAGCAAGATGAAGCACTACAGAAGCTTGCAGACGTCCTTGAACAATACCACCGCCGTCGTGAGATTCTCACGGCCAGCGAAGAGCGAAAGGAAGGGCAACTCGATCAGGATGTGGATATGGCCGATGCTGACTTTGAACATATGGGTGCAGATGAACAGGAAGACGACGCGCAAGCGTTGGGCACGGCTCAAAAGGACCACAATCAAAACTTGGATTCGAATAAAGCTATCGAGGATTCTAATTCAAACATGGAGGATGATCTACCTATGCCAGCAGACAAGCAGGGTGAATATGAGCCGGTAGTGGAGTCTTTGGCAGAGAAGTTCTCTCGCCTACAAGACGAGTCAGTCGAGGATGTTGACACGAGAGATCGCGGTGCACTGATTTCGCAGCACAAGACGCAGCCGACACCCATAAATGCCAACATGGACGCAATGGCAGTCGAGCAAGACGATGAACAGACTGACGGGATTGAAAGATGTAGATGGCAGTCTCAATACGGCATCACTACGATCGACCGTCCAATCCACTTCCGAGTCTGATGCGCAAAAGCTATGGTCCCTAGCCACAACGAAAACCCAGTCACTATCGCTAGCTCTGACCGAACAGCCTCCGACTGATCCTGACCCCGACCACCGCCACCAAACTTCGAGGTGATTTCCGCACGGGCAAGCGTCTCAACATACGCCGCATCATCCCGTACATCGCCTCGGGCTACAAACGCGACAAGATCTGATGCGAAGATCCGTCCCGAGCAAGCGCAACTATCAAATCATGCTCGCCGTCGACGACAGCAAGTCCATGTCTGAGAGCGGAGCCGACGTCCTAGCCCTCGAGTGCCTGAGTATGCTGAGCCGAAGTCTGAGTATGCTCGAAGCAGGGGAGCTATGTATCTCGTCATTCGCGAGAACTACTCTTCCTCTCAGCTCGACACTCATGATCAAGACCCTCTCAGCGCGCATGAAAGCAGAACCAGCGTCATCCAGCCCGTCAAAGTCGCCCACTCATTTCAACAGCCCTTCTCTCCCTCCACCTCCGCCCCCACCACCTCCAAAACTTCACATTCAGCCACTCCTCAACCAACATCCGCGCACTCCTGCGCTCGTCGCTGTCGTTATTCACCACGGCGCGCCAACAGTCCACGGCCCGCGAAGCCTCTGACTTGTGGCAACTACAAATCATCATCTCGGACGGGCACGTAGGTTCCGACGCCGACGACTCGATCCGCCGGCTGGTGCGCCAACTAGCCGCGCAAAAAGTGGTCTGCGTCTTTGTCGTCGTCGACGCCGGCAAACAGAGCATCGTTGATCTGGATGAGGTGGTCTTCGAGCCGGGTGCTCTGAGAGAAGACGGGACGCGAGAAGAGTCGAGACCCGTAAGGAAGAGGTACCTCGATGGATTTCCCGTTTCAGTACTATGTCGTGGTGAGAGAGGTGAGGGATCTTCCTGGCGTGTTGAGTCGCGTGCTCAAGAGCTGGTTTGAGGGTGTGGTGGAGCAGGGTTGATTAAGACCAGTCACGAGCGGAAAATATACGAAAGAATAGACAGAGTGGAAATGTAGCGTCGAGATAGAAATGATGTTTCATTTATACTTTTCCGTCTAATATCTGTAACACGCTTGCTATCTCTTTCACGTTAGGACTCACGCTTCTTTACTCTTCAACGTGAGAACAGCAGCTTGCTGAGCCGCCATGATCAATTCTTCAATTCGCACGGCCGCCCTGCCGCCTCGAGCTATCTGTCCGACTATTCCCGCTGCCAGGACACCCATGAGTGTATCTCCGACGCCATTCACGGACACTACGTCCTTGTCGTCGATTACCCCCGCCGGACCGAATGTGCGCATATACACACCGCCTACGCCTCCGCTTTCGTACCCCGTGCGACTGAGGATGAACGGCGCGTGGTCCGGGGCCGTCAGTCTCGGATCGTGTCGTTTGAGGAACTATGTGCGAGAATGCACCCGTCGCGACCGAGTTTGACTACGAGCGTGGGGATGTATGGGAGTAATTGCACGATCATCTGCGGAATGCCGGCGTCGGTGAGCGCGGGAAAGTCATGGTGGCGAATTGGGCCCGGGCGCCGGTCGAGGGGAGGCCGAAGGAGTCAATTGTGGTCCACCATGCGTCGCTTGCGAGGAAGCCGTTGTCACTGGCGGATTGGTGCATGGCGACGAGTTCTTGGATGTTGGGTGTTGCGAGGTTGATTCTGTGTTGGTTTGTGCCGATGACGGAGGTCCGTGGTCAGTGGCGCGGAGGAACGAACGATGAAAAAAGTCGTGCGGCTTTGACGGTGCTGACTGCTCGAATAGGGTTGTTGTTTTCTGCTTCATGGGTGGCTGTGAGAATGCTTGCTGTTGTGGAGGGTGGGAAGTTTCCGTCTAGCACGACCAAGCTCGGTTTTGTTCGGGAGATGATGTTCGACCAGTGCTCTGTGGATGTAAGCGAAGTGTGGTCGAAGATGGAGAAGTCACCCATTGCTACGTGGAGGTTCTTGTCTGATGAGTTGATCGCAATGTATTGTGCTGTTGAGGCTTGGTCTTGTGATAGCTGGTGATGTGACGCGCGTCGATGCCGGATTGTGCTAGCGAGGTCAACAGCACTTGACCGGCTAGATCATCGGCAACAGCGCTGGCTAAAGCGACTTTGGCGCTGCAATAAGCTGCTGCTGTAGCTACGTTTCGACCTACTCCGCCAGATGATTGAGCTATGTGGGCTGGATTTGAGGTGTGCAATACCGCGCTACTTGATCGACGGAAGAAGAGAATGGTGAGTAGTCCGCGGACGTGTCGAGGGCGAGCGAGCCATCACCAGAACTTCAACTTTTTCTTCAGCTTCTAGCGACGGCACCGTTTCTCTCCACACTAGCGGTTGAAGAGAGTATTGCTGTGGAGGTTCGTGGTAGTTCAAGTACAGTAATTGTATCTTTTCTATCGAGTGTCATCTCTTGTATCATCTGTCGTCCAGTGTAGCTAACATGTCTCACCCGTTTAGCTGTCTGCTTGCCTCACCACTGATCCTGCTCTTCGAGCTTTGCCAACTCTACAGCGACTTTCGTGCCTCTTATGACATTCGCCTCGATCAATGCTTTGTTTGCTGTAACTGAAAGCACCATCACTCAACTCTCTAATCCTCTTCAAGATATATGGAGTATTCCTAGCTCCACTAATGCCTCGTTCATGGGCTTCTGCAACTGCCTTCTCAATGAATATGATCAATCTCTTCTCTTCGCATTGCTGACTTCTCAGGCACTGGATTTGCAAACAGCAGTCCCGAAACCACAGGTAGCGAAAATTGAGCGTGAATAATGGCAGCCGCATCCTGCTCGTCGCTAATGGTCAACGACTTTTTGTACCTGAATCCCGACTGAAGAACGCGGGGAAGTCAACTTGTCCTTCCCTCCCATCAGCAAATTTCCCACCGTCACGCCCTGAGTCTCCAGGTATTCCAGCGTGCGCGGAATGTCGAGGAAAATTTACACCCACTGGCAATGACCGCGACGGGTGTACGACCCAGCTCCGTCAAATCCGCCGAGATGTCCAATGACTGCTCGCCGCCACGATGAACACCACCTAGGCCGCCTGTTGCAAAGGTCTTGATGCCAGCTAGATGAGCGAGAATCATGGTACCGCTGATGGTTGTGCCTCCATTGAGCTTCTTGTCTCGCACACCGAGACCGGTGATGTAGCTCAGGTCTCGTCGGGAGATCTTGATGGTGTCTTTGTGACCGGCGGTCGAAACAAGCTCGATAATGTCGTCAGCTGACTTGCCTTCTCGTGCAACGCCATGTAAAACGCCAATGGTAGCAGGAATTGCGCGCCATGAATTCGAACAAGGGATTCGAGATAGAGGATGCCAGCGCGACATTTTTCGGGATACGGTGAAGCCTGTACAAGCACGAGTCTGTCAGTGTCGATATTGAGTCGTAGCTGGGAGATCACATACCATGCCGTGTAGATTGTGGTTTCGAGAGCTACCACCGGTTTGCCAGTCTGAACTGCATCTGAAACCTCTTCAGCAACCTGTAGGATTCTTTTCCTAGTCGATAAACAACGCGCTCCAACGAGACGACAGGTGGAAACACGAGATGGCCTGAAATAGCCAGCTACATTTCTCGTGCTCTGCCACATCTCCTCAGCACGAATCTAGTACAGGTATTCACGCTGAAATGGTCGTTCATTGGAACAATCACAGCGAAGCGCATATCTCCGTGCACGCATCGTGCACATCGCCGCCTCGTATTGTCTGGGTTCTCTCGATGACAAGTCCCTGCATGATGACTTTACCGAGGGAGGGTCTGGGGCGGGCCGGCTAACAAAAAGTATGCTGGTAATGGTAGATAAACCAGTTTTGTTCTGGACACGTCTGAGACGGATGTTGTTATCAACGTATCTCACTGGAAGTAAAATCCTCTCTTGACAGACTCAGTGTATAATAACACAACCGCTACGATGGTCTTTTTTCAAGCAACGCGAGTCAACAACCTCACGCCTTCGATCCGGTCTCAGCAATGGCACGAGCAACGGCTACAGCAGCATAACCTGGTCCGGCAACCAACCTCGTCTACTCTTGACCAGCAATGGCGAGTCTTTCGACGAGACAGTCACCGACTATCTTGGCCAAGAAGGATTCCAAGTTCAGTACCTGCCCTTCACCGGCGACAAATCCACCTATCTGTCACAACTGTCGCACGTGGCAGACGGAATAGAAAGTGACGAGCGCTACGCCATCGTCGCATACCATGACGCTGCATCGCTGGTCCTCGAGGCATGCACCGATTCAATGCCCAAGTTGTGTGCAGTAGTGGCGTACTATCCCTCTGCTATGCCAACCACATTCACTCCAAATCTAAATCTAGTCGTACACCTGGATTCGACAGCCAAATTCGGCACCAAGCATCACCCTACGTTCAGGTATCCGCCACCTTCGCAGCCTGGCTTCGCCGAGCACGGAGCAAAGACATACTCCGCACCCGAGGCTCGTGTTGCGTGGTCGCGTACACTCGGCTGTTTGAGAAAGGGATTCGGCATCGAAGTCGACCTTGAGACCATCTGGGACAACCACTGTGAGCTCGAATTCGCCACGCGTGATGCTGATGCCACAATGGGAACTATGGTCGCCCAGCCGTATGTCTAATCACATCCCTACCATCACCGGTGGTATCGGCTACAAAGACCTGAGACGGTTCTACGCCGATTACTTCATTCCCAATATCCACCTGATATGGGCTTGAGATTACTGAGCAGAACGGTCGGTGTGGATAGAGTCGTGGACGAGATGTACATCACCTTCACGCACGACAGAGAAATCCCATGGATGTTGCCTGGCATTCCGGCGACAGGGAAATGGGTGGAGATTGTGCTGGTGGGTGTGATTTGCATTCGCGGCGGTAAGCTGTACCATGAACATCTGCACTGGGATCAGGCTAGTGTGTTGGTTCAGGTTGGGTTTGCTGGATCCAAAGGTCATCCGCCGGATTCAAGACTCTGAATGAGGGCGAGCGGGCGAAGGCGAAGCAATTGCCTTATTTGGTGCTGAAGCGGCTAGAAAGGTGGTAGACGAAACGGATGGAGAAAGTAACACTTTGATTCCAGGTTGGTGAACTAGGACTGGCGATTTAGGTAGGTAGTCTTCCTCTATGTGGACAACTTACTGTCTTATCGTCTCATTGTGATGGCTTTGGTGGCCAGCATCTCCACTCTTCTCAGATATACCCGCATCTCATTGCATGTACAGATCGCCAAAGATGACGCCCTCTAGATCTTCAGGCTGAATAGGATGCGCGGTCGTTCTGTGCAGATTTTGATCCTCCCACGACTTGGAGGGTAATCTCCGATACTCTTCAGGCTGAGACGGAGTACGAAGAAGAATAAGCCGTCCGGGCAATCGAACATTGAGTGGTGAAACAGGGAAGATGGCTGCTGGTTTTGAGATTTGTTGAGATGATTGGGAACGATTGTGACCGAGTCTGGAACCTCTTCCACGCACTCGTGGGTTGAGACTGAGTAGCCGAGAGAGATGGAGGTGTAAGCAGCAGTCTAATCATACTTCGAAAGTAAGCACCGTGCACATCCTCGTGATCGAGTCGCCTTGATTGATGAAACTATAGAAACACCATTTTGTGTATTCTTGACGATCAGTTTTGACGAGTGGGCGTTCGGACAATGGAGGCGCGCCGAAAGTGAAACAGTGAATTCGTTTGAAGCAGGACCTCAGAATGCGCTCAAATCCGAAAGCACTCTGCTGAGCATGTGGCAGTATAGAAGAGCCGCCACTGCTCCTCCCGCGCTGTGACCTGTAAGGAACAAGGAAAATTTCTTCTTGATGGATTGTCTTCGAGAAGCTGCCTCAGGGCGTTGCGATAGGTCCGACCATAGCTACAGCGACACTCAAGAATCCCTCATGACATCTATTTTCCGTGTCGTCGAGCAGTACATGAGGATTGACGAGATTGCTGTTGAAATTCACCATGTTGTCTTGCTTCGAGGACAACTTTGTTCCACGAATGGCGAGTACGATAGCATTGTGAGTATCCATAGGCGTACACCTAATGACCATGGGCTTTGGTGTTTTCGAAGAACGTTCCTTGGAGTATAGATTTCCTTGTCTTCTAGCACTTGAGGCCTGACGTAGACCGCGTTGCTGTAACGTGCGGCTAGGCATATATCATAGGCCATGTGTCGCTTGTAGAGTTGAAGTTGAGGCAGTGAAGTGGAAGGCTTGAGTTAGCATAGACGCTAGCTTTTCTGCGCAAGGTTGATCCTTTGAGAGGTTTTCCCTGGTCGATGATCAATTAGAGCATAGTCTGATATATCATGATCGTTGATACGGTCTTCATCTATTGTGGTAATAATGTCATCAAATTGTCTTAGAAAGTCAGGCTCAAGACATGGATCGGGAGCAAGAGTGATAAACAAATTCTCCATTTGGATATCAAGAGGACCAGGCGCAGATGCTAGAACACATCCAGAGCCATTGACGTTGAAGATTTGTCCAGTTGGTTCTTGAGCCTGTTCCTGTGCCGTTGATACAGGTGCGGAAATCGGCTTTGTCTTGACTTTCTTCCGTAGCAAACCCATCGTGCCATTCCGCATCGATGGCACAGTAGAGTAACATCAATGATGATAGGATGTCAGAGATAGAGCGGTACTAGGCTAAAAGTTATCATCAACCAGGCTAGCTATGCCATATTTCATCGATTGTGCTTAGAGTGAGCGTCACAGCCTTACTCATTTGTAGAAAGCAGAAGCATTCAACTGTGCAATGAGCAGACCTGTTGCACAATTGAGGACTTGCTTAATTCATGCGCGCACGAAATTGGTACTCATCACTCCATGCGGAAGCTCGATACAATTCACGAATCGCATATTCGGATAAAATCTCCGTCCTCTGTACGCGATAGACTTAGCGTAGAATTATTTACATATACACAAAATAAGAGCGAAGGTAGAGTAAATTGCATACAAGCAAAAGACAAAGATGACCGAGGAGAAAAGACTGATACTGCTTGATCACGATTGATTCAGCATCAAGCTTTCTCGCCTTGTGCAAGCGGAGGCTAACCTTGTCAGATAGTGTATCTTGGTTTACCTCTTTCTTGTTTCCATTTGACCAGCAAACGTGACTTTTCGGCGGCAATACAAACTAACCACTTACCCAAGAAGAGCTCTTAGTTGTTGAGAAATCAATGTTCAATGATGTACTCCTTTGTGACTCTGCAGACTTAGCGTCATCAACTCAACCACTCTCGACTGTCCATGCTACACTGCCATTCGTCTCGCTGAAGCGATCAGCCCTTCTACCAGTCTTGTATTGTTTCAGCCCTGCCTATTGAGTGTTGAATTGACAATGGCCAGGTCTCGACGAGCGTCTTCGATACCTCTGTTGAGCTTCGTGCCATCTCGCATGGTAGAAGGGCCATCGTCGTTGTTCAGTTGTGTTTTGATTGATTCTGAATAGTGCATGAGAGCGGATTTGTGGAGCAGTCAGTCTGGTGGTGGTGTCATCAAACGCTTGTACAGGTTCAGGTTCTGGTACCACGGTGTTTGCACTCTTGATGGCTGATGAGTAACATAATCGTCGAGTGGTTGGTTGCTAAGTAGATTTTGTATCGCATTGAAGTCACACGTCGAAGGCTGGCGCGAATGCCAGGAGAGGAGGCAAAGATGGAGCTCTCTTGTAGATAGCCCATCTAGGAACAGCAGGCGAGCTTGTCAGTTGACTGTTAGCACGATGTTGCTGCCCATCGCAACGCATGTAGGAGCTGCGAGCAATGAGACAGCTTCACGCACGCACGGCAAGCCGGACAGGTGCAATTTCTCGCTAGCCAAGGGTCAAGACATTGGACATGGAAGGCGTAGCTGCAATTCCTGATGGATGTAGCACTGCTCATTCGGTTCGATTTCAGACTGACATACTGCACATACTTTGTCTCTTTGGGGAATCTCAGAGCCACTTACCTGTCGTAGATCGAAAGCACTCCCCTGATCGATAGAGTTATCGACTTGTCTTCTGGCATTAGACATGATGTTTCTCGTTCGTGAACTGGTACAAGTTAGGGTAGGTATTTTGTAGAGTATGAGTAGAGTCAAGATTTGAAGAGATGAGTGTATTCGTAAAGAAGAAAAATTAACAAGCCATTACTGGGCCACTTTTGTTGCAAGAAAGTGAATATGACACTGTAGTGCTCAACCACTGCAACTGCAGTGCAGATGTGAATGGTTCCTTGTTTGCCGTTCAACGTCTAAGACTTCAT
>JALHSO010000051.1:0-15454 GCA_022984855.1 Dimocarpus longan
TCTCCTCGACGTGCTCCCCGACGACGTCACCATGAACCTCGGCGAGGACCAGGCGCTGCTCGCGGTGCAGGGCCCAAGGCCGTCGACGCGCTCGCGCGGGTCGTTCCCGGCGTCGGGCGCTCGTCTTCATGACCGCCGCCGCCTTCCAGTGGCAGGGTGCCCGACCTGTGGATCAGCCGCTCGGGCTACACCGGCGAGGACGGCTTCGAGGTCTCGATTCCGGCGGAAGCCGCCGCCGCCTTCGCCGATGCGCTCCTCGACCAGCCCGAGTCAAGCCGATCGGCCTGGGCGCCCGCGATTCGCTGCGGCTCGAGGCGGGCTGCCGCTCTACGGCCACGACCTCGACCCCGACATCACGCCCGTCGCCGCCGACCTCGGCTTCGCGCTGTCGAAGCGTCGCCGCGAGGCGGCCGACTTCGCCGGCGCCGCGCGCGCATCCTCGCCGAGCGCGAGGCGGGCCCCGCCACCAAGCGCGTCGGCCTCGTCGTCGCCGGCCGCCAGCCGGTGCGCGAGGGCGCGACCGTCGTGGACGAGCGCGGTGCCGAGATCGGCCGCGTCACCTCGGGCGGTTACGCGCCGTCGCTCGGCAGCCCCATCGCGATGGCCTACGTCCCCGCGGGCCTCGCCACGCCGGGCACCGCGCTCCGCCTCCTCCAGCGCGGCAAGACCCACGACGCGACCGTCGCAGGCCTCCCGTTCGTTCCCAACGTACGTCAGAAAGGCAGCCTGATGCGTTACTTCACCGAAGAGCACGAGTGGATCGAGGTCGAGGGATCGATCGGCACCGTCGGCATCACCGACTATGCGCAAGGGCAGCTCGGCGACATCGTCTTCGTCGACGTCCCCGCCGACGGCCGCGAGCTGGCGAAGGGCGACGAGGCGCGGTGGTCGAGTCGGTCAAGGCCGCGTCGGACGTCTACAGCCCCGTCTCGGGCAGCGTCATCGAGGGCAACCCGGCGCTCGCCGACCAGCCCGACCTCGTCAACTCGGACGCCGAGGGCGAGGGCTGGTTCTTCCGCCTGACGCTGTCGGACGAGAACGAGCTCGACGGCTGATGGAAGAGGCCGCCTACGAGGCCTACGTCGCGAAGCTGTAACAAACCTGCTCCCCTCCCGCTTGCGGGAGGGGCTGGGGGAGGGCTCGCGTCCTTTCCGCAACGCCCGGTCGAGCTTGCCGGGCAGCCCTCCCCCGACCCCTCCCGCAAGCGGGAGGGGGGAAGGAAGAAGATCATTTGCGCTACCTGCCGCTCACCCCCGCCGACCGGACCGAGATGCTCTCGGTCATCGGCGCCCCGCATATCGACGCGCTCTTCGCCGACGTCCCCGAGGGCCGCGCGCCTCGACGGTCCGGTCGAGGGCCTGCCGCTCCACGCCACCGAGCTCGCGGTCGAGCGTCACATGACCGCGCTCGCCCGGCCGGAATACCGTCGCGGGCGAGGGGCCGTTCTTCCTCGGCGCGGGTGCCTACCGCCACCACGTCCCCGCGAGCGTCGACCACCTGATCAGCGCGGCGAGTTCCTCACGCCTACACGCCCTACCAGCCCGAGATCGCGCAGGGCACGCTGCAGATGCTGTTCGAGTTCCAGACACAGGTCGCGCGCTGCTCGGCACCGACGTCGCCAACGCCAGCATGTACGACGGCTCGACCGCCTGCTGGGAAGCGATCGGCATGGCGCGCCGCATCACCCGCGCGCGCAAGGCGATCCTGTCGGGCGGCTCACCCGCACTACGTCTCGGTCGCGCAGACGATGGCGAAGTACACCGGCGACCAGCTCGCGACCGCGCTGCCGAAGCTGTCCGCCGAGACCGACCTGGAGTCGCTGATCGCGCAGATCGACGACGACACGTCATGCGTCGTCGTCCAATATCCCGACATCCTCGGCCGCATCGCGACCTGCGGCCGCTCGCCGACGCGGCCCATGCGAAGAAGGCGCTGCTGATCGCCGTCGTCACCGAGCCCGTCGCGATGGGCGCGATCGTCAGCCCGGGCGAGATGACGCGGACATCGTCGTGGGCGAGGCCAGTCGCTGGGCGTCGGCCTCCAGTTCGGCGGCCCCTACGTGGGCCTGTTCGGGTGCAAGGAGAAGTACGTCGCCAGATGCCCGGGCCGCCTGTGCGGCGAGACCGTCGACGCCGATGGCCGCCGCGGCTTCGTGCTGACGCTGTCGACGCGCGAGCAGCACATCCGCCGCGAGAAGGCGACCTCGAACATCTGCACCAACTCGGGTCTCTGCGCGCTCGCCTTCTCGATCCACATGACCTTGCTCGGCGAGGCGGGGCTTCGACGGCTCGCCGGCCTCAAACCACGCGGGCGCCTGCCACGCCGCGGAGCGGCTCGCGCAGGTGCCGGCGTTCGCCTCGTCACGCCGAGCTTCTTCAACGAGTTCACGCTCGACCTCGGGCAGGAGGCGCGCCCGATCGTCCGCGCGCTCGCCGACCGCGGCATCCTCGCCGGCATCTCGCTCGGCCGTCTCTACCCGGCGAGGCGAGCCTCTCGAACGGCCTCGTCGTCGCGGTGACCGAGACCACCACCCCCGAGGATGTCGAAGCGCTCGCCACCGCGCTCCAGGAGGTACTGGCATGACCATCAACCAGAGCGGCTGGAAGCCCGAGATGACGGCCAACGACACCGGCGGCGCGCCTGCCACCTTCACCGGCAACCGCGCGCTGATGCTGGAGGAGCCGCTGATCTTCGAGATCGGCTCGACCAGGACGACGGGCGTCGACTTCGCCGACGGCGACGTCGCGCACGACCGCCTCGGCGACCTCACCCGCAAGGCGCCGATCGGCCTTCCGGGCCTCGCCGAGCCCGAAGCGGTCCGCCATTACACCCGCCTCTCGCGCCAGAATTACGCGATCGACCTCGGCCTCTTCCCGCTCGGCTCGTGCACGATGAAGCACAACCCGCGGCTGAACGAGAAGATGGCGCGGCTCCCCGGCTTCGCCGACGTCCATCCGCTCCAGCCCGTCGACACGGTGCAGGGCGCGCTGGAGGTCATCCACCAGCTCGCCCACTGGCTGGTCACGCTGGTCCGGCATGGCCTCGGTCGCGATGAGCCCCAAGGCGGGTGCCCACGGCGAGCTGTGCGCATCCTCGCGATCAAAGGCCGCGCTCGAGAAGCGCGGGGAGGGGCACCGCCGCGTCATCCTGGTGCCCGAGAGCGCGCACGGCACCAACCCCGCCACCGCCGCTTTCGCGGGCTTCGCGGTGGAGGACATTCCCGCCACCGCCGACGGCCGTGTCGACACCGACGCGCTCGTCGCGCGGCTCGGCCCCGACGTCGCCGGCGTCATGATCACCAATCCCAACACCTGCGGCCTGTTCGAGCGCGACCTCCGCACGATCTCCGACGCGGTCCACGACGCCGGCGGCTACGTCTACTGCGACGGCGCCAATTTCAACGCGATCGTCGGCGCGTCCGCCCCGGCGACCTCGGCGTCGACGCCATGCACATCAACCTCCACAAGACGTTCTCCAACCCGCACGGCGGCGGCGGGCCGGGGTCGGGCCCGGTGGTGTTCTCGGAAGCGCTCACCCCGTTCGCGCCGCTGCCCTTCGTCGAGCGGCAGGGTGATCACGTCGTCCTGGTGGAGGAGGAAACCGCGGGCGACCACCACGCCGACAGCTTCGGCCGCATGGTCGCTTCCACGGCCAGATGGGGATGTTCACGCGAGCCCTCACGTACATCCTCTCGCACGGCGCCGACGGCCTCAAGCAGGTCGCCGAGGACGCGGTGCTCAACGCCAAACTACGTGCATGCGCAGCCTGGAGGACGTCCTCGACGCTCCCTTCGCGGGGGCGGGGCCGTGCATGCACGAGGCGCTGTTCTCCGACTCGAACTTGGCGGAGGGCTTCTCGACGCTCGACGTCGCCAAGGGGCTGATCGATGAGGGCTTCCACCCGATGACGGTCTATTTTCCCGCTCGTCGTCCACGGCGCGATGCTCGTCGAGCCGACCGAAACCGAGTCGAAGGCCGCGCTCGACCAGTTCGTGGGGGCGCTCCGCAGCGTGGCGGAACGCGCCAAGGTGGGCGACCCGTCGCTGAAGACCGCGCCCCACCACGCCCCCCGCGCCCGCCTCGACGAGACCCGCGCCGCGCGGAAGCCGATCCTGGTGTGGAAGGAGCCGAGCCGCAGCAGAAGCGGCGGAGTAACGCCCATCTTCTTGCCCTCTCCCGCTCGCGGAGAGGGTAGGGGTGAGGGCCTTCTTCCTACTTCCTGACCGCCGCCGACGCCTCCAGCGCATTAAGCACCGCCGTCAGCACCCCTCCAGATTGCCGAACACGTCCCGTTCCAGAACCGCAGCACCCGAATACCCGCGCGCTTCCAGGAACGCCGCCCGCGCCGCGTCCCGCTCCGCCGTATGCTGTCCCCCGTCCAGCTCCACGAACAGCCTCGCCGCCACGCAGGCGAAGTCCGCCACGAACGGCCCCACCGTCTTCTGGAACCGGAACTTCCACCCACCCAGCCGCCGGCCGCGCACCTTGAGCCAGAAGCGCTGCTCCGCCTCGGTCCGCTCGCGCCGCAAGCGCGCGGAGTGCGGGCTGACCTGGCGACGAACGGGCGCATCGCGAGATCGTAGAAGAAGAAAGACCCTCACCCAACCCTCTCCGCAGGCGGGAGAGGGCTATGTGTGGCAGCGGCCTCAATCTTCTTAGCCCTCTCCCGCTCGCGGGAGAGGGTTGGGTGAGGGCCTTCTTCTCCTACGAATACGGCCCCTTGCCACCCTCCGCCACGAACCGGTTCGACCCGCGCCTCCAGCACGGGGAGCGGCACCGATCCCAGGCTCATGCACCGTATCGTGGAAGGCGCGGACGTCGAACCGCGTCCCCAGCGCCTTCTCCGCCTTCGCGCGACTCCGCTGGAATCGCCAGCTGCCCAGATAATAACTCAGCGCCTGCCCTGGCCAGCCGATGTAGCGGTCCACCTCGGTCCGTCACCTCGCGCTCGGACAGCGCGGTGTTGTCGCGCAGGAAGCGAGCGCCCGCTCGCGACTCCACCCCTTCGCGTGCACCCCCGTGTCGACCACCAGCCGCACCGCGCGCACATCTGGTAGCTGAGCATCCCGAACCGCTCGTACGGACTCTGGTAGAAGCCCATCTCGTCGCCCAGCCGCTCGCAGTAGAGTGCCAGCCCTCGCCGTAGGCCGAGATGTAGCTCTGCCGCCGGAACACGGGCAGGTCACTGTTCTCCGCCGCCAGGCTGATCTGCATCGCGTGACCCGGTGCACTTCGTGCAGCGTCAGCGGCGGCAGCTGGAACAGCGGCCGCCGCGGGCAGGTCGTAGGTGTTGACGAGGTAGCCGCCCGGTCCCCCACGCCCCGCGGTGTAGAAGGGCGCGATGTCGTCGGGCACCGGCCGGATCGCGAACCGCGCCCGCGGCAGTCGCCCGAACCACTTGGCCGCCATCCCGTCGAAGCGCTTCGCCTCCCACGCCGCCTCCTTGAGCAATTCGTCGGGGGTCTTGGCGTAGAAGCGCGGGTCGGTGCGCAGGAAGGTGAGGAACGCCGGCAGTTCGCCCTTGAATCCCGCGTCGGCCTTGGCGCCGCTCCATCTCCGCCCGGATCTTGGCGACCTCGGCGAGGCCGATCGCGTGGACCTCGTCGGGCGACAGGTCGAGCGTCGTGAACGCGCGGATGCGGCTCCGGTAATAGGCCGCGCCGTCGGGATAGCTCGACGCGCCGAGCTCCTTGCGGAGCCCGGGGAAGTAGCTGGTCTTGAGAAAGCCGAGCAGCCGCCGGTGCGCCGGGATCACCCCGTCGGCGATCGTGGCGCGCGCCTCCGCCTGCATCGCCGCGCGGTTCGGCGTCGCGCCGGCATCGTCGCGAACGGCTCCCAGTAGACGGTCGCCTCCGGCCCCCTCGCCTCGGCGACCGCCGCGACCGGCGCCTCGCGCCCGGTCATCACCACCGCGGGCGGCGTGAACCCGCGCGCGAGCCCCGCGCGCAGGTTGTCGGTCTGCTGGTCGAGGTAGCGCGGCATCTCGCGCAGCATCGACAGGTAGGAGCGGTAATCGCGCTCGCCGTTCCGGAAGCTGCCCCGCGCCGCATACTGGAGGTCGCCCCAGAAGGCGCTGTCGCCGTTGACCGGCTTCTCCCACTCGCGGAATCGCTCGTCGTCGAGGAACCCCTCGATCTGCGCGCGGTAGATGCGGTAGTTGATCGCCGCCTCGGGCGAGAGCCGCGCCGGATCGATCCGGTCGAGCTTGGCCATCACCCGCGCCAGTACGCCGCCCGCCGCGCGTGCGCCGCCGCCGAGACGTCGGGCAGGTGAGCGGCGACGGCGTCGGGATCGTCGTCGGCGATCCGCTCGGGCGACGCGCCACTGCCACTCGGCCTTCCAGACGCGATCGAACTCCGCGTCGACGACCGGCGCAGCGGCGACGAGGAGCGGGGTGAGGGCTAGAAGATGACGCATTTCCAGGTGGATGCGCCGTTCACCGCCCGAGCGGCAAGCACCCCTTCTATTCCGCCCCAGCTATGCTGGGGAGGGGGACCGCGACGCGAAGCGGCGTGGTGGAGGGGCAGTTGGGAAGCGCGACGCTTGTGCCGCCCCACCACCCCCGGCTGCGCCGGGCGGTCCCCCTCCCCGCAAGGCGGGGGAGGAACCTAAGGCAGCTACTCCACCGCCCCCGCCACCGCCGTCATCTCGCGCCGTCGCACGTGCTCGCGCCAGACGATGGTCAGCCCCGACGCGACGATCACCGGCGCCCCGATCCACGTCGACGCCCCCGGCAGCGGACCCGAACAGCCACCACCCGAACAGCGTCGCCCACAGCAGCGCCGAGTAATCGAACGGCACGACCAGGCTCACCGCCCGCGCCGGAGCGACGAGGTCATCGCGAGCTGCGCCGCTCCGCCGAACAGCCCCACCGCGACCAGGATCGCCAGGTCGCGGCGTCGTGTCGCTGCGCCGAGAAGGCGTAGACGATGCCCAGCGGGAGCAGCGACAGCACCGAGAACCACACACCGTCGTCTGCGCCGCCTCCGTCCGCCCGATCTGGCGCAGGAGGATGAAGACCACCGCGGTCAGCACCGCCGCCGCCAGCCCGTATGCCGCGCCCCGCGAGCGGGATCGCGTGCCCGCCCGGCTGCACCACGATCAAGACGCGACGAACCCCATCGCACCGCCGACCACCGTCCGCCACCCGGTCGGATCGCCGAGCACCAGCGCGCCGAGCACCGTCGCGAAGATCGGCGTCGAGAAGTTGATCGTCGTCGCCTCGGCGAGCGGCCAGCGCGAGCAGCGCCCGCGAAGGTCAGCGCCATCGGACACCGTTCCCCACCGCGGCGCGGCTGACGTGCGCGCCGATCCGCCGCGTCCGGATCGTCGCGAGTCCCGGCCCGGCCGCGATCACCCCGGTGACCCAGCACCGCCGCCCCCGCCTGCCGGAAGAACAGCAAGCTCCCGATCGACGCCCCGCGCGCCTGCCCCAACTTGATCCCCGCGTTCATGCACGCGAACAGCGCAACGGAGAGCAGACGCAGGCCGATGGCGGGGAGGAGGCGGTCGTTCACGACGCGCGTCATAGCTGGCAGGACAGGCGTCGTCCACCTATGCCGGCTATTGGGTTGGAAAGCGGACATTGACGCGCCGTGCAGCAGCCGTAAACCTTTCTCATGCAGTCCAGTACAGAGAAGCTGCCGAAGGGCCGAACCTATCCCTTGAAGCCAACCTTGTTGGCAGCCGCTCTCGAAGATGCCGGAATCGCTATACGAGTAGTGCTCACCCGTTGGGATAAGTTTGACGAGTCGCTACAAGCGCGCTTCTCTCCTGATGCATGGTTGCCCGGTGAAGCCGGCGAGCTTATCTGGGGTTAAGCTGCAAAGCCGTTTCTTCCGATCAAGCGCCTGCGATTAAAGCGGCGGTCGAAAGCGAAGGGGTCGCACGATTGATCGAGTGGGCGAAGGGCATTGAGGCGTTAGATGCTCGGTCGCCAGTTTGACGCGAGCAGCAGACCTTCACCTATCCGTATCCGTCCTCCAAAGCTGAACGTCTGCAATTGGGCGATAGCGGACGTTTGCTCAGGCGGCTGCCGATTGTCTAGTTCTGGTGGGAAGCGGAAATGCGCTCCTATTATGAAATTCCGATTAACAAGAAAAAGAATGAGAAAAACAATAAAGCCCAAGCGGAAAAAAAACGAAGTGAAAGATGTCGCACACGCCACTTCCACAGCATGATTGCTGATACCATCGCGATGACAGCGCAAGCGGGAGCAAGATAGCGATAATTGTATCTCTCCGCTCGAACCACGCGGGAACCATCCAACGACGGTTAACATACACCACAAAAACTGCTGTAACAGCAAAAACACCAACAGTCATCTGCCGATGCATGCGCCCAGCGCGGACCAGTTCAGAAACCTTCCGTGGCTATCCTTTGCTGCTCGGCGTGCAGCCACTCGTAGCGGTTCGGCTTCATAGCGGCATTGTGCACGGGTCGAGGAACGTCGGCAAACTGGGCGATAGCGGACATTCGCGCCACGACAGCGAACGCCAGCGCTCGGCATCGCGCGCGTCCATCGACCCCGATGGTGACGCCGCCGCCCCCCCGCGCTATCGCCCGCGGCCATGAAGCACGCACTCCCCGTCACCCGCGAGGCGGATTTCGCCGCCTGGTACCAGTCCGTCATCACCGAGGCCGACCTCGCCGAGGAAATCGGGGGTGCGCGGCTGCATGGTCATCCGGCCGTGGGGCTACGGCATCTGGGAGCGGATCAGCGTCTCCTCGACGACCGGATCAAGGCGACCGGCACGAGAATTGCTATTTCCCGCTCTTCATTCCGCTCTCCTATTTCGAGAAGGAGGCCGAGCACGTCGAGGGCTTCGCCAAGGAGATGGCGGTCGTCACCCACCATCGCCTCGTCGGCGACGGCAAGGGCGGCCTCGTCCCCGGATCCGCCGCGAAGCTCGAGGAGTCGCTGGTCGTGCGCCCCACCTCGGAGACGGTGATCGGCGCCGCCTTCGCGCGCTGGGTCCAGTCGTGGCGCGACCTTCCCGTCCTCATCAACCAATGGGCAACGTCGTCCGCTGGGAGATGCGCACCCGCATGTTCTGCGCACCAGCGAATTCCTCTGGCAGGAGGGCCACACCGCCCACGCCACCGCCGACGAGGCGCGCGACGAGACCTTGAAGATGCTCGAGGTCTACCGCGAGTTCTCGGAAACCTGCCTCGCCGTCACGTCGTCACCGGCGAGAAGCCCGAGAACGAGCGCTTCCCCGGCGCCGTCGCCACCTACTCGATCGAGGCGATGATGCAGGACGGCAAGGCGCTCCAGGCGGGCACCAGCCACTTCCTCGGCACCAATTTCGCCTCGGCGCAGAAAATCCGCTTCCAGAACGCGGACGGCAGCTCGAGCTGGCGAAACACCACCAGCTGGGGCGTCTCACCCGCATGATCGGCGGCGTCATCATGGTCCACGGCGACGACGACGGCCTCACCGTCCCGCCCAGGATCGCGCCGTGGCAGGTCGTCATCGTACCGATGCTGCGCGACGGCCCCGAGGACGAGGCGGTGATCGCCTATGCCCGCGACCTGCGCGAGCAGCTCGCCGGCCAGTCGGCGCTCGGCGAGCCGGTTCGCGCGCTCCTCGACCTCAAGCCAGCGAAGGCGCAGACAAGCGCTGGGCTGGGTCAAGAAGGGGCGCCGATCGTCATCGAGATCGGCGGTCGCGACGTCGCCGGGCGGCAACGTCTCGGTGATCCGCCGCGATGATCTCTACGGTCGGCAACGGCAAACTGAAGAGCGTGGTCATGCCCGCGGCGAGCTCGTCGACACGCTCCAGCAGACGCTCGAGGACATGCAGGCCGGCCTCCTCGCGCGCTCGACCGAGGCGCTCCGCGCCAAGATCGCGCCCAGTCGACGACTGGGCCGGCGTCGAGGCGCATTTCGCGGAAGGCCGCAAGAACCCCGGCTGGGTCGACGTCCGCTGGTCCAGGCCGACCGGCGCCGCGCTCGACCATGGTCGTCGAGCGGCTGAAGGCCTTGAAGCTCACCATCCGCAACGCCCCCCTCGGCCAGACCCACCAGGGCGAGGGCAGCGCCGACGCGGGCACGTGCGTCTTCACCGGCGACCCCGCGGTCGAGCGCATCCTCGTCGGCCGCGCCTACTGATATGGGCCGATCAACGCGGATGCCGCATCATCCCCCCGTTCGTCTCGAGTAGGGATCGAGCGAAGTCGAGAGCCGTATCGAGAGACCTTTCCGGCGGTCATGTCTCTCGATACGCCATCTTCGACTTCGCTCGACGGCTACTCGAGGACGAACGGGAGAGAGGAGAGGAAAACACCCCCGCATGACCCCGCGCGCCTACCGCCCGCTCCACCGCCGCGCGCTCCCGCCCGGCCGGATGGCCGCGCGCGCCGCCGTCTCCGCCGCGCGCCCGCGCTTCTACGCGCCGGCAGGCTCGGCCCCGTCACCACGCTCGCGATCCGCGCGCTCGCGGTCCTCGTCCTCGTCGGCATCGCGCTCGGTGGCCACTGGATCGACCGCGCGGGGCCTGCGCGACAACAGCGACGGCGTCATCACCTTCCTCGACGTCGTCTACTTCACCGTCATCACCGTGACGACGGTCGGCTACGGCGACATCGTCCCCGTGTCCGACTCGGCCCGGATGTTCGACACCTTCGTCGTCACCCGATCCGCATCTTCGTCTTCCATCATCTTCCTCGGGAGCGCGTACAGCTTCATGCTCAGGCAGGGTTGGGAGCGGTGGCGGATGGGCTTGGTGCGGCGCGAACTGAAGGACCACGTGATCGTCGCGGCTACCGGCCGCTCGGGGTCGGCCGCGGTCGCCGAGCTGCTCGAGCGCGGCACCCGCCCGAGACGTTCGTCGTGGTCGACGAGAACCCCGACAAGCTCCGCCTGGCCGAGGAACTCGGCGTCGCCACCGTCGAGGGCGATGCGACGCACAACAAGTTCTGTCGATCGCCAAGGTGGAGCGGCGAGAAGCGTCATCGTCTGTCCCGGCCGCGACGACACCGCCGTCCTCATCGTCCTCACCTGCGCCGCCTCGCGCCGCACGCCGGCGTCGCCGTGTCCGATCGCGGCGATCGAGAACGAATTGCTCGCCCGCGACGGGGCGCGACGATCATCGTCAACCCGGTCAGCTTCGGCGGCCAGCTCCTCGCGCAGTGCACCGCGGGGCCGCACTCGCCGACTACGTCGCCGACCTCGTCACCCGCGTGGCAAGGTCGAGCTGCGCGAGCGCCAGGTCCGCGACGACGAGGTCGGTCGCAGCCGCGCCAGGTCGTCGGTGGCCAGGTGCTCCGCATCTACGCGGCGACCGCGCGATCGGCTTCTGGGAAGCCGAGGCGCAGGTGTTCGAGCCGGGCGATTCGCTGATCGAGGTGGTACAGGCGGGCGGTCTGACCCACGCATGAGGGTGACGGACGCGACCGTCGTCCCTATCTCTATCGTCTGTGCACAAGAAATTCGCCTCCGGGCTCCCCACGCGCGAGCAGGTGCTCGACTTCATCCAGTCCTCCGACCAGCCCGCCGGCAAGCGCGAGATCGCGCGCGCCTTCGGCCTCTCGGCGCAGGGCAAGATCGCGCTCAAGGCGCGCTGCTCAAGGACATGGCCGACGAGGGGCTGATCGACTCCGCTCCCTGCCGCGCCTTTCACAAGATGGGCGGTCTTCCCAAGGTCACCGTGCTTCGCATCGTCGAGGTCGACGACGCGCGGCAACGTCTGGGCGCAGCCGGAGCGCTGGGAGCCGACGGCGTCCCCGTGCCCCGCTCCGTGTTCGCGAGACGCGCCGCGGCGCGCTCGGCATCGGCCAGCGCTTCCTCGCCCGCACCGAGGAGACGGGCAAGGGCTGGACCGCGCACCCGATGAAGGTGCTGCGAAGTCGTCGGAGCAGGTGCTGGGCGTGTTGCGCGGCGAGGGGGATCGCCTCTGGCTGACCGGCGTCGAGAAGAAGGACCGCCGCGAATATCCCGTCTCCGACGCCGGCGGCGCCGAACCCGGGCGACCTCGTCATGGCCGAGGTCGCCGGCCGCCCGCCGCGGCTGACGGTGCGCGTCGTCGAGCGATTGGGCGACCCCTTCGCCCCGCGCTCCTTCTCGCTGATCGCGATCCACAAGCTCGGCATCCCCGACCAATTCACGTCAGAAACACTGGCAGAAGCGGCGAGGTCGCGACCCTCGATATGCGCGAAGATCGAGAAGATCTGACCCACCTGCCCATCGTTCGCGATCGATCCCGCCGACGCGCGCGACCACGACGACGCGGTCTGGGCCGCGCCCGACGACGATCCGTCGAACGAGGGCGGCTGCGCGCGCGATCGTCGCGATCGCCGACGTCTCCTTCTACGTCCGCCCCGGCTCCGCGATCGACAAGGACGCCCGCCGCCGCGGCAACTCGGTCTACTTCCCCGACCGCGTCGTCCCGATGCTCCCGGAGGTGCTCTCCGCGACGTCTGTTCGCTCAAAGGCCGGCGAGGATCGCGCCGCGCTCGCCTGCCACCTGACCATCGCCAAGGACGGCAAGCTCGTCGCCTGGCGCTTCACCCGCGCCCGCCTGCGCCTCGCCGCGAACCATCGCCTACGAGGACGCGCAATCCGCGATCGACGGCACGATCGACCATCCGCAGCTGCCCGCGCTCCGCGATCTCTGGTCCTGCTGGGCGGGCGCTCGTCAAGGCGCGCGATGCCCGCGAGCCGCTCGACCTCGACCTGCCCGAGCGTCGCGTCGTGCTCGACGAGACGGGGCGCATCCTCTCGGTCGCCCCGCGCGAACGCCTCGATTCGATGCGCCTGATCGAGGATTACATGATCGCCGCCAACGTCGCTGCCGCCAAGGCGCTCGAGGCGAAGCGCGCGCCCGTCATGTACCGCGTCCACGAGGCGCCGAGCCGCGGAGAAGCTCGTCGCGCTCAAGGATTACCTCGACACCTTCGACCGTCCCCCTCGCGCTCGGCCAGGTCATCCGCCCGCAGACCTTCAACCGCATCCTCGATCGCATCGGGGAATGCGACTTCCGCCCGAAGGTGATGGAGCGATCCTCCGCTCGCAGACCCAGGCCTATTACGCTCCCGCCAACCAGGGGCATTTCGGCCTGTCGCTCGGCAGCTACGCGCACTTCCACCTCGCCGATCCGCCGCTACGCCGACCTCGTCGTCCACCGCGCCCATTGTCGGCGCCTACGGGCTCGGCGCGGGCGGCGAGCGCTTGCCCGACGACGAGATGGAACGGATCGGCACCTCGATCAGCCAGTTCGAGCGCCGCGCGATGGAGGCGGAGCGCGCGACACGATCGACCGCTACGTCGCCGTCCTATTTGTCGGAGCGCGTCGGCGAGGAGGTCGAGGTGCGGATCACCGGCGTCCAGAACTACGGCTTCTTCGCCACCGTCGAGGGGATCGGCGGCGACGGCCTGATGCCGGTGCGCGACCTGTGCGGCGAGTATTTCCGCTTCGACGAGGCGGCGCGGACGCTGGAGGGCGAGACTAGCGGCGCCGTCACGCGCTCGGCCAGCGGCTGCGGCTGCGCCTGGCGGAAGCCAACGCCGTGTCGGGCGCGCTCCGCTTCGAGCTGCCGGCGAGCGGCCCGAGCACCTCGGGCGCGGTCGAGCGCGGCGGCCGTCCCCGCGTTCTCAAGCGCCGCGGCCGCCCCGCCAACATCCGCCACCAGGGCAAGCGGCGTTTAGGCGATCGCCAACCTTCGGCCGCTAGCGTTGCACGGCCGAGGGGAAATCCGCATGAAGCACGTCGCCGCGCGTCAGCGCATCGTCAGCCGGTTCGTCGAGGCCGGCGCCACCGCGTCCGATCGCGCGATCGACTATCGACCCGGCGACGACGATGCCGCCATCTTCCGTCGCCTCCGCCGCTGCGGCGCGGTCGGGACCGCGGGGGAGGGGCGCTACTGGCTCGACGCCGAGCGGCTCCACCACTTCCGCGGCGCCCACCGCCGTCGCTTGCGGCGCGTGGGTCGCCTCGTCGGGGATCGCCGCCACGGTCGTCGCCACCGCCGCGGCCGTTCGCGCTCGCCGAATAGCCTCAGCAGGCGGTGAAGGTCAGCCCCCGCCTTCGCCTGCAACCGGTCGCGCAGCGCCGTGCCGAGCAGCGCGCCGGGCGTCCACACGCCGCCGCGCTTCTCGCCGCCGATCAGGCACAGCGCCGTCTCCGCGATCATCTTCGACGTCGACCCATAGCCGGGATCGCGGTCGCCGGTCACCACCGCGTCGGCACGCCCGCCGTCGGGCTCGATCGCCGCGAACAGCAGGTCGTAATGCCCTGCCTCGCGCTCAGCGGCGCTCGGTCCCTCGCCGGGCTTCGGGCCCTTGTCGCCCTTGAATGGATTGAGCGCCGCCATCGCCTCCGCCGCCGCCTTGCCGATGTCGCCGAGCCCGGCGACCATCATCTCGTCGTAGACGAAGTCGGGGCCGTAGGCGTGGCCGAGCAGGAAGTTCGTCGGTGGACGTTTCTTGGTGTTGATCGGCGCCATGAGAACGGCGCGACCCAGGCGTTGAGCGTCGCGTCGAACTCGGGATCAGCCCGGTCGGCTGGTGCGGCCGCGGAACCCTGGGGTGAGCGCGAAGGGATCGGTCAGCAGCTTGACCAGCGACGGATCGCGCGCCGCGGCGGCGAGCGTCGCCTTAGGCTCGCGGCGGTCCCGCCCGAGAAGCTGCCCTTCATCACCCGCACGCGCCCTTTCACCCGCGGCGCGGGGCGACCGAAGCGCTTGGTCGCTTGCTCCTGCGCGGTCAGCACCCCGAGGTCGAAGGGATCGAATCGAACCCGCACGAGAAGACGATCCGCGCGCCCGTCGCCTTCGCCTCGGCCTCGTGGGCGTCGATCATCTGCCGCATCCACGCCGGCTCGCCGCACAGATCGAGGTACGCCGTCCCCGCCTTGACGCACGCGCCGACCAGCGCCGTGCCGTACAGCTGATACGGCCCCACCGTCGTCACCTCCGCCTCCGCCCGCGCCACCCATCGCCGCGAGGCTGGCGGGATCGTCGGCATCGGCCACCACCAGCGGCAGGTCGGCGGGCGCGCCGATCAGGTCGCGCACCTCCTCCAGCTTGGCGAGCGAGCGCCCCGCCATCGCCCAGCGCGGCGCATCGCCGCCCGGATAGGCGCGCACGAGATACTCGGCGACGAGCCGCCCGGTGAACCGGTGGGCGCCGTACACGATCAGGTCGAAGTCGCGCATCGTTTCCACTCCTCCTCAGGCCGCTTCGCTGAATTGGCAGGCTCGCGAGCCGCGCATACAGGCCGCCGCGCGCGATCAGGCTGGCATGGTCGCCCTGCTCGACGATCCGCCCTTCATCCATCACCACGATCCGTGCCGCCGCGCGGACGGTGGCGAGGCGGTGCGCGATGACCAGCGTCGTGCGCCGCGCCATCACCGCTCGAGCGCCTGCTGCACCAGCCGCTCGCTCTCCGCGTCGAGCGCGCTGGTCGCCTCGTCCAAGAGCAGGATCGGCGCGTCGCGGAGCAGCGCGCGGGCGATC
>JALHSO010000052.1:25000-30272 GCA_022984855.1 Dimocarpus longan
AACCCTAAACCCTAAACCCTAAACCCTAAACCCTAAACCCTAAACCCTAAACCCTAAACCCTAAACCCTAAACCCTAAACCCTAAACCCTAAACCCTAAACCCTAAACCCTAAACCCTAAACCCTAAACCCTAAACCCTAAACCCTAAACCCTAAACCCTAAACCCTAAACCCTAAACCCTAAACCCTAAACCCTAAACCCTAAACCCTAAACCCTAAACCCTAAACCCTAAACCCTAAACCCTAAACCCTAAACCCTAAACCCTAAACCCTAAACCCTAAACCCTAAACCCTAAACCCTAAACCCTAAACCCTAAACCCTAAACCCTAAACCCTAAACCCTAAACCCTAAACCCTAAACCCTAAACCCTAAACCCTAAACCCTAAACCCTAAACCCTAAACCCTAAACCCTAAACCCTAAACCCTAAACCCTAAACCCTAAACCCTAAACCCTAAACCCTAAACCCTAAACCCTAAACCCTAAACCCTAAACCCTAAACCCTAAACCCTAAACCCTAAACCCTAAACCCTAAACCCTAAACCCTAAACCCTAAACCCTAAACCCTAAACCCTAAACCCTAAACCCTAAACCCTAAACCCTAAACCCTAAACCCTAAACCCTAAACCCTAAACCCTAAACCCTAAACCCTAAACCCTAAACCCTAAACCCTAAACCCTAAACCCTAAACCCTAAACCCTAAACCCTAAACCCTAAACCCTAAACCCTAAACCCTAAACCCTAAACCCTAAACCCTAAACCCTAAACCCTAAACCCTAAACCCTAAACCCTAAACCCTAAACCCTAAACCCTAAACCCTAAACCCTAAACCCTAAACCCTAAACCCTAAACCCTAAACCCTAAACCCTAAACCCTAAACCCTAAACCCTAAACCCTAAACCCTAAACCCTAAACCCTAAACCCTAAACCCTAAACCCTAAACCCTAAACCCTAAACCCTAAACCCTAAACCCTAAACCCTAAACCCTAAACCCTAAACCCTAAACCCTAAACCCTAAACCCTAAACCCTAAACCCTAAACCCTAAACCCTAAACCCTAAACCCTAAACCCTAAACCCTAAACCCTAAACCCTAAACCCTAAACCCTAAACCCTAAACCCTAAACCCTAAACCCTAAACCCTAAACCCTAAACCCTAAACCCTAAACCCTAAACCCTAAACCCTAAACCCTAAACCCTAAACCCTAAACCCTAAACCCTAAACCCTAAACCCTAAACCCTAAACCCTAAACCCTAAACCCTAAACCCTAAACCCTAAACCCTAAACCCTAAACCCTAAACCCTAAACCCTAAACCCTAAACCCTAAACCCTAAACCCTAAACCCTAAACCCTAAACCCTAAACCCTAAACCCTAAACCCTAAACCCTAAACCCTAAACCCTAAACCCTAAACCCTAAACCCTAAACCCTAAACCCTAAACCCTAAACCCTAAACCCTAAACCCTAAACCCTAAACCCTAAACCCTAAACCCTAAACCCTAAACCCTAAACCCTAAACCCTAAACCCTAAACCCTAAACCCTAAACCCTAAACCCTAAACCCTAAACCCTAAACCCTAAACCCTAAACCCTAAACCCTAAACCCTAAACCCTAAACCCTAAACCCTAAACCCTAAACCCTAAACCCTAAACCCTAAACCCTAAACCCTAAACCCTAAACCCTAAACCCTAAACCCTAAACCCTAAACCCTAAACCCTAAACCCTAAACCCTAAACCCTAAACCCTAAACCCTAAACCCTAAACCCTAAACCCTAAACCCTAAACCCTAAACCCTAAACCCTAAACCCTAAACCCTAAACCCTAAACCCTAAACCCTAAACCCTAAACCCTAAACCCTAAACCCTAAACCCTAAACCCTAAACCCTAAACCCTAAACCCTAAACCCTAAACCCTAAACCCTAAACCCTAAACCCTAAACCCTAAACCCTAAACCCTAAACCCTAAACCCTAAACCCTAAACCCTAAACCCTAAACCCCTAAACCCTAAACCCTAAACCCTAAACCCTAAACCCTAAACCCTAAACCCTAAACCCTAAACCCTAAACCCTAAACCCTAAACCCTAAACCCTAAACCCTAAACCCTAAACCCTAAACCCTAAACCCTAAACCCTAAACCCTAAACCCTAAACCCTAAACCCTAAACCCTAAACCCTAAACCCTAAACCCTAAACCCTAAACCCTAAACCCTAAACCCTAAACCCTAAACCCTAAACCCTAAACCCTAAACCCTAAACCCTAAACCCTAAACCCTAAACCCTAAACCCTAAACCCTAAACCCTAAACCCTAAACCCTAAACCCTAAACCCTAAACCCTAAACCCTAAACCCTAAACCCTAAACCCTAAACCCTAAACCCTAAACCCTAAACCCTAAACCCTAAACCCTAAACCCTAAACCCTAAACCCTAAACCCTAAACCCTAAACCCTAAACCCTAAACCCTAAACCCTAAACCCTAAACCCTAAACCCTAAACCCTAAACCCTAAACCCTAAACCCTAAACCCTAAACCCTAAACCCTAAACCCTAAACCCTAAACCCTAAACCCTAAACCCTAAACCCTAAACCCTAAACCCTAAACCCTAAACCCTAAACCCTAAACCCTAAACCCTAAACCCTAAACCCTAAACCCTAAAAAACCCTAAACCCTAAACCCTAAACCCTAAACCCTAAACCCTAAACCCTAAACCCTAAACCCTAAACCCTAAACCCTAAACCCTAAACCCTAAACCCTAAACCCTAAACCCTAAACCCTAAACCCTAAACCCTAAACCCTAAACCCTAAACCCTAAACCCTAAACCCTAAACCCTAAACCCTAAACCCTAAACCCTAAACCCTAAACCCTAAACCCTAAACCCTAAACCCTAAACCCTAAACCCTAAACCCTAAACCCTAAACCCTAAACCCTAAACCCTAAACCCTAAACCCTAAACCCTAAACCCTAAACCCTAAACCCTAAACCCTAAACCCTAAACCCTAAACCCTAAACCCTAAACCCTAAACCCTAAACCCTAAACCCTAAACCCTAAACCCTAAACCCTAAACCCTAAACCCTAAACCCTAAACCCTAAACCCTAAACCCTAAACCCTAAACCCTAAACCCTAAACCCTAAACCCTAAACCCTAAACCCTAAACCCTAAACCCTAAACCCTAAACCCTAAACCCTAAACCCTAAACCCTAAACCCTAAACCCTAAACCCTAAACCCTAAACCCTAAACCCTAAACCCTAAACCCTAAACCCTAAACCCTAAACCCTAAACCCTAAACCCTAAACCCTAAACCCTAAACCCTAAACCCTAAACCCTAAACCCTAAACCCTAAACCCTAAACCCTAAACCCTAAACCCTAAACCCTAAACCCTAAACCCTAAACCCTAAACCCTAAACCCTAAACCCTAAACCCTAAACCCTAAACCCTAAACCCTAAACCCTAAACCCTAAACCCTAAACCCTAAACCCTAAACCCTAAACCCTAAACCCTAAACCCTAAACCCTAAACCCTAAACCCTAAACCCTAAACCCTAAACCCTAAACCCTAAACCCTAAACCCTAAACCCTAAACCCTAAACCCTAAACCCTAAACCCTAAACCCTAAACCCTAAACCCTAAACCCTAAACCCTAAACCCTAAACCCTAAACCCTCAACCCTAAACCCTAAACCCTAAACCCTAAACCCTAAACCCTAAACCCTAAACCCTAAACCCTAAACCCTAAACCCTCAACCCTAAACCCTAAACCCTAAACCCTAAACCCTAAACCCTAAACCCTAAACCCTCAACCCTAAACCCTCAACCCTAAACCCTAAACCCTAAACCCTCAACCCTAAACCCTCAACCCTAAACCCTCAACCCTCAACCCTAAACCCTCAACCCTCAACCCTCAACCCTCAACCCTCAACCCTCAACCCTCAACCCTAAACCCTCAACCCTAAACCCTCAACCCTAAACCCTCAACCCTAAACCCTCAACCCTAAACCCTAAACCCTCAACCCTAAACCCTAAACCCTAAACCCTCAACCCTAAACCCTAAACCCTAAACCCTAAACCCTAAACCCTAAACCCTAAACCCTAAACCCTAAACCCTAAACCCTAAACCCTAAACCCTAAACCCTAAACCCTAAACCCTAAACCCTAAACCCTAAAACCCTAAACCCTCAACCCTAAACCCTCAACCCTCAACCCTAAACCCTAAACCCTAAACCCTCAACCCTCAACCCTCAACCCTCAACCCTCAACCCTCAACCCTAAACCCTCAACCCTCAACCCTAAACCCTAAACCCTAAACCCTCAACCCTAAACCCTCAACCCTCAACCCTAAACCCTCAACCCTAAACCCTAAACCCTAAACCCTCAACCCTAAACCCTAAACCCTAAACCCTAAACCCTCAACCCTAAACCCTCAACCCTAAACCCTCAACCCTAAACCCTAAACCCTCAACCCTCAACCCTAAACCCTAAACCCTAAACCCTCAACCCTCAACCCTCAACCCTCAACCCTAAACCCTCAACCCTAAACCCTAAACCCTCAACCCTAAACCCTAAACCCTAAACCCTAAACCCTAAACCCTAAACCCTAAACCCTAAACCCTAAACCCTCAACCCTAAACCCTAAACCCTAAACCCTAAACCCTAAACCCTAAACCCTAAACCCTCAACCCTAAACCCTAAACCCTAAAACCCTAAACCCTCAACCCTAAACCCTCAACCCTAAACCCTAAACCCTAAACCCTCAACCCTCAACCCTCAACCCTAAACCCTCAACCCTCAACCCTCAACCCTAAACCCTCAACCCTCAACCCTAAACCCTAAACCCTAAACCCTCAACCCTAAACCCTCAACCCTCAACCCTAAACCCTCAACCCTAAACCCTAAACCCTAAACCCTCAACCCTAAACCCTAAACCCTAAACCCTAAACCCTCAACCCTAAACCCTCAACCCTAAACCCTCAACCCTAAACCCTCAACCCTCAACCCTAAACCCTAAACCCTAAACCCTCAACCCTCAACCCTAAACCCTCAACCCTAAACCCTAAACCCTAAACCCTAAACCCTCAACCCTAAACCCTCAACCCTAAACCCTCAACCCTCAACCCTAAACCCTCAACCCTAAACCCTCAACCCTAAACCCTAAACCCTCAACCCTAAACCCTAAACCCTAAACCCTAAACCCTAAACCCTAAACCCTAAACCCTAAACCCTAAACCCTAAACCCTAAACCCTAAACCCTAAACCCTAAACCCTAAACCCTAAACCCTAAA
>JALHSO010000053.1:0-26433 GCA_022984855.1 Dimocarpus longan
CGGGTGGTTTCCGCCCGAGGCGGCCGGGGACTGATCGGGATCGCAGCGTTGGCTTTTGCGGCCGCGGCAAGGTCCGAACATCATCGCTTCCGCACGTTGGCCCGGATCGCGCATGATGTCGGTCAGTCCGGCTGTCGCAGCGGTGCCGATCCGCGGCGCACGTGGTCGGCGGCCGCACGTCCAGGGATCGGAACCACACGATGGCGCAGCGGTCGGGACACGACTTCAAGTTCGGCATCGAGGAGGAGTTCTTCCTGGCTGGCGCCCGCTCGCGGGGCGCGCCGCGCGCGTCGATCCAGGGGTTCCACGACGCGGCGAAACACTGGGTTCGGTCGAGCGGGAACTCCTCGAGAATGAGGTCGAGATCTGTTCGCAGCCGACGGCGAGCGTCGACGCGGCGCGGCGGCGCTGGGCGATCTGCGCGACAAGCTCCAGGCGACCGCCCGCGCGCACGGGCTCAAGCTGTTCGCCGCCGGGACGCACCCCACCGCCGTCTGGGCAGTGCAGAAGGAGACCGACCAAACCGCGCTACCGCGGAATGATGGACGACCTTCAGATCACCGGGCGCCGCTCCGTGGTCGCCGGCCTGCACGTCCATGTCGAGGTGCCGCGCCCGGAGAAGCGGGTGGATATCATGCGGCGGATCTACCCATTCCTGCCGCTGCTGCTCGCCCTCTCGACCTCCTCGCCGTTCTACGATCGCCGGCGCACCGGCCTGCACGGCTACCGGTTGCGGGCCTACGCCGAGCTGCCCCGCACCGGGCTCCCCGAACTGTTCGACGACGAGGCCGACTACGCCCGCTATGTCCGGGTCATGACGGCGGCCGGCGCCGTGCCCGATCCGACGTATTTCTGGTGGCACATCCGTCCGTCGATCCGATACCCGACCCTGGAGCTGCGCGTCGCCGACAGCTGCACGCGGCTGGACGACAGCCTGACCATCGCCCAGCTCTACCGCTGCCTCGTCCGTCTGCTCGACCGGCGCCCGGACATCCATGCCGGCCTGACCGGCGCATCGCGGGGGTTCGTGATGGAGAACCTGTGGCGGGCCGAGCGCGACGGCACGGGCGCGTCGCTGATCGACGAGACGGCCGGGCGCGCCGTTCCCGTGACCGACGCCCTGGATGCCTTGCTCGACCTGATCGCCGAGGACGCGGCCGCGCTCGGCTGCACGGCGCAGGTGGCGCACGCCGCGGTGATCGCCGAAACGGATCGAGCGCGGCCGGCCATGCTCGCGGCCTACGCGGCCGCCCGCGATGGCGGCGCCAGCGAGGGCGCGGCGTTGATGGCGGTCATCGAATTGGCTCGCCCGGGAGACGGCGCCCGTGGGCTGAGGGGCCGACCGAGGAAGGCGAGCGGATCGCGTTAGATTCGGCTGTTCCCCTCAGCCCGCCGCGAGGGCGTAGCGCGTCCGCAGGCGCAGGCCGAACACCGCCATCATGAACATGCAGCAGGTCGCGTTGTTGCCGTTCCACAGCACCGTCTCGAACGAGGCCGAGACCAGCCCGAGGAACCAGAGGCGCAAAAAACAGCATCGTCTCCGCGTCGAGCCGGGCGCCGCCGGCCACGCGCTGCAGGTCGCGCACCGGCGCCAGCACGAAGGCCACCACGGTCAGCACCAGGAATGGCAGGCCGCCGATCAGCGCCGTGTCGAGATAGGCGTTATGGGCGTGGTCGACGGTGTTGACCCAGGTCAGCTCCTCGGAGCCGGCATACATGGTCCGCTCGGTCATCCAGAAGGCGCCGATCCCCCAGCCCCGCCAGGGGCGGATCAGGATGTTGTCGATGGCGAATTGCCAGATCTCGCTGCGGCCGGTGAAGGTCGCGTCGGTCAGCAGCGACCCGACCGCCTCCTGGATCGGCGGAATCAGCACCGATCCGATCGAGATCAGCGAGAACCCGGCCACCGGGCCGAGCAGGAGCAGGCGCCGGGCGAAGCCGCCGGTCAGCACCTGGCAGAGCCCCGTCACGCCGAGGATCACCGGCAGCAGCAGGATCGCGGTCTTGGAGCCGCTCGCGAGCAGAAAACCCGGACGCCAGCAGCACGATGGCCCAGCCGAGGAACCGGTTGGCGGCGGTGGCGACGTAGAGGCCGACGATCACCAGGATCACCATGGCGGCCCCGGCCTCGTTCTTCTGCGGGAAGATCCCGCGCCAGAGGCCCGGATGGCTCGGATCGGAATTGACGTCGAAGGCCGAGTGGATGGCGAGGTTCGGCACGAAGGCCACCGCCAGATAGGAGGCGAGCACGATCACCAGGGCCGCCCCGGCGAGGCTGAGCGCCAGTTGCCGCGGGGAGCGGCGACGATCAGCACCCCCGCCGAGAGCATCGCGGCGATCCCGAACAGCGCCAGCCGGCGCAGCGACAGGCTCGGCTCGATCGAGAGCAGCGTCGTCAGGCCGAGCCAGATTGCGCAGAGCAGGAGCGGCCGGGTCATCAGCGGCTGCAGGTGCCGGATGCCGATCCGGCGGATCGCCAGCGCCATGGCGGTTCCGGCCGCGAGGAACAGCACCTGTGTCAGCAGGCTGCCATCCTCGGAGGCCGCCAGGATCGATCGGTCGGACAGATCCTTCAACCAGACGTGGTTCCAGAGGAGGACGAAGACCGCCCCGTTGAGGAGCACGCGCACGACGTCCGGCACGTCGCGGCCCCGCGCGGGCGTGCTGCCGTCCGTTCAGCCGGGATGCCGATCGCCGCGTCTGCAGAAGCCATGTCGTTCCACCGCCGAGCCTGCGACCCGCGCGGTCCCACCAAGCGGCCGGGTCATCCCACCCAGTCCCTCATCCTGAGGTGCCCGCGTCAGCGGGCCTCGAAGGAGAGCTCCAGCCGGCCGCGCGCTCCCTGGAGATCTCCTTCGAGGCCTCCGCTGCGCTCCAGCACCTCAGGATGAGGGGGGTGGGTTGGACGTTGGTCGCCTCATTAGGGACGGCGTGGTCAGCCGCAGACTTATTTTAGACCGATGCACGGTCCGCGCGATGGCAAATCAAACGTCACACCCAACGATCGCGCGATAACCTTGACGAAGGCCTGCCGCGCTCAGCGCCGCATCGTGTACTGCGAGCGGCCGGCGGACTGGCGCATCAGGAAGGAAGCCATCTCGGCGAGTTCCGGGGCCTTGGAGCGGAAGGTCACCGACAGAGCGAGCAGCGTGTCCTTGTGGTCGAGGCCGGGATAGAGCCGCTCCTGCACGGGCACGTGCTCGGCCCGCAGCTTCGCGGCGAGGCTCACCGTGTGCCGGGGCTTCACGACGGTATCGGCGTCGCCGGTCGCCAGGAAGGCGGGGGGCGAGAGCGGACCCACGAAGGTCCCCGGCTGGGTCGCCGCCAGATCGGGCGCCTTGCCGAACACCTTGATCGTGGTGTCCTGATCGAGCGGCAGGAAGTCGTAGGGGCCGGACAGGCCGGCCACCGCCTTAATCACCTTGGGATCGACCCCGGCCGCCGTGACGTAGCGCGGGTCGAGGCCGAGCATCAGGGCGTTGTAGGCGCCGGCGGAATGGCCGGCCAGGACGATCCGGCGCGGGTCGCCACCGTAGGCGCGATGTTGTCGCGCACCCAGGCGAGCGCCGCCGCCCCGTCCTCCAGGAAGCCCGGAAGGCGGTCTCCGGATAGAGCCGGTAATCCGGCAGCACCGTGACGAAGCCCTGCGCGGCGAGCGCGTGGCCGACGAAGGCGTAAATCGTCCTTCGCGCCGCTCTGCCAGGAGCCGCCGTAGAAGAACACCAGCACCGGCGCGTTCTCGGCCCCCGCCGTGGGCACGTAGACATCGAGGCGGTGGCCGGGGGCCTCGCCGAAGGGCTGGTCTTTTTCGCGGCGAGGCGTCCGCCGGGGTCGCGCGGGCCGATCGCGTCGAACAGCGCCAGCGGCGAGGCCGCGCTGAAGCCGAAGGCCGCGAGCCCGAGGCACAGGAGGCTGGCCAGCGCGGTGAGGAGTCGTGTCATATCCCATCCGGTTATCGCGACCGGGCCATACGGCACCGCTCTCGGGGCGGATTGATGACGGCAGCGCGGCAAAGCGCGAAAAATCAGGTCCGCAGCACGATGCAGGCGCCGCCGACTTTCCGGATGCGGCCGCACAGGTCGTCGGCGGCCTGCCGGCTCTGGGCCGGGATGCGGATCCGGTAGAACGCCCGGGTGCCGCGGTTGCGCAGGCGCGTGCCGATGATCATCGGCCGCACCTCGCCGATCACCCCCGCATAGGCGCTGCGCGCGCGGTTTGAAGCTCTGGAGCGCCAGGGACTTGGAGAAATTGCCCGCGAGCTGGATGCCCCAGGGCGCGGCGGCCCCTCGTTCGGACCCAATGCGAAGCGATCGCCGCGGGACGGGAATGCGCAGGCTGGCGGTGACCTGAAGGCAGGTCTGCGGCGGCGCCGGCTTGGCGTCCGGCTTCGCCTCCTTGGCCTGCTTGGCGTCCTTTGCCTCCTGGCGTCCTTCGCCTCGGACTTGGCGGGCGCACCGCCCTCCGGAAACTCGATCGCCTTGGCGGGGCCGGTCCGCCAGTCGTCGGCTGGCCGGCCCGTGATGGCGGCCACGTAGGCGCGGGTTTCCTCGTGCAACCCGCCATCGCCCGCGAGCCACTTGCTCACCCGCCCCGCGCCGCCGTTATAGGCCGCCGCCGCGAGGCCGAGATTGCCGAACTGGTTCTTCAGATCGGCCAGCAGATGGGCGGCGTGCGGGATCGCCTGCTCGGGGTCGAACGGGTCGAGGAGCCCGCGCTCCCGCGCGGTGCCGGGCATGAACTGCGCGACGCCCTGCGCGCCCGCCGGGCTCACCACGCCGACGCGGAAACTGCTCTCGCGCCAGATCAGGCGCGTCAGGAACGGGATGGGCAGGTTCCGGGCCTGGCGGATTCGTCGATCAGGCGGCAGAGCGCCTGCTCCACGGTCTCGGTCGCCCCCTCGGACGGGACGGCCAGGGCCGGACGCGCCGCGACGAGCAGGAGGATGAGGAGCGCGGCGCGGCGCAGGCGTGAGCTGTTCACACCGGCGTTGTAGCGACCTTCGGTTGCGGATCCATTGATCCTGGTTGCCGCACGGTGCTCGATGATGTGGTCCCGTCGAGCCGCTGACGCGGCGTGTTCCTGTGCTGGATCCCGGACCGGGTTCCGCCTCGCCTCACGCGTCCGGGAAAGGGTGCGGTGAAGGGTGGGGCCAACCCTGTCCTGGCGCATGCAGCGCCGGCGGAATGCGTCCCGGCCCAGCACGAAGAGCGCCGCGCGGCAGCTCCGTCATGGTCCCGCGCCGTCGGCCGCCCAGGCCGGCGCGTCCTCGCCCAGACGGCGGGCCGCCCGCGACAGCGCATCGGAGCATCCGCCACCTCCACCGACGGGCCGCAGCCGCCGGGCCGGTCCCCACGCAGTCGCCTCGATGACGGGCGCGAGATCCTTTGGCCCGGCGGCCGGGCAGGGCGGTTCGGGCTCAGCGGGACGGCCTCGACCAGCAGGGCCGCCGTGCGCGCGAGGGAGAGCCGCGCCGCGCCGCCGGCCCCGTCGCTGAGCCGGGCGCGCCAGCAGCCGCAGGACCGCGGCCGCCATCATGTAGCCGGTGGCGTGATCGAGGGCCTGGACCGGCAGGGGCACCGGCTTGGCGGCCTGCTGCCACACCTGACCGGCCTGCGCGATGCCGGTGCTCATCTGCACGAGGCTGTCGAAGCCGCGTCGTCCGGCCCAGGGGCCGGTCCAGCCATAGGCATCGAGGCAGACCTCGACGAGCCCCGGCGCCAGGGCCCGCCGGGCCTGCGCACCGTATCCGAGCCCGTCCAGGGCCCCGGGCCGATAGCCGTGGACCAGCACGTCGGCCCCCGCGAGCAGCGCCTCGAACGTCGCCCGGTCGGCGTCCTGGCGCAGGTCGAGCCGGGCGCAGGTCTTGCCGAGGGTCACCTCCGGCTCGATCGGGGCCTCGTTCCAGTCGGGCGGGTCGATCCGCAGCACATCCGCGCCGAAGCCCGCGAGGAACCGCGTCGCCACCGGCCCGGCGAGCACCCGCGTCAGGTCGAGCACGCGCAGGCCGGCGAGCGGTCGCCCGGGCCGGGGGGCCCAGCCCGAGCCCGTCCCGCCGCCGCCCGGTACCGACATGGACCAGCGGCTCGGCCGCCACCGCGCGGCCCTGCGGATGCGCCGCCCAGTTCGGCGAGCCCGCGCATCTCGGCCGCGCAGCCGCCATCGGCCAGGATCGCCTCCTCCAGCGCCCCCTTGGCCCAGCCCGACACGGCCCGCGCCATGCCGGCGCGATCGACCTGCGGCCCGAGCACGCGCTCGGCCGCCGCCCGGTGATGCGGGGCATTGGTGTGCAGACGGATCCAACCGTCCCGGGTCTCGTAATCGCCTGCGACCGGATCCCAGGGATCGGGCATGCGCCACCCTTCGGGCCGCAGCGACCAAGCGAACCAGAACGACGCGAGCCGCCGGGTCCACGGCGACGGGGCCCGCCAACCCCGCGACCTCGGTGAGCCCCAGCGCGGCCGCCCCGACCGAGCCGGCCGCGAGGTCGCTGACCGCGAAGACGGAGGGCAGGGCACCGGTGCCGGTGATCTGCAGATGGGCGAGCGCGTCGTGCGGGCCGTCGAGCGCCTGCCAGATCCGGGCTGCGAAGGCGTGGGCGCCAGCGTCATGCCGATCTCCCGTGCAGTCCGCCGATCTCGGGCGGAGCTTCGTCGCAGCAGGATAGACTAGGGCCGCCGGCCGGGCGCGCTATAAGGGGCCGCATGATGGTGGATGAATGAATCCCAGCCGCTCCTCGCCGTCGAGGACCTGTCGGTCGCCTTCCGCTCGCGGGAGAGCGAGACCCGGCGGTCGATCGTATCGGCTTCACCATCCGGCGCGGCGAGACCGTGGCGCTGGTCGGCGAATCGGGATCGGGCAAGTCGGTGACGGCGCTCGCGATCCTGCGGCTCCTCGACGGGGCCGCGCACCAGGAGGGGCGGATCCTGTTCAAGGGTCGCGACCTCGCGGGCCTGCCCGAACGCGCCATGCGCGACGTGCGCGGCGCCGACATCACCATGGTGTTCCAGGAACCCATGACCTCGCTGAACCCGCTCCACACGATCGAGCGGCAGATCGGCGAGGTGCTGGGCCTCCATCGCGGGCTGACCGGCAAGGCGGCCAAGCGCCGGATCCTCGAACTCCTCGACCTCGTGGGCCTGCGCGACGCGGAGAGCCGCATGGGCGCCTATCCGCACGAGCTCTCCGGCGGCCACGCCAGCGGGTGATGTTGCCATGGCGCTCGCCTGCGAGCCGGACCTGCTGGTCGCCGACGAGCCGACCACGGCGCTCGACGTCACTGTCCAGGCGCAGATCTGGCGCTGCTCGCCGACCTGCAGAAGCGGCTCGGCATGGCGATGCTGTTCATCACCCACGATCTCGGCATGTCGAGCGGATCGCCGACCGGGTCTGCGTGATGCTGAAAGGCAAGATCGTGGAGGCCGGCGAGACCCGGGCGGTCTTCGCGAACCCACAGCACGAATACACACGCCGCCCTGATCGCCTCGGAGCCGAAGGGCCGCGCCAACCCGATCCCGCCCGATGCCGCGCTCTGCTCGAGGCCGGACCGCTGAAGGTCTGGTTCCCCCTGAAGGCGGGCCTGCTCCGGCGGGTCGTCGGCCACGTGAAGGCGGTGGATGGGTCTCGGTCCGGGTCCGCGCCGGGGAGACCGTGGGGGTCGTCGGCGAATCCGGCTCCGGCAAGACGACGCTCGGCCTCGCCCTCCTTCGGTTGACGGCCTCCGAGGGGCCGATCGTGTTCCTCGGCAAGGCGATCGACGGCTTCGGCGTGGCGCAGATGCGGCCCCTGCGGAAGGACATGCAGGTGGTCTTCCAGGACCCTACGGCTCGCTGTCGCCGCGCATGTCGGTGGCCGACATCGTGGCCGAGGGGCTGGTGGTGCAGGGCGCCGTGCGCTCCCGGGCCGAGCGCCGGGCCGTGGTTTCCAAAGCGCTCGCCGATGTCGGCTCGATCCCGCCGCGATGGACCGCTACCCGCACGAATTCTCCGGCGGCCAGCGCCAGGGATCGCCATCGCCCGGGCCATCGTGCTGAAACCCGCGCTTCGTCGTGCTCGACGAGCCGACCTCGGCGCTCGACCGCTCGGTCCAGGCGCAGATCGTGACCCTGCTGCGCGACCTCCAGCGGGAGCGCGGGCTGGCCTACCTGTTCATCAGCCACGACCTGAAGGTGGTTCGGGCGCTCGCCAACTACGTGATGGTGATGCAGAACGGCCGGGTGGTCGAGGAAGGCCCGGCCGAGACGATCTTCTCCGATCCGCAGACGGCCTACACCCGCGCCCTGTTCAAAGCGGCTTTCGCCCTCGACAGCGACGCGGCGGCCGAGCTGGAGCCCGCCTGACCGTGCCGCGCGCGCTGCTCATCGTCCTCGATTCCGTCGGCATCGGCGGGGCACCGGATGCCGAAGCCTACGGCGATGCCGGCTCCGACACCCTCGGGCACATCGCGGAGCATTGCGCGACCGGGCGCGGTGACCGGGCGGGCCTGCGCGCCGGACCGTTGCGCCTGCCGCACCTCGCCGCCCTCGGCCTGGGGCTGGCGGCGGCCGGCGCCTCGGGCCGGATCCGCCCGGTCTCGCGCCCGCGGGCGAGCCGGAGGGGACCTACGGCCACGGCCGTGGAGCGCGCCGCCGGCAAGGACACGCCGTCGGGCCACTGGGAAATCACCGGCCTGCCCCTGTCGCAGCCCTGGGGCCACTTCCCGAGACGCGGCCGCCCTTCCCGCCCGAACTCACGCAGGCCCTCATCGCCGAAGGTAGCCTGCCAGGGATCCTCGGGGATCGCCACGCGAACGGCGTCGCCATCATCGACGAACTCGGGGCCGAGCACATCCGAACGGGTGAGCCGATCTGCTACACCTCGGCCGACAGCGTGTTCCAGATCGCCGCCCACGAGGACGCGTTCGGCCTGGAGCGGCTCTACGACCTCTGCCGCATCGCGCGGCGCCTGTGCGATCCCTACCGGGTCTGCCGGGTGATCGCCCGACCCTTCGCGGGCTCGGCGGAGGCGGGCTTCCGCCGCACGAGCAACCGCAAGGACTTCGCGGTCGAGCCCCCGGCCGCACCCTGCTCGACCGGGCCGAGGCGGCGGGCCGCAGCATTGTGAGCGTCGGCAAGATCGGCGACATCTTCGCCCACCGGGCCACGGGGCGCGAGATCAAGCCGGGCCCGAACGCCGCCTGCCTCCAGGCGGGGCTCGACGCCCTGAAGGATCTGCCGGACGGCGGCCTGATCTTCGTCAATCTCGTGGATTTCGACACCGAGTACGGCCACCGCCGGGACGTGCCGGCTACGCCGCCGAGCTCGAAGCGTTCGATGCCCGGGTTCCGGAGATCCGGGCGGCGCTCCGCCCCGGCGACCTCGCGCTCGTCACCGCCGACCACGGCAACGACCCGACCTGGACCGGGACCGACCATACCCGCGAGCAGGTCCCGGCCTGGCCTTCGGCCCCGGTGTCGCCGGCCGCTCCATCGGCCGGCGGGACAGTTTTGCGGATCTCGGCGCCACTGTGGCGGCCCATCTGGGCCTGCCCTGGGACGGCGCCGGACACCCCTTCCTGTAGGAGGACCTATGCGGGACGACGACGACCGCCGCGCAAGGCCGTCGCGCACGAGATCGGCCAGCCGCTCGATACCCTGTCGCTTGCGGACCTCGACGAGCGGATCGCGCTCCTGCGGCGGAGATCGCCCGGATCGAGGCGGCGCGGGCCGCCAAGCAGGCGGCGCAGGGGGCGGCCGACGCCTTCTTCAAGCGAGCTGAGGCTTGGACCGGACCGAAACGCTGGCGGCCCTGCGGCGCGGCGACCTCGCCGGCGCCCGGGAATTGCGCCTGCCCGACGGGCTGGCCGAGGTTCCCCGGGAGGTTTTTGCGCTCGCCGACACGCTGGAGGTTCTGGACCTCGGCGGGGCCGCCTGACCGACCTGCCGGCGGATCTCGGCCGGCTGCGCCATTTGCGGGTGCTGTTCGCCTCGGGCAATCCGTTCCCGCGCCTGCCGCCGTGCTGGGTAACTGCCCAAGCTTGAGTCCAGCTCGGCTTCCGCGGCTGCGGCATCGAAGCGGTGTCGGCGGACTCGCTGCCGCGCGACCTGCGCTGGCTGACGCTCACCGACAACCGGATCGAGACCTACCGGCAGCCCTCGGGGAGCGGCCGCTGCTGCAGAAGCTGATGCTGGCCGGCAATCGAAATCGCGGCCCTGCCCGACAGCCTGTCGGCGGCCGGCAACCTCGAACTGATCCGGCTCGCCTGCAACCGCATCGACACCCTTCCGGGTGGCTGACGCGCCTGCCGCGCCTCGCCTGGATCGCCTATGCGGGCAATCCCGCCGAGCCCGCGACGGAACCGGCTCCGGCGGCGCAGGTGCCGTGGGCGGAGCTCGAGGTCGGCGACCTGCTCGGGGAGGGGGCCTCGGGCCGGGTCCACCGGGCGGTCTGGCGCGGGCAGGCCGTGGCGCTGAAGCTGTTCAAGGGCGCGATGACCAGCGACGGTCTGCCGGCGCGCGAGATGGAAGCCTGCCTCGCCGCCGGCACGCATCCGGCGCTGACCGGGGCGCTCGGGCGGCTCGACGGCCATCCCGACGGGGCCGAAGGCTCCTTCTCCGGCTCCTGCCGCCGCACTGGCGCGTGCTCGCCGGGCCGCCGAGCCTCGCGAGTTGCAGCCGGGACATCTACGCCCCGGATTTTCGGCTCGATCCGGCGCGAACCCTGCAGATCGCGCGATCGGTGACGGAGGCGGTGGCGCACCTGCACGGGCGCGGCCTGATCCACGGCGACGTCAACGCGCACAACACGCTCTGGGAGGCCGGGACCGGCGCGGCCGTGCTCAGCGATTTCGGCGCCGCCTCGGCCCTGCCGGAGGGGCCGGACGGCGCGGCGCTGGCGCGGATCGAGGTCCGGGCCGTCGGGATCCTGCTCGGCGAGTTGATCGACCGTTGCGATGCGCCGCCAGCCGAGCTGCGATCCCTGGAGCAAACCTGCATGCAGCCCGACCCGGCCCGGCGGCGGCCCTGGCGGAGGTGGCCGCCGCGCTGGGGCGGATGACGGCCTGAGTTCAGCCGCCGTCGCGACCGTGCAGGCGCCTCAGTCCGGGATGTCGGCCTGCCGGCGCGCCACCACGGCGAACAGGTCGCTCAGCGCGGCGAGGCTTGCGGCCTGGAGCTGGGCGGCGGGTACCACCACCGCGCCGTCGGTCCGGGCAGGTCCCGCGTCGCGGTCGTGGAGGCCACGACGGTCGGACGGAAGCCGAGGTTGAAGGCGCTGCGGGCGGTCGAGTTCACGCACATATGCGTCATGAAGCCCGCCAGCACGACGTCCTTCACGCCCGCCGCCTCCAGCCGCGCCTGGAGGTCGGTGCCCACGAAGGAGCTCGGATAGGCCTTGGTGATCACCGGCTCGTCGCCCTGGGGCGCCACCTCGGGCTGATCTGGCCGATCGGCGCGGTGACGTCGTAGGGCGAGCCCGGCCCGCATCGTGGCGAATATGGAAGACCGGGATGCCGGCCTGCGCGCCCGGGCCAGCAAATCCGCCGCCTCGCGGATCGCAGGCTCGACGCCGTCGAGGCGCATGAACGCCCTCGCGATAGGTCTGCTGCAGGTCGATGAGCACGAGCGCCGAGCCCTTCAGGCCGGCCGGCTCCGGGCTGAGGCACGAGAGGCCGCGCAGGGTTGCGAGTTCGGACATTCGGCGTCTCCCCGGGCGCCGCTCGGGAGCGGCGGCGACCCTTGCGTTCGCGCCGGATGCTACACCGCGCCGATGGATCGGCACCACCCGCCAAAGGTGTATTGCGCGCCCGGCCGCGTATCGCGTCGCCTTACCCGCCCCGGCACCCCCGGATCGATCGCCGGAAGCTCGTTCGCCGGGAGGCCCGCGCCGGCCTGGGCCTGCGCGCCGCCCGCGCCTCGGCGCGGTTGGCCAGCGCCACCGTCAGGCGCTCGGCGGTCCTCGGGCTGCATCACCGCCAGGACCTCGGCCTTCTTGCGCGGGTTCATGGCCAGCACGATCGGCACCAGCACCTCGTGGCGAGCCGGTCGAACACCCCGGGCGGCGTCCTTCGGCTTCATCGCCTCGTACATCGTGACGATGTTCTTGAGCCCCTGCTTCTCGGCCTCCTCCTTCGCCTTGGCGACCGTCTCGACCTTGTCCACGGCCTTCTTGAGGTCGCCGAGCCCGGTCTCGAGCTTCCGCTCGGCCTCGCCGAGCATCTTCTCGCGCAGATCCAGCTCCTCGTTCTTCTGGCGCAGGGCGTCGCGCCGGGCGCCGAGCTTCTCGAGGAGCAGGCGCTCGGTCGGCGGCGATTGCTCCCCTTGCGCGGCCGGCGGGGCCTCCGGGGGCTTTTCGGGCGCCTTCCCGGCCGGCGGCTCCGCAGACGCGGACTTTTCCTCCTTGGCGCCCACCGATCGGTGGTGACGGGGTCGGGGATGTCGAAGCCAGGTGCGGGCCCGGGCCACCGCCCGCCCGAAATCCGGCAGCGCGCCGCTCTCCGGAAGGCCGGCCTGCAGGAGGCTGAGCAGCTTGAGCACGAGGAGCCCGCCGGCCGCCAGGGCCACGGCATCGACGAGGCGCAGCCGCTTCTGCCGCACCGGCTTGGGACGCGCGCTACGCAGAGCCGCGCCGGCGCGGCGCAGCTTCTCCTCGGGATCCGGCTTCGGCGGCGGGATCTTCGGGGCCTTGACGCCGGTCACGCGGCGCGGGCCCGGACGCGGGCCAAGGCGCGCTCGCTCATGGCGAGCGCCGCCGCGGCGGCAGCCCCGAGGCGCTCCCCGTTCGGGCTCGCGGGCTCGGGCGAGGCCGCGCCGGCTCGGGCGCCGACGCTGCGACGGGCGCCGGCTCGACCCGGGCGGGTTCGACCCGGGCCGGCTCGACGCGGGCCGGCACCGCGCGCATCTGCGCCACGATGGCGCCGATCCGGGCCACCACCGTCTCGCCGGCCTCGACCTGCTCGGTCAGTTCGGCGGTGCGGACGCTGGCGGCTTCCAGGCGGGCGTTGAGGGTGCGGTCGGACTCGTCGATCGCGGCGCGCAGGCCCGCGATGGCCCGCTCGGCGGTGCCGTGGCCACCATCAGGTCGCCGATCGTCTGCCTGAGCGCCGCCTCGTCGCCCTTCATCTGGCCGATCCGGCGCGACAGCCGCAGGGAGGTGACGATGGTGGCCGCCAGCAGGACCGCCACCAGGATGTCGGCCGCGAGGGTGACGAAGAGACTCATGCCGGAACCCTCACGCGCTAATTGTCCGACCGGTTGTTCATGGAGGCCTCGTAGGCCTGGATCGTCGTGCGCGAGCGGCGCAGCGGCCTGGTGACCTGCACGGCGATGTGGCCGTCGACCCGGCCGATCCGCCCCTGCGTCAGCGCCCAGTCGCCGCAGCGCACGGTGATCAGGTCCGAGGGCTTGGCGTCGAACATCAGCGTCTCGCCGACCTTGAGGCTCATGACCTGCTTGAGCGGCAGCATCATCTCGTGCAGCACCGCCTCCATGGTCACGTCGGCCTGCCAGATCTCGGTGGCGAGATGGCCCTCCCAGACGTGGTCGCGGCCGAGCTTCTCGCCCATGAAGCTCTGGGTGAGTAGCTCCCGGATCGGCTCGATCGTCGCGTAGGGGAACAGGATCTGCAGCATGCCGCCGCGCCCGTCGACGTCGAGGCGCAGGCTGATCAGGATCGCGCGTTGCCCGGACGGGTGATCGTGGCGAAGCGCGGGTTGGTCTCTCGATCCGGTCGATCCCGAAGCTCACCGGCGAGAGCGGCTGGAACGACATCTCCAGATCGCCCAGCACGATCTCCACGAGGCGGCGCACCAGCGTCATCTCGATGGCGGTGAACGGCCGCCCGTCGAGCGGCTCGACGTGCCGCCGCGCTTGCCGCCGAGCAGCAGGTCGAAGGTCGCGTAGGCGAGGTTGGAATCGACCGTGACGAGGCCGGAATTCTCCCATTGCTCGGCCCGGAACACGCCCAGCAAGGTCGGCAGCGGGATCGCGTTCAGGTAATCGCCGAAGCGCACCGAGGTGATGTTGTCGAGGGTCCCCTCGACGTTGTCCTGGAACAGGTTGCGCAGGAGGTCGACAGCAACCGATCATCCGGTCGAAGACGATCTCCAGCATCGGCAGGCGTTCGTACTGGACGACGCCCGAATCGACGATGGCCTGCACGCCCCCGGCCCCCGAGCCGAGAGCTCGCGCATGGAGAAGCCGAGGACGCCGTCGATCTCGTCCTGGTTCAGCACCCGGTCGTTGCCGGCGAGTTCGGGGAGGTTGTCGCTCTCCCCGTCCTCGATCATCGTCGCCCATTCGGCGGCGACGTCACCCGCGTTGCGCGTGGTCCCTGCTCGGCGAGCGCCGCGCCCCATTCCTCGGCCAGCGAGGGAATCGCCGCCCTCGGCGCCCTGCTCCAGCAGGGCCGCGGACCAGTCGTCTTCGGGGAGTTCGTCCTCGGGATCCATCAGGCGCGCGCCGGAACAGTAACGGGATGGGACAGGCTCACTGGACGATCACGTCCTTGAACAGCACGGCCTCGACCCGGGCCGGATAGAGGGCGATGTTGACCCGGCGCAGCAGCTCCTCGCGCAGCCGGAACAGACCCACCGAGCCGGTGAGGTCGCTGGGGCGCAGCTCGCGCATGTAGACCTGCAGGGCGTCCTCGACGCGCGGCATGAGCGGCTTCACCTCGTTCCTCGACCTTGGCGTCCTTCAGTTCGAGGGTGAGCCGGACCTTGCGTACTTGGCCTTGTCCTGCGGCAGGTCCGGGCTGAGATTCAGCAGCATCTCGCGGACATCGACGAACACCACCGCTTCTTGCCGTCCGGGCCGGCCTTGTCGCCGCCGCCGCCATGCCCGCCGCCGTGCCCGCCGCCATGAGAATCGGCCGCGGGCTCCGCGCCGTCGCCGTGGCCGCCGCCACGCCCCAGCATCAGGAAGGCGCCCCCGCCGCCGCCGAGCACCAGGATCGCGGCGGCCACGATGATCATGAGCTTCTTCTTGCCCTTCGGGGCGGCGTCGGCTCCGGCGTCGCCCTCCTCGGCAGAGGCCTTCTTGGGCGTCTTGGCCATGGAATAATGCTCTCTCGCGGATATCCGCGTTCGGGTACGCCCTGATATCGAAGCATCACGGTTAACGCGCCGTTAAGCCGGCAAATTCCTGCCGGGCGAGGTTTGCCGCGGCGCATCCGCGACCGCCCGACAGGGCAAACGGGTCCTCGCTCAAGTCACTCAAATTGCTCGCAAAACCGGCCTCGATACCGGTGGCACGGCGCATGCTGAATGGATCGTTGCCGTCACCGCGGCGGCGAGTCCCAGAGTTCACGATGCAGAATGCCCTCTTCATCGGCGTGTCGAGCCAGATGGCGCTCCAGCGCGAGCTGGACGTGATCGCCAACAACATGGCGAACGTCTCGACCAACGGGTTCAAGGCCCGCAGCAGCCGCTTCCAGGAATACCTGATGCCGGTGGCGAGCGCGGATTCCTTCGCGCGTCCGGATCGGCGCCTGTCCTACGTGATCGATCAGGGCACCACCCTCGACCTCGGCCAGGGCCCGATCGAGCAGACCGGCAACCCGCTCAACGTCGCCATCAAGGGCGCGGCTTTCATCGCGGTGCAGACGCCGCAGGGCGAGCGCTACACCCGCAACGGCGCCTTCGAGATCAATCCGCAGGGCACCCTGGTGACCAGCGACGGCTACCCCGTGGCGGGCGACGGCGGCCCGATCACGATCAACGCGCAGGAGACCGGGCTCGCCATCGGCACCGACGGCACGGTCTCGACCAATCTCGGCATCCGCGGCCGGATCAAGCTCGTCACCTTCGACAACCCGCAGGCGCTCACCAACGAGGGCGGCAACCTCTACGCCGCGCAGGAGGCCGGTCGCCCGGCCGGACTCGAAGGGCGTCTCGAATCCGGGCGCTGGAGCGCTCCAACGTCCGGCCGGTGATCGAGATGACCCGGCTGATGGACGTCAACCGCACCTACACGATGGTGTCGAGCATGATCTCGCGCCTCGACGATCTGCGGGGCTCGGCGATCAGCCGCCTCGCCAACGTCGCATAAGGGGGGCTTCGAGCGATGCGCGCCCTCTACTCCGCCGCCACCGGCATGGCGGCCCAGGAACTGAACGTCCAGGTCATCTCCAACAACATCGCGAACCTGCGTACCACCGGCTACAAGCGCCAGCAGGTGCACTTCCAGGATCTGCTCTACCAGAACCTGCGCCGGGCCGGCTCCTCGACCTCCGAGCAGACACGCAGCTCCGGCGGGGCTGGCGATCGGCTCGGGCGTGAAGACGACCTCGACCGCCCGGGTGATGTCGCTGGGCACGCTCACCTCAACCGAGAAGGATTACGACGTCGCCATCCGCGGCGAGGGCTTCTACCGGTGACGATGCCGGACGGCCGCACCGGCTACACGCGGGACGGCTCCTTCGACCTCTCGGCCTCGGGCCAGCTCGTCACCCGCGACGGCTACCTGCTCGATCCGGCCATCACCGTGCCGCAGACCGCCACCTCAGTGACGATCAGCGCGACGGGCGCCGTGCAGGCGACGCTGCCGGGCCAGACGGCCCCCCCAGGCGCTCGGCCAGTTCCAGCTCTCGCGCTTCATCAACAAGGTCGGCCTGGAATCGATCGGCGACAACCTGTTCGTCGAGACCGCCGCCTCCGGCCCGGCGATCAGCGCGCTACCGGGCTCGGAGGGCTTCGGCAACCTCCAGCAGAGCTACCTCGAAGGGCCAACGTGAACGCCGTGACGGAGATCTCGTCCTGATCGCGGCGCAGCGGGCCTACGAGATGAACTCGAAGGTCGTCACCGCCGCCGACCAGATGCTCTCCACCGCCTCGCAGATGTTCCGCAGCTAAGCGCGCCGCCGAGAGTCCCGACGATGTATGCCGGTCCGCATCCCGACTTCGCCTTCGAGCCTTCCGTCCTGCCGCTGGTCAGCACCACGGCGGACGAGAGCGACCTCAGCCCGATCGTCCGTCGGCACCGCCCGCGGGTCGCCCCCCTCGGCATGGCGGTGGTGCTCCGCACACGTTGCTGGCTGGCCGCTGGCCTTCGCGACGCTCGGCGCGCTGGCGATTCCCGCCATGGCGCGGGCCGAGGGGCCTGCGCCTGCGCGGCGATGTCACCGCCCGCGGCGACGTGCTCACGCTGGCCGACCTCGTGGAGGGCGCGCCGGACGGCCTCGCCGGGCGGCCGCTGTTCCGCGCGCCGGCCCTCGGGCGACCGGGACGATCCAGAGCCGCCGGATCGTCGAGGCCGCCACGGCCCTCGGCCTCGCCGGCCTGGAGACCGGCGGCCGGATGCAGATCGCCCGTCCAGCGCGCCGCCCGCCGCATCGGGCCGCCCGAGATCGAGGCCGCGCTCAAGCGCGGGCTTGAGACCGGCTACGGCCTTGCCCCGGCCAACGTCGCGATCCGCTTCGACGGCGAGGGCCCGACCCTGCTGGCCCCGGCCGATCTGGCGGGCCAGGCGACGGCCCTCGACCTGACTACGATCCGCGCTCCCGCCGGGTGGCCGGCCTCGTCAGCATCGGCGAGCGGCAGGCTTCCCTGCGCGTCACCGGAATCGTCCTCGAGATGCGCGACGTGGCGGTGCTCACCCGCTCCCTCGAGCGCGGCGAGACGATGAAGGCGGGCGATCTCAGCCTCGAGCGCCGGCCGCGCGACGCCGTGCCGGCGGATGCCCAGGCGAGCGCGGGGGCGGTCGGCGAGGTCGCCCAGCATACGCTCGCGGCCGGCACGGTGCTCCGGGTCAGCGACACCGCCCCGCCCGAACTCGTCGCCGGGGCGAGAGCGTGACCATCGTGTACGAGACGCCCAGCATCAGCCTCGCGATGCGCGGCCTCGCCAACCAGGGCGGCCGCCTCGGCGCCGTGGTCAACGTCGTCAACACCGCCTCCCAGAAGGTCCTGCAGGCGACCGTGATCGGCCCCGGCCGGTCTCGGTCGGGCCCGGCCCTGCGCCGCAGCAGCAGGCCTCCGCCACCGCCCCGCTCCAGGCGACCGCCTCGTTGCGCTGATCGCCCGTTCCGCCCGTGTTCGAGAGTATCCCGATGGCCCACCGCACCGCCCTGAAGCCGCTCGCCGCCGTGCTGATCACGGCCGCGCTCGGCGCCTGCAACACCGCGGACCGGCTCTCGCAGGTCGGCGCCACGCCGGCCCTGTCGGCGATCGAGGACCCGACCACGCAGCCCGGCTACAAGCCGGTGCGGATGCCGATGCCCGACGTGCAGCCGGTCTCCTACGCGCCGAACTCGCTCTGGCGCACCGGCTCGCGTGCCTTCTTCAAGGACCAGCGCGCCGCCCGGCTCGGCGACATCCTGACCGTGAAGGTCAACGTCACCGATCAGGCCAACATCAGCAACGAGACCAAGCGGAGCCGGGCCAACACCGAGAGCTTCGGCCTGCCGAACGCCCTGGGGCTGGAGAACAACGCGGTCGGCAAGTCCTTCGGCGTCGGCAGCACGGCGCTGCTCGCCGCCACCTCGGCGACCGCCAATGACGGCGCCGGCTCGGTCCAGCGGGCCGAGACCGTGACCACGAACGTCGCCGCGGTGGTCACCCAGGTGCTGCCCAACGGCAACCTCGTGGTCGAGGGCAAGCAGGAGATCCGGGTCAATTTCGAGATCCGCGAGATGGTGGTGGCCGGCGTGGTCCGCCCGGAGGATATCGAATCCGACAACACCATCGATTCGGCCAAGATCGCCCAGGCCCGCATCGCTATGGGCGGGCGGGGACAGATCACCGACGTGCAGCAGCCGCGCTACGGCCAGCAGATCGTGGATATCCTGCTGCCGTTCTGAGGCGGTGATTCGGTTGGCGCATGAACCGGTAGGCATGGAAGAGGCGTGCGGAAGATCACCTCCGCGCGGCGCGGGCGCTTCTGACAACCGGTCATTTCAGTGACGCCTATTATCTGGCGGGCCTTGCGGTCGAATGCGCGCTCAAGGCGCGGATCGCGCGCTCGTTCCGGAGCGGGACATGGCCGCTTCGGCAATTTGCCAATGACATCCACACCCACGACCTGTCGAAACTCGTCGTGCTCGCCGAACTGCGCGACCAGCGGCAGATCGACGAAGCGCAAGATCCTTCGTTTCGCGGGGCTTGGGATCTCGTCGCAAAATAGAGAGTCGAGGCTCGCTACGCCGAGTGGTCACGGCAGGAGGCGCACGATATGGTCGACGCCGTCGTGCGGCGCCCCTCCGGTGTGATGCCATGGATAAGACGTCACTGGTAGACGAAGACATCGAAATCGGCCGCCGCTTCGTCGCCGTACTGGAACGGGCCGGCCTGCCGGTCGCTGCGGCGATGTGGTTCAGGGAGTTCTCCTATGAAACCTGGATGCTCGGGATCGCGAGCCCCAACGTTCAAGTTCATGGCCCTCTGTCGGTCATGAGATTCGCGACGCAGTTCGTCAGGACGGCTTTTCTGACTGCATCGACCGTGACGCCCTATTCTTTTTCAATACATCGCAGCAGGCTCTCGACGATCTGTCGTCTCTGCCGAGAACGCTGACGGAAGGTGTCCGGGAAGTCTGGAGCTTTCGGCTGAACCATATCGACATCGACAAGGCGTTCTTCTTCCATCTGGCCCTCGACCGGCGCCCGTCTGACGTGGCGCCGAGCCCTCCGGATCAGAAGCGGAAGGGCATTCCGCGCAAGCGCGTGGCCTGAATTCTGGCACCTTCCGGCGCCCTCAACCCGCCTCCTCCGGCTCCGGCCCGCGCGTGACGTCGAGGCCCGAGCCGGCGCCCTCGGGCGGGCCGACCTTCACCGGGGTACCGGTGCGGGCGGCCTCGTAGATCGCCTCCATCAGCACCTGGTCCTGCAAACCCTCCTCGCCGGGGTGTGCGCGGGCGCAGGTTCTCCTGAACGCTGCGGGAGAAGTGGTCCATCTCCAGGGCGAACTGGTTCTTCGGGCTCAGGATGCGCTCGTCCCGGGCCGCGTTCTTGCCGTCCCGGTGGCCCACGAACAGCCGCTGGCCCTGGTAGGCGAAGGCGTTCTGCAGATCGATCGCGGCATTGCTCGTGTGCAGCGTCAGGCTACGGGCCTCGTAGACGCCGTAGCTCGACTGGCACTGCGCGATCACCCCCGAGGGGAAGCGCAGCGTGAAGCTCACCGTCTCCCTCGACCTCGCGGTATTTCGGATCGTCGGGCGGCGAGTGGATCTGCGCCTGGATCTGGTCCGGCTCCTCGCCGAGCACCGCGCGGGTCGTGTTGAGGCAGTAGAGGCCGATGTCCGGCAGCGAGCCGCCCCCGGCCAGCGCCTTGCGCAGGCGCCACTGCTCCGGCAGGCCGGTGGTCTGGCCGTTGAAGGCCTGGATCAGCTTCGGCTTGCCGAATTCGCCGGTGCGGGCGAGCCGGATCACCGCGCGGTTGTGCGGCTCGTACTGGCAGCGATAGGCGATCATCAGCTTGACGTTGGCCTTGGCGCAGGCCGCGATCATGTCGCGGCATTCCTGCGAGGAGACCGCCATCGGCTTCTCGCAGAGCACCTGCTTTCCGGCTGCCGCGGCCGCCAGGACGTTGTCGCGGTGCACGCCGTTCGGCGTCACCACGTAGACCGCGTGAACGTCCGGATTGGCCTTCAGCCGATCCCATTCGTCGTAGCCGTAGACCGCATCCTCGGGCAGGCCGTACTGGCGCGCCACGAGCTTGGCCTTGTCGGGGAGCCCGACATCACGCGGCGAGCCGCGAGCGCTTGGCCTCGCCGAAGGCGGGAAGGATCTCGTCGAGACTTAGGCGCCCGAGACCGACGACGCAGTAGCCCACGCGCTGGCCCGGAGGCTGCGGGGCGGGGGTCGGGGCCGGCGGACGGTCGCCCGAGCCCCGCCAGTTCGGGAACATCACCCGACCGCCCTGGACCGCGCCGGTATCGGCCGGGACCGCGGGCGGTGCCGGCGGTGGCCGCCTGGGCGCCGTTGCCTCCGATCGCCGCGCCTGCCAGGGCACTGCCCGCGGCCCGCAGGGTGCGTCGAGAGAGCCGTGTGTCGTCGTCCGCCATGGGCCTCGCCGTGTCGCTGATCAGTGGGGCGGCGCCGGGGGAGGGGCCGTCCGCCCCATCAACGCGCCGGCACCGGGCCGTTTCCGGTTTCGTCCGGTCGCATCGTCACGCCGGCGGCGGCGGATCCGGGGCTTCGACCTCGCCGCGGCGCTGCAACTGGAGGGCGACGAACCAGCACAGGCAAGCCCAGGCGGCGCCGATGCACCAGCCGGCCAGCACGTCGCTCGGCCAGTGGACGCCGAGATAGATCCGGCTGATCCCGACGAGCAGGGTTATGGTCACACCCAGGCCGAGCAGCAGCGCCTTCGCGGGCCGGTTCCGCTCCACCCGCGCCACCAGGGTGGCGAGCGTCAGGTAGGCGATGGCCGACATGGTGGCGTGGCCGCTGGGGAAGCTCGCGGTGAACACCTCCATGCCGTGCGGCACGAGGTCCGGCCGCGGCCGCTGGTAGAACAGCTTCAGCACCGTGGAGACCAGTTCGCCGCTGCCGACGCGGCGAGCACGTAGAAGCCGATCCTTCGGCGGCCGGAGACCGCCAGATAGGCCGCCACCGCACAGGTCAGGAACAGGACCGTGAAGACGCTGCCGAGGCCGGTGATGTCGCGCATCGTCTCCTCGAGCCAGGGAGGCCCGATCGGGTCGGAGAGATCGGCGGGGTTGCGCAGGGCGAGCAGGATGCGGCGGTCGAGGGCCGCCGTCGAGCCCTCGCCGACCTCGTGGGCGAGGTAGAAGAACCCGTAGCCTAGGATGCTGAGGCCAAGGAGCGCCACGAGGGGGCCGACCTCGTTGAGGCGCAGCCGCAGCCACACGGCCGTGGCGGGCTCGATCAGGCGATTGTGCCGCAGGGTGCCGGGGACCTTCACGGCGCGGTCTCCGGGCGACGGGCGATCGGACGGTCGGCTCGGTATCGCCCCTGCGGCTTCAGGATGAGTCGTGGGTCCCCTCTCCCGAGCGGGAGAGGTCTGCTTTCGCAGAAAGCCGGGTGAGGGCGAGAACGTTCCGGAAAAGGCTCAGTCTGAACGCCGGTTGATGACGCGCACCATCCGGTGAGTTCTCCTCCCTCACCCCAACCCTCTCCCGCACGGGAGAGGGGCCTGTCGCGCGCTGTCACCGGCGCGGTAGACCGGCGAAGAGCGGCAAACATCGTCGGAGCGCGAGGCAGGGACCATCACGCGTTCTCCCCGAAGGGCAGCCGGGCGACGTCCTCCCACGGCCCCCTCAGATAACGCCACAGCAGCGTCGCCGGGGCCGTGAAGTGGAACGGCGCGAAGCCCGCCTGGAGGTCGGCGTGGAGCGCCCGCGCCGTGGCGGGGTCGACCTTGTTCTGCACCGTCCGTGCGGGCGCCAGCCCTGCCGGTCCTGCGCGGTGAGATACGGCTCGAACGTCTTCGCGAGGCGGCTGCGGAACCCCGCCAGGGCCTCCGATTCGAGGGCGTAGGCGACGCCGCGGCCGGTGAAGCGGATTCCCGTCACCGCGACCTCCGGGGGCGGCAGCGTCCGGGCGAGGGCCGTGATGGCCTCGATGACGCCGCGCTCCCGGTCCCCCGGCAGGTGGTGGAAACAGGGTCGCGTGGGCCGGGATGAAGTTCAACGTGTCCGGGAAATACCGGCGCCGCTCGCCGTCGAAGCGGGCGAAGGTCGGCGCGTCGAAGGCGAGGGTGAGGATCAGGGGGGCTGCGTCTTGCATCCCGCCGAGATGGCGCCCGCGGCCCTCAGGTCCAGTACAGCACCCGCGCCGCCGGCAGGTCCGGGCGAGGCAGGCGGTGAGATGGCCGCGCATCGCCTGCATCAGCGGCTTCGGGAAGACGTGCTTCACCGAGCCGAATTGGTGCGCTTCTCCACGCGCTCGGCCTCGTCGAGGGGCAGGTCCGAGCCCGGATACCAGCCGCGCAGCACCGCCTTCGAACCGGGGGTGAAGCGGTGGGTGATGAGTTCCACGGTGAGGTCGAGGTCGGGCGCGCCGGCGAGCGCGGCGGCGGCGTCGCGGATCAGCCCGGCATAGGCCGCTTCCCAGTCCGGCACGGCAGGATCGGCGCGATCGTCAGCCCCACGGGGTAACCCGCACGCGCCATCTGGCCGAGCGCGAGAGCCGCGCGTCGAGGGTGTCGGTGCCGCCCTCGTATGCGGGCCGCCGGCCGGCGTTGACCGAGAACCGGATGCGCGTGCGCCGATTGTGCGGCAGGTCGAGGAGTGGTCCGACCGCGGCGAACTTGGTGGTGAAGCGCAGCTGCACCGGTGCGTCCCAGGCCCCGAAATGCCGGATCGCCGCCGAGAGCGAGCCGGTGAGGTGCTCGATCCCCAGCGGATCGGTGTAGCAGGAGGCCTCGAAGGTGGTCCCCTCCTGCGACCGCTCGGCCGAGGCCGAGGTCACGGCGCCGCGCCCGGCATAGGATTCGAGATTGCCGAGGATCGCGTCGAGATTGGCGTAGGCCCGGGTCACCGGCGGCCCCTGGAGCGAGCCCGCGAGGTAGCAGTACTGGCAATGGGCCGGGCAGCCCTCGGCGAGGTCGAAGCGCCAGTCGGCCGAGGGCGGGATCGGCTGGAGCCGCAGCTTCGTCGGCGGCGCCACCGTGAGCGCGAGGGTCGCCTTGGCGGCCGTGTAGGCGCGGCGCGGGTCCGGTTCGCGCGGGCTCGGCAGGCGGTTGGCCGACAGGCGCTCGACGGCCAGGCCCAGCGCCTCGGCGCGCGCCAGCATCGCCCGGCCGTGTCCGTGCTCCAGCGCCGCCGGCGTCACCAGGACCCGGCGCGGACGCCACAGGCGGGACGGGCGTGGCGCTTCGACCGGCGGGTCGACGGGATCTTCGAGGGCAGGGCGGGGGCGGACGACATCCCTGTCGAACGCGCGGCCGCACGGAGCGGGTTCCGCCCTAGTCGCCCGGGCGCGGTGCGGCTAAAGCACCGCCATGTCTGCAGGCAGGAGAGCGTTCATGTCGGCCGTGACGGCTGGTTGTTTCTCATCGGGGGGACCAACCGCGTCCTGGACCGCTATCGCGGCGGCCTGCGGCACTGCTCCTGCTGCGGAGCTGGGCGCGGCTGATTCCGGGCCCGCGCCCGGCGCGCGGAGCGCCTGGGCATCCGCTGCCTCCACGTGATCGTGCCGGAGAAGCTGTCGGTCTACGACGACCGGACCGACGGCCTGCGCTACGATCCGGCCAAGGCCTCGACCCGCCGTCTCGCGCGGCTCCTGGCACGCAACCCCGCCTATCTCGATCTGCTGGCTCCACTCCGGGCCGCCCGGAACGGGCCGGTGCCGCTCTACCTGCGCACCGACACGCACTGGACCGCGCAGGGCTGTCTGCTGGCCTATCGCGCGATCATGCGGGTGCTCGGGGCCGTCCCGCCCGCCGATATCGGCGCCCGCCCGCGGATCGTCTCGGACGAGCTGATGGATCTCGGCGAGAAGCTGCGCGAGCGGCCCGCGGGAACACATCGAGCGGTTCGGGCTGCAGCGCGACTCACGCCGGGTCGAGACCGGGCCGCTTCTCGCCGCCTACGAGGCGGAGGGGCGCGACCGGGAGGTGCATGTCGGCGCGCATGTCGTCTACCGGAACGATGCGCCGACCGCCGATCCGCGCCGCCTCGTCCTGTTCGGCGATTCCTGCGCGCATTTCGATCCGTTCATGCTGACCGGGCTCCTCGCCGAGAGCTTCTGCGAGGTTCACTTCATCTGGTCGGCGGGCCTCGACTGGCCCTACGTCGAGCGCGTGCGCCCCGACATCCTGCTGTTCGAAGTGGCGGAGCGGTTCCTGGCGCGCCTGCCGAAGACGATTTCGACGTCGCGGTCGCGGGGCAGCGCGGGACGGGCGGGCGCCTCGCGCAGATCCGGCAGCGTGACCTGAAACCGCGGACGGCGCCCGATCAGTAGATCGCCGTGTCCATGGGGGTGAAGTCGCCGATGCTGGCCGCCTGGTACTTGGCGAAGGATTCCGGCGCGCAGGCGATGCCGATCATCAGGACCAGGAGGGTGACGAGGCAGGCCAGCGTCGCCGTGACCACGTCCGCGTGGCGTCTCAGAGCGTGGATCACCAGGCATCCGAACGTGAACAGGGCCGCCTCAGCGACGGGCACCAGCGCGAACGACATCACTCACCTCCAACGTGATTCCGCGCGACCGATCCGTCCGGTCGCGACTGACGATGGAGAAGAGATGACGGATTTTGCTGCACTGCAACAGAAGGGCGCGTGCAAGCCTGCCTTGCGCAGGAATCGCGGGCCGGCGGGAACGCATCGCGCAGGGGACGATGCACACCGGCGTCTTCCCGCAAAACGCCGCGCGACCCATCTGAGCCTGGGATCGTTCGCGGACGGGATACGACGATGGGCCTTCTGGTAGACGGCGTCTGGCGCGACCAGTGGTACGACACCGCCTCCACGGGCGGCCGCTTCGAGCGGAAGGCCTCGAGCTTCCGCAACTGGGTCACGGCCGATGGATCGCCCGGGCCGTCGGGGGAGGGCGGTTTTCCCGCGGAGCCCGGCCGCTACCACCTCTACGTCTCGCTGGCCTGCCCCTGGGCCCATCGCACCCTGATCGGCCGCGCCCTCAAAGGCTTGGAGGACGCGATCGGCGTCTCGGTGGTCGATCCGCATATGGGCGCGGAGGGCTGGGTGTTCGGCGACACGCCGGGCGCGACGCCGGACCCGATCCACGGCGCACGGCGCCTGTACGAAATCTATCTGGCGGCCGAGCCGACCTATACAGGCCGCGTGACGGTGCCGGTGCTCTGGGACCGGCAGCGCGCCACCATCGTGTCGAACGAATCCGCCGAGATCCTGCGGATGCTGAACGGCGCCTTCGGCGGCTCCGGGCCCGACCTCTATCCCGAGGACCTGCGGCCTGAGATCGACGCGCTGAACGCCCGCATCTACGACCGGGTGAACAACGGCGTCTACAAGGCGGGCTTCGCCACCGCGCAGGCGGCCTACGCCGATGCCTTCCGAGGCCCTGTTCGCGGAACTCGATACCCTGGAGGCGCGCCTCGATCGCGGCCGCTACCTCTGCGGCGAAAGGCTGACCGAGGCGGATGTCCGCCTGTTCACCACGCTGGTGCGGTTCGACGCGGTCTATGTCGGTCACTTCAAGTGCAACAGGCGCCGGATCGCGGACTACCCCAACCTGTCGAACTACCTGCGCGACCTCTACGCGCTCCCGGGGGTCGCGCCGACCGTGAACCTCACGCACATCAAGCGGCACTATTACGAGAGCCACCCGACCATCAATCCGACCGGATCGTGCCGCTGGGGCCGGAGCTCGACTTCTCCGCGCCGAACGACCGGGCCTGCGATTCACAAGTTAAGCCGGCGGCCCGACGGCCGTCCGCGAGACCGTGGCCCTCGACGGCCGGCGCGCGGGGCCTAGTTCGGCCTGCAATCGGAGGATGCCCAAACGCCATGACGACAAGCCTGCGCCTCGCCCTGTTCTGCGCCCTCGTCGGCCTGCCCGCCTCCGCGCACGCCCAGGCGGCGC
>JALHSO010000054.1:0-14822 GCA_022984855.1 Dimocarpus longan
CGTTAAAGAAGTAAATGAACTCGCTGGCATCCTGAAGGATGAGTACGGCATCGAGCCCGCTGCTGCTGCTCCCGTAATGGTAGCCGGTGGTGCTGGCGCTGCGCTGCTGCCGACGCTCCGAGGAGAAGACCTCGTTCGACGTAATCCTGAAAGCTGCCGTGGCCGAAGCCTGGCTGTTGTGAAGCTGGTGAAGGACCTGACCGGCCTGGGCCTGAAGAGGCTAAGGAACTGGTTGACGGTGCTCCCAAGCCCCTGAAAGAAGGTGTAGCCAAGGACGAAGCCGAGGCTCTGAAGAAGCAGCTGGAAGAAGCTGGTGCTGAAGTAGAAGTTAAGTAGGTTCGCCTACGGCTTAGCTCCCGCAACGGATTAGGCCTGGCAATGCGCCAGGTCTTTTCCCTGTTTCGGGGGATAAGCAAAGAATTGCAACTAAAAGCTGCGGCTCTTGGTTGTCTTACGCTAGCAGTTTTCTTCTCTGTTGCTTAAATGGAGCGAAATGCCACTAAAGGGACCTTATCACGTTAGAAGTCGCCAGATTTCGGACTCATTTGACAAGCAACGTGGTAAGGTCCTTTCTGCGCTTGTGACTGTTGAGTTTGTATGAAGGCTTTGCCGTAGGTGCAGGTGCGAAAGCAAACTTCCGAACTCGACGCAGCAATAAGTTAACGTGCTACGCATAGAATACTTACGTGTACATTTTTAACACACCATCCAATTGGCTACACCGCAAGCAACTGAGGCCGCCGAAGTCAAACACCTGACTGGGGCCAGTGAGCGAATCAATTTCGCCAAGATTAAGAAGGTTATCGAGTATCCGGACTTCCTGGACGTGCAGGTGCAGTCGTTCCAGAGTTCTTTCAGCTCGAAACGGCCGCTGCGAGCCGTACGAACGAGGGTCTGTTCAAGGTGTTTGCCGAGAATTTCCGATTTCGGACTCGCGCGAAAACTTCGTGCTGAACTTTATCGACTATCACGTTGACCCGCGAAATACACGGTGGATGAGTGCATCGACCGCGGCCCTGACCTACGCCGTGCCGCTGAAAGCGAAGCTGCAACTCATTTGTAATGACAAGATAACGAGGACTTTCAGACCATCGAGCAGGAAGTTTTCTTGGGCAACATTCCGTACATGACGGAGAAGGGTTCCTTCGTCATCAACGGCGCCGAGCGCGTATCGTATCGCAGCTGCACCGTTCGCCGGCGTGTTCTTTGCCCAGAAGCAAGCACACCAACGGTACGAAGCTGTATTCGGCCCGCATCATCCCGTTCAGGGTTCGTGGATTGAGTTTGCCACGGACGTGAACAACGTGATGTACGCCTACATCGACCGGAAGAAGAAGTTTCCGGTAACGACGCTGCTCCGCGCATCGGCTACGGCACCGACAAAGACATTCTGGACCTGTTCGGGCTGAGCGAAGAGATTAAGGCGGATAAGAAGACGCTGAAGCAGGCCGTGGGCCGCAAGCTGGCCGCCGCGTGTTGCGCACCTGGACGGAAGACTTCGTGGACGAGGATACGGCGAAGTAGTTTCTATCGACCGCAACGAGGTGCTGCTCGAGCGCGACCGACCATCAACGAGGAGGACATTCGACACATCGTGGAGGCCGGCGCTAAGTCGGTGATTCTGCACAAGGAGAACGTGAACATTGCGGACTTCGCAATCATTTACAACACCCTGCAGAAGACCAACTCCAACTCGGAGAAGGAAGCTGTGGAGCAGATTTACCGTCAGCTCCGTAACACGGAAGGCTCCCCGACGAGGAGACGGCCCGCGATATTATCCAGATGCTGTTCTTCTCGACAAGCGCTACGACCTAGGGGAAGTAGGCCGCTATCGGATTAATAAGAAGCTGGGCATCGGCATGGACCAGGAGGCCCGCGTACTGACCAATGAGGACATCGTGCTCATCGTGAAGTACCTGATTGGTTTGATTAACTCGAAGGCCATTGTCGATGACATTGACCACTTGAGCAACCGCCGCGTGCGCACGGTGGGAGAGCAGCTCTACGCCCAGTTCGGGCGTGGGCCTGGCCCGCATGGCCGTACCATCAAGGAGCGCATGAACGTGCGCGACAACGAGGATTTCAAGCCGGTTGACCTGATTAACGCCCGCACCCTGTCGAGCGTGATTAACTCGTTCTTCGGTACCAATCAGCTGTCGCAGTTCATGGGACCAAACCAACCGCTGGCGAGGTGTCGCACAAGCGTCGCGTATCGGCCCTAGGGCCGGGAGGTCTGAGCCGCGAGCGCGCTGCTTCGAGGTGCGCGACGTGCACTACACGCACTACGGCCGCTCTGCACGATTGAGACGCCGGAAGGCCCGAACATCGGCCTGATTTCGTCACTATGCGTGCACGCCCCGCGTGAACTCGATGGGCTTCATCGAAACGCCCTACCGCACGGTAGCCAGCGGCACGGTGGACATGACCGAGAACGTGAAGTTCCTGACCGCCGAGGAAGAGGACACCCACCACATTGCCCAGGCCAACTCGCTGCTCGACAACGAGGGTAAGCTGACACAGGAACTGGTGAAGGGCCGCTTCGAGGGCGACTTCCCGGTAGTGGCTCCCGAGGAGTACAGCTACATGGACGTGGCCCCGAACCAGATTGTATCGGTAGCCGCCTCGCTGATTCCGTTCCTGGAGCATCGACGACGCCAACCGTGCGCTGATGGGCTCGAACATGCAGCGCCAGGCAGTGCCCCTGCTGCGCCCGCAGGCCCCGATTGTGGGCACGGGCCTGGAGGGCCGCACAGCTATCGACTCGCGCGCGCTCATCATCGCCGAGGGCGATGGCGTGGTGGACTCGGTAGATGCCAACCGCATCATTATCATGTACGACCTGAGCGACGACGAGCTGTCGGTGAGCTTCGATGCCGACCGTAAGACGTACAGCCTCATCAAGTTCCGCCGCACCAACCAGGATACCTGCCTCAACCTCACGCCGCTGGTGAAAAACGGCGAGCGCGTAACCAAAGGCCAGGTGCTCTGCGAAGGCTACGGCACGAACCGCGGTGAGCTGGCCCTAGGGCGCAACATGCAGGTGGCGTTTATGCCGTGCAGGGCTACAACTTCGAGGACGCCATCGTTATCTCGGAGCGCGTGGTACGCGACGACATCTTCACCTCGATTCACATCGAGGAGTTTGAGCTGGAAGTGCGCGAGACGAAGCGCGGCGAAGAGGAGCTGACCTCGGAAATTCCGAAACGTGAGCGAAGAAGCCGTGCGCAACCTCGACGACAACGGTATCATCCGCCTGGGGCTGAGGTGCGCGAAGGCGACATCCTCATCGGTAAGATTACGCCCAAGGGCGAAACCGACCCGACCCGGAGGAGAAGCTGCTCCGCGCCATCTTCGGCGACAAGGCCGGCGACGTGAAGGATGCCTCGCTGAAGGCGCCGCCCTCCTGAACGGCGTGGTTATTGGCACCAAGCTCTTCTCGCGGCCAAGAAGGACAAGAACCTTCGCGCCAGTCGAAGAAAGAGGTGGAGGACCTGAAGGAAGGCTACGCCCGCGAGCTGCGCGGCGTGAAGGCTATCATGATTGATAAGCTGGTAGCCCTGCTGGAAGGCAAAACCTCGCAAGGCATCAAGCACCGTTTCGGTGACGAGGTGCTGGCGAAGGCGTGAAGTTTGGCCGAAAGAACATCAGCGAAGCGCGCTGTTCCCCGACAAGAACGCCTACCGCGACGAGAGCAACTACGCCGTGCCGGAAGAGGTGACCTCTTCAAGGACCTGCAGCTCGAAGGCTGGACGGCCGACGCCCGCGTGAATGAGATGCTCCACCTCATCAAGAACTACGCGAAGCGCCGCAACACCATCACGGCCCGCTTCAAGCGCGACCGCTTCACGCTGGAAGTTGCGACGAGTTGCCCGCTGGCATTGTGCAGCTGGCTAAGGTGTACATCGCCAAGAAGCGCAAGCTGAAAGTGGGTGACAAGATGGCTGGCCGTCACGGTAACAAAGGGGTAGTAGCCCGCATTGTGCGCGATGAGGACATGCCCTTCCTACCCGACGGCACGCCGATGGACATCGTGTTGAACCCGTTGGGCGTACCGAGCCGCATGAACATCGGTCAGATTTACGAAACCGTGCCTCGGCTGGGCGGCCTCAAGCTGGGCCGCACCTACGCTACGCCGATTTTCGACGGGGCTACCGAAGAAGAGGTGTCGAAGGAGCTGACCGAGGCTGGCCTGCCCGCACTGGGGCCGCGCCTACCTGCACGACGGCCCTGAGCGGCGAGCGCTTCGACCATGCCGGTGACCGTGGGCGTGATTTACATGCTCAAGCTGGGCCACTTGGTGGACGACAAGATGCACGCCCGTTCTATCGGGCCGTACTCGCTCATCACGCAGCAGCCGCTGGGTGGTAAGGCGCAGTTCGGTGCCAGCGCTTCGGCGAGATGGAAGTGTGGGCGCTGGAGGCCTTCGGTGCTTCCAACGTGCTGCAGGAAAATCCTGACCGTGAAGTCGGACGACGTGTAGGCGCGCCAAGGCTACGAAGCCATCGTAAAAGGCGACGTGCTGCCGAAGCCCAATATCCCCGAGTCGTTCAACGTGCTTATCCACGAACTCCGTGGCCTGGCACTGGAAAATTTCGCTGGATTAAGCTGATTGAAAAGTGGTTGCGGTGCGCGAGCGCTGGCAGCCAACTTTCAGTTGCTTCGCTTACAGATAGAAATAAAATATAGACTGTCCCGCCGCAAAGCGCCCCGCTCACGATACTACTGCCCCGAGACAGGTCAGGGTAGCACAAGGTGGGAAGCGCGGCTGCCAAGGGGCAAAACAAGACCTAGCGAAAACCTACTGCCGCGGCGTACCTGTCGACCCGCAGAGCACTTTTCGTAGCGTCGCACTGTTATGGGTAGCTATAGCAGGACAACTTAACCGCTAAAACCATTACGAATGGCTTTTGCAAAAACAAGAAGTTAGTACAAGACTTCTCGAAGGTTACCATCTCGCTGGCTTCGCCGGAAGGCATTCTGGAGCGCAGCACGGGCGAGGTGGTGAAGCCGGAAACGATTAACTACCGCACTTACAAGCCCGAGATGGGTGGCTTGTTCTGCGAGCGGATTTTTCGGGCCGGTGAAGGACTGGGAGTGCCACTGCGGCAAGTACAAGCGCATCCGCTACAAGGGCATCATCTGCGACCGTTGCGGCGTGGAGGTGACCGAGAAGAAGGTGCGCCGCGAGCGCATGGGCCACATCGAGCTGGTGGTGCCCGTGGCCCACATCTGGTACTTCAAGAGCCTGCCGAATAAAATCGGCTACCTGCTGGGCCTGCCCACCAAGAAGCTCGACCAGATTATCTTACTACGAGCGCTACGTAGTGGTGCAGCCCGGCGTGCAAGCCGAAGAGGGTGTGCAGCAGCTCGACTTCCTCACTGAGGATGAGTACCTGGACATCATCGACAAACTGCCCCGCGAAACCAGATGCTGCCCAAACGATGACCCCCAGAAGTTCATCGCCAAGATGGGGGCCGACGCGCTGCAAATGCTGCTCGAGCGCATTAACCTCGACGAGCTGAGCTACTCGCTCCGCGACTCAGGCGCGCACGAAACTTCGCAGCAGCGTAAGGCAGAAGCATTGAAGCGTCTGCGCGTAGTAGAAGCATTCCGCGACGCCGCACCCGCGTGGAGAACAAGCCCGAGTGGATGGTTATCCGCATGGTACCAGTGATTCCGCCCGAACTGCGTCCGCTGGTGCCGCTGGATGGTGCCGCTTCGCTACCTCCGACTTGAACGACCTGTACCGCCGCGTTATCATCCGTAACAACCGCCTCAAGCGCCTGATTGAAATTAAGGCTCCGGAGGTGATTCTGCGCAACGAGAAGCGCATGCTGCAAGAGGCCGTGGGACTCGCTCTTCGACAACTCGCGCAAGGTGAACGCCGTGCGCGCCGAAGGCAACCGCGCCCTCAAGTCGCTGTCTGACATGCTGAAAGGCAAGCAGGGCCGCTTCCGCCAGAACCTGCTTGGTAAGCGTGTGGACTACTCGGGCCGTTCGGTTATCGTGGTAGGCCCCGAGCTGAAGCTGCACGAGTGCGGCCTGCCTAAGAACATGGCGGCCGAGCTGTTCAAGCCGTTCATCATCCGCAAGCTCATTGAGCGCGGCATCGTGAAGACGGTGAAGTCGGCCAAAAAGATTGTGGACCGCAAGGATGCTGTGGTGTGGGACATCCTGGAGAACGTGCTGAAGGGCCACCCCGTGCTCCTCAACCGTGCTCCTACGCTGCACCGTCTGGGTATTCAGGCCTTCCAGCCGCGCCTCACGAGGGTAAGGCTATCCAGCTGCACCCGCTCGTGTGTACGGCCTTCAACGCCGACTTCGACGGTGACCAGATGCCGTGCACGTGCCCCTGGGGCGGCTGCTATCCTGGAACCTCGATGCTGATGCTGGCCTCGCACAACATCCTGAACCCGCCAACGGCGCACCTATCGCCGTACCGAGCCAGGACATGGTACTGGGCCTGTACTACGTAACCAAGGGCAAGCGCTCGACCGAAGACGAGAAAATCCAGGGCGAGGGCCGCACCTTCTACTCCGACGAGGAGGTGGTTATCGCCATTCAACGAGAAGCAGCTCTCGAAGCACGCCTACATTAAGGGAAAACCATGGTGCGCGACGAGAACGACGACCTCGTGCCCCGCATCATCGAAACCGTAGCCGGCCGCGTTGCTCTTCAACCAGCTTGTGCCCAAGGAAGTAGGTTTCGTAGACGAGCTGTTGACCAAGAAGAAGCTCCAGCAGATTATCTCGCTGGTGTTCAAGCGCACGGGTATGGCCGCACCGCGCAGTTCCTGGACGACATCAAGACCCTCGGTTTCCAGTCGGCCTACAAGGGCGGCCTGAGCATGGGTCTGGGTGACATCAACATCCCGGCCGAAAAAGACAAGCTGATTGCCCAGGCCCAGGCCGACGTAGCTGCCGTAACGCAGAACTACCAGATGGTCTGATTACGAACAACGAGCGTTACAACCAGGTAATCGACATCTGGACGCGCATCAATTCGCAGATTACGGAGACGCTGATGGGTCGCCTCGAAAAGGAGAATCAGGGCTTCAACTCCATCTACATGATGATGCACTCCGGGGCGCGTGGCTCGCGCGAGCAGATTCGTCAGCTCGGCGGCATGCGTGGCCTGATGGCCAAGCCGCAGAAGTCGCTGCAAGGCTCGGTGGGCGAGATTATTGAGAACCCGATTCTGTCGAACTTCAAAGAAGGCCTCGACGTAATCGAAATACTTCATCTCGACGCACGTGCCGTAAAGGTCTGGCCGACACGGCATGAAGACGGCCGACGACGGCTACCTGACGCCGTCTGGTAGACGTGTCGCAGGACGTCATCGTGAACGAGCCGGACTGCGGTACGCTGCGCGGCATCGAGACCTTCGCCCTGAAGGACAACGAGGACATCGTGGAGCCGCTCTCCGACGTATCCTGGGCCGCACCACGGTGCACGACATATCGACCGCTGACCGACGAGCTGATTCTGGCTGCCGCTCGCAGATTACCGAAGAAATCACCCGCCGCATCGACGCTACCAGCATCGAGTCGGTAGAGATTCGCTCGGTGCTGACTTGCGAAAGCAAGCGCGGCATCTGCGCAAGTGCTACGGCCGCAACCTGGCCACGGGCCGCATGGTGCAGAAAGGTGAGGCCGTGGGCGTTATCGCCGCCCTGTCGATTGGTGAGCCGGGTACGCAGCTGACGCTCCGCACCTTCCACGTAGGTGGTACGGCCTCCAACATCACGGTAGAGCCGAACATCCGCGCCAAGTTCAACGGCGTGATTGAGTTTGAAGACATCCGCACCGTAGGCGGGTACCAACGCCGAAGGCGGGCTACCAGCGTGGTAATGGGTCGCTCGGGCGAAATCCGCATCGTGGACAAGGATACCCGCAAGGTGTTCATTGCCAACCACGTGCCTACGTTCGTTGCTGCTGGTGAAGGAGGGCGACGCCGTAAGAAAGGCCAGGAGCTGGTAAACTGGGACCCGTACAACGCCGTTATTCTGGCCGAGTTCGACGGTACTGTGCAGTACGATGCTATCACGGAGGGCGTAAACCTACCGCGAGGAGGCCGACGAAACAGACGGGCTTCCGCGAGAAGGTAATCACCGAATCGAAAGACAAGCGCAGAACCCCTCGGTTATCCTGCTGCCCGCCAAAGGTGCCGATGCCGACTCCAACAAGTCGTACTCGATGCCGGTAGGCGCTCACCTCAACGTCGAGAACGGCACCAAGGTGAAGGCGGCCACATCCTGGCCAAGATTCCCCGCGCCTGGGCAAGACCCGCGACATCACGGGTGGTCTGCCCGCGTAGTGGAGCTGTTCGAGGCCCGCAACCCGTCGAACCCGGCGGTAGTGTCAGAAATCGACGGCGTAATCACCTACGGCTCGGTGAAGCGTGGTAACGCGAATCTTCGTGAGTCGAAGGACGGCGTGAAGCGGAAGTACATGGTGCCGCTGTCGAAGTTCATCCTCGTGCAGGACAACGACTTCGTGCGGGCCGGTTGCCCCGCTCTCCGACGGCGCCAATCACCCGACCGACATCCTGAACATTCAGGGTCCGGGCGCGGTGCAGGAGTACCTCGTGAACGAGATTCAGGAAGTATACCGCTTGCAGGGCGTGAAAATCAACGATAAGCACATCGAAGTAATCGTCCGCCAGATGATGCAGAAGGTGCTGTTAATGGATGCTGGCGACACGAGCTTCTCGAAAACCAGCTCGTGGATAAGGTGACGCTGATGGAGGAGAACGATTCCATCATCGATATGAAGGTGGTAACCGATGCCCGGCGACTCGTCGGAGCTGCGCCCCGGCCAGATTGTGAGCAGCCGCAAGCTCCGCGACGAGAAACTCGTCGCTGCGCCGCCGCGACCTCAAGCTGGTGGAAGTACGCGACGCGCAGCCGGCCGTATCGAAGCCGACGCTGCAAGGCATCACGCAGGCTTCGCTGGGCACGGCTCGTTCATCTCGGCCGCTTCGTTCCAGGAAACGACCAAGGTGCTGAGCGAAGCCGCTATCCGTGGCAAAGCCGACGAGCTGCTGGGCCCTCAAGGAGAACGTTATCGTGGCCACCTCATCCGGCCGGTACTGGCCTCCGCGAGTATCAGGGCATCGAGGTTACCTCTCGAAAGACGACCTGGCCGCCCGCCAGAGCGCCGCTGCCGCCGAGCCGGCCGAGCACCCACCAAGCGCCCCTCCCGCGCCAAGCGCGAGACCAGCGTGTCGGAATAACGATTGACGTAGGTTTGTAAATAAGAACCCCCCGGTTGGTGCGAGCCAGCCGGGGGTTTTGTGTCTTCTTTGTACATATGCCTCCTTATAACGACATCTACATTGTCACTACGGACCGTAGCGAAGCTTGTATTAACAAGTTTCTGACTAAATATGCTGACTTAACGACTGATAAGGCAAATGCAGACTACTTCGGTGTGTGGGATAGCGACGACTACGTAGAAACAGAAACTCTACCAGCAACCATATCATACGCACTAGCTGATAATAGAAGAAGTGCAGTAATCTATCTAGATTCTACAATCAGTGAATTGAAGAGTGTTATACTATACTTCACGTCTGACGGAAAGCTCGTACTTGGTTTATCAAATGAATACGACGAAGACAGCGATGAACAAGCAGAGCGTATACTAGCTAATGCTGAAAGCTGACTTCAATGTCAATCTTGGCGTAATTACTTGCGAAACGCCACCAAGCACAGCTTATAACTGGATAGATAAAAACACAGGGCAGCTTAGCTTTAAGTTGCTACTTCATAATAGATTAATGCAACCCAACCAACCCGAAAACACCGACCCCAACGCGCTCAACATTGAGCTGAGTGAAGCCCATTGCCGAGGGCGAGTACGCTAACCTGGCCCTGATTGCTCACAGCAGCAGCGAGTTTGTGGTGGACTTCATTCCGCCTGTTGCCGGGCGTGCCAAGGCCAAGGTTAAGTCGCGCATCATTCTCACGCCCGAGCACGCCAAGCGGCTGCTGGCGGCGCTGGAGAGAACGTGCAGCGCTATGAGCAGAGCTATGGCTCAAATCAAGCTGCACCAGGATGCGCCGCAGTACCGATGAACTTCGCGGGGCAGTCGGAGAGGCATAGCAGCAATTGGCTGAGTGAAAGGGTTGAATTGACCCAGGCGGCCAGGAATACGGAAAATAAAGCGGTACTTTGGCAATATCGAATGACACTATTTCCGTATGTGTTTTAATCGAGCTGCCTCTCACCCTTCACTCACCCAACCTTCTATGTTAATGAACTACCCCAGCCGGGCGCTGGTGGCGTTGCTGCCACTGGCTTGCCCGGCCACTTCGGCCTGGGCCAGCTTGCCAGCGCCCGCGGCGCCGCACGTAGCCGTGACGCACATTGGCGCTGTGCAGGCGGCCGCGCCAATACCGAAGGGCGCACCTACCTCATTGAGGGCATCGTAACCGGTGTATACGGGGGCTTGTCGCCCGCTGGCTTTTTCGTGCAGGAAACGAAGCTGACTCCGACCATAACCCGGCAACTTCCGACGCCCTGTTTGTGCAGCAGGGTAGCCCATTGTACAAGTTGGCGACCGGGTGCGGTGCAGGGTGTGGTGCAAAAAATGGTAGTGGCCACCGGGCAGGAGCAGCCTGCTATCGGCCGGGCCGAGGTAACAGTAGTGAGTACCGACGAGGAGCGCCAGCTTTTTAGCATACTGCGCACCGCCACTTTCACGACGGCCGAGCTACTGCCGTACATCAACCGGCGCGTGGAGCTGGCGCTGCCGCTCACGGTAGCCGAAGTGTACAGCCTGCGGGCCAAAGGCGAGGTACTGCTGGCGGCTGGTGGCAAGCTGTACCAGCCCACGCAGTTTGTGGACTCCCAACGATGCGGCCGCAGCGGTACCCGCAGCAGCGGGTAACAACAACGCGGCGGCCATTCGGGCAATGCAGGATGCCAACCAGGCGCGCTGCCTGGTGCTCGACAATGGCGGTAGCAACCTGGCTAGTGCCCCACCACCCTTCCTCGACCCGCAGCTGCGTACGCTGCGCATCGGCAGCACCGTGCGCAACCTGCGCGGTATTCTGAGCTACGAGGGTGGGCGCTGGCACGTACACGCAGTGGTGGGCAAGACAACTGGCCGCACTTCGCGTGCGCCGTCGGCCTTGCCCAATTTGGCCAGGTAGATTTGAAGCTGTCGAGCTTCAACGTGCTTAACTATTTCAACGGTGATGGGCAGGGTGGGGGATTTCCAACCGCCCGCGGGGCGCGCACCAAAGAAAGCTTTGCGGGCAACGCGCCAAGATAATTGCCGCCCTGACTACCATTAACGCCGACATCGTTGGCCTTACCGAAATCGAGAACGACGGCAACGGACCAACTTCGGCCACCCAGGACCTGGTGGACGGGTTGAATGCGGCACTGGGCCACGGGACGTATGCTTTCATCAACGACGGCGGAGTACCCAGCAGCCAACAATACCGACGCCATCCACAACGTCATTATCTACAAGCCGGCGGCCGTTGCGCCCGGTGGGGCGCGCGCTGGTTGATGCAACGCCCCGGGGTGTACGAGCGCCCACCCAGTAGCCCAGGTGTTTGAGGTGCCCTACCAGGCCACACCGAAAAGCTGGCCGTTATCGTCAACCACTTCAAGTCTAAATCCAGCGGGGGGGCGACGATGCCGACCAGCACGACGGGCAGGGCGGCTCCAACATGCGCCGCCGCCAGCAGGCTGCCGCGCTGGTGCGCTTTATTCGCGGTACCGTGCAGCCGGTGTGCGCCCGGTAGTGAGCCTGGGCGACTACAACGCTAATTACGAGGAAGACCCCATCGACGTGCTGCGTGAAGCCGGCCTGGTAGCTGTTACGCCACCATCGAGTGCTTCCTACGTCTTCAAGGGCCTCATCGGCTCGCTCGACCATTGCATTGTTACCAGCAACATGGTTGGCTTTCTCGACGTGCAGAAGTGGAATATCAATTCCTTCGAGCCCCCCTTTCTCGAATACAGCCAGGCTGGTCCTAATACCGACGCCAGCCCCTACCGCTCGTCCGACCACGACCGGTGGTGATTGGGGTACGCTTTATGGGCATTGCTGGCTCGGGCCAGCGCGCTGCCGACCCCAGGCGCCTGGCTTACCTATTCGCCCGATGGCACTCACCTCGAGAGTTCGGCTGAGGCAGGCCGTGCCTGCCGGCGCCAAGCAGGTGAGCCTGAGTTTGACTTGCTGGAAGGTAAGCCGATGGTGCGGATGCAGGGCCAGCCTGCCATTCTGGCCGCGCAGCTCGGGGAGTTTTCCGCGCACCTCGCCCGGGCATCTACCAGTTGCGCATGAAAGGCAAGGGCTTTGAGGTAGCCCAGCAGGTAGTAAAAGAGTAAGCTGGCACTGGTTGTAACAGCAAGTAATGCGCTCACCAGCGGCATTACTTGTGTGTAGTCTACTTATCAAGCAGTTGCAGGTTGAATCTTATAAATAGCAAGTGCTGCTTTTTGAACTTCGTGGCACGTAGTGACCAGCTTGCTAAGCACGGAAGATTAACTTTTTCAGCGAGTTTGCTTTTGTAAAAGCGATTTCGTACCTTTGCAGGCCTGAAAAATCTGGAATCAAACGGCTCCGTCAATCAATTCCTAAATGCCAACCATTAACCAACTCGTACGCAGGGTCGTGAGGCGTTGACTACCAAGTCGAAGTCGCCCGCTCTTGATTCGTGCCCGCAGCGTCGGGGCGTGTGCACCCGCGTGTACACCACCACGCCTAAGAAGCCGAACTCGGCTATGCGCAAAGTGGCCCGTGTGCGCCTTACCAACGGTAAGGAAGTAAACGCATACATCCCCGGTGAAGGCACAACCTCCAGGAGCACAGCATTGTGCTCATTCGCGGAGGCCGGGTAAAAGACCTGCCTGGCGTTCGCTACCACATCATCCGTGGTGCCCTCGACACGGCCGGCGTTAATGGTCGCCTGCAGCGCCGCTCGAAGTACGGTGCTAAGCGCCGAAGCCGGGCAGGCCGCCGCGGCCGGCAAAGGTGGCAAACCGCACCCGGTAAGAAGAAGTAATAGCTGATTGTTGATTGTTGACTGCTGGCTTTAACCGGCTGGCAATCAACAATTAAGCAATCAACAATCAAGCAACTATACCATGCGTAAGTCTAAACCGAAAAAAGCGCATCCTCCTGCCGGACCCCAGTTCAAGGAGACGCTCGTGACCCGCTTCGTCAACTACATGATGTATGATGGGAAAAAGAACCTGGCCTACACATTTTCTACGACGCCGTAGAGCAGGTGGAAACCCGCACCAAGGAGAACGGCCTCGAAATGTGGCGCAAGGCACTCAACAACGTGATGCCGACGTGGATGTGAAGAGCCGCCGCGTAGGTGGCGCCACCTTCCAGGTGCCCATCGAAGTGCGCGCGACCGCCGCATCGCCGTAGGCTCGAAGTGGCTGATTCAGTACGCTCGTCGCCGTGGGGAGAAAACCATGAAGGACAAGCTGGCCGGCGAGATTATCGCCGCCGCCAAGGCGAAGGTGCCGCCGTCAAGAAAAAGGACGACACGCACCGGATGGCCGAAGCCAACAAGGCCTTCATACGCACTTCCGTTTCTAATATACTCGGGGCGTTAGCGGGTTGAGGAGTTTTAGATTGAATGTTTTAGCCCAGCTAAGCTGTTCGCCGTCCAGACTCTCAACCCGCTAACGCGCTATATAATCTACCGTAATGGCAGTCAATAAAGACCTTCAGTACCTGCGCAACATTGGTATCATGGCCCACATCGATGCGGGCAAAGACTACCACTTCGGAGCGCATTCTCTACTACACGGGTAAAACCACACAAAATCGGGGAGGTACACGACGGTGCCGCCACGATGGACTGGATGGAGCAGGAGCAGGAGCGTGGTATCACCATCACCTCGGCTGCTACTACTACGTTCTGGAAACTACCCCACTATCCAGGGCGACCCGACCCCCGACACCAAGCAGTACAAGATTAACCTCATCGACACCCCGGTCACGTTGACTTCACGGTGGAGGTAGAGCGTTCGCTGCGCGTGCTCGACGGGGCCGTGGCCCTGTTCTGCGCCTATCGGGCGTGGAGCCGCAGTCGGAAACCGTATGGCGTCAGGCTGACAAGTACAAGGTGCCCGCATCTGCTTCGTCAACAAGATGGACCGGGGCCGGCGCTGACTTCTTCAAGGCCGTTAACGAGATTAAGGACAAGCCTCGGTGCCAATCCCGTGCCGCTGCAAGTGCCGATTGGGGCCGAAGACACCTTTAAGGGTGTGGTTGACCTGCTGACCGGCAAAGCCATCGTGTGGGACGACGCTACCGAAGGCAAGACTTACAAGGAGATTCCGTACCCGAGGACCTGGTGGACCACCGTGGCCGAGTGGCGCGAGAAGCTCGTGGAGAGCGTAGCCGAGTACGACGACACCTTGATGGAGAAATTCTTCGAGGACCCGGACAGCATCACCGCGAGGAAATGATGGACGTTATCCGCAAGGCGGTTATCGACATGAAGTTCTCGCCCGTAATGTGCGGCTCGGCCTTCAAGAACAAGGGTGTGCAGTCGATGCTGGATGCCGTAATGGCCTACCTGCCCTCGCCGCTCGACATGCCCGCCATCGTGGGCACCAACCCCGACTCGGGCGAGGAAATCGAGCCGTCACCCCGACAACTCGGAGCCTTTCACCGCCCTGGCGTTCAAGATTGCTACCGACCCCTACGTGGGCCGTCTGTGCTTCTTCCGCTGCTACAGCGGCCACTCGACGGTGGCTCATATGTGCTCAACAACCGCACGGCAAGAAGGAGCGTATCTCGCGCCTCATGCAGATGCACTCCAACAAGCAGAACCC
>JALHSO010000055.1:0-14740 GCA_022984855.1 Dimocarpus longan
CAGTCGTCAAACAGAGGGTGAGGCGAAGGAGCAGAACGTCGGTTTCGCTGTTCAGCTTCGGCGCTCGCGTTCCGGCAGGCAATGGCGCAGCGCAGAGGCTGCCAGCGTGACTGAGAGGCTGAGATGGAGTGTATCGAGTCCGTTCGGCGTCGGTCGGCTGCCTTTTTGCGCGCCCGTCGTTTCTGAGCCTGGTCTCGACCTGAACGTATCTTCGCTGAGTGTCTTGAAGCCGGAAATGAGGCAGTACGAGGCAGCATGAGGGTCATTGCGCAGATCGCCACGCCTACGAGGGCTTTCCGACGCTTGCAAAGAGCATATCGACACTCGGACAGGAGATGAGACGACGCTGGACAGAGCGCGAGACGATCGCGCTCGCACGAGCTCAGACCACGCAGACGCATCCTTCGCCCAAGCTCCGCAGCGCCGAATCGAAGTCCGTCTGTCCTCTACCTCGATGCCGCAGAGCAGTCCCGCCCCAAAGCGTCACTCCTCGTTCGGTCCCGCTGCGCTATTCGGCGCTCTCACTTTCGCTTCCCTTCATCACCGCTTCTGCAACTTCTGAATCCAGTACGTCTTGCACTTCCACTGCTGCCACGAGCCTGTCGTCGACACGCGCATCGGCTGATCCAACGCTGACGCCTGCCGCAGTCAATCTCAACCTCCGCCAACAGCTCACAACAATGTCCGCAATCCCCAGACCCATTCGGCTATGATCTGCTACCAGAAGGGCGGTCCTGTCAAGCTGGAGCAGGTCCCTACGCCGCAGGTCAAGGACCTCAAGCCTGGCGAGGCCATCGTCATGCTCGAGTACTCTGGAGTCTGCCACACGGATCTCCACGCCGTCCTCGGCGACTGGCCCGTTCCGCCCAAGATGCCGCTCGTCGGTGGCCATGAAGGGCGGGCCGTATCGTCGCTCTCGCCGAAGGCAGCGAGGACCGATCTCAAGGTCGGCGACGCTGTCGGTCTCAAGTGCGTTCTTCCTCCTCGCTCGCCCGCTCGCTCTGACACGACAGGTGGATCGCCTATTCGTGCAACAACTGCGAAGACTGCCTCGCTGGCCACGAGCCGATCTGCTCCAAGTTCCGCTGCCATGGATATACAGTGGACGGCAGCTTTCAAACCTACGCCAAGGGCTACACGACGCAGGTACGTGGTCGAATTTGCTCGCTCTGAGCCTTGCAGATGACGCCGATTCCTGACGGCCTCTCGCTCGAGGACGCCGCTCGATCCTCTGCGCCGGCGTCACCGTCTACAAGGCTCTGAAGGAGGCTGATCTCAAGGCTGGCCAGACAGTCCGCCATCCCCGGTCCGTCCTGCGATTTGCGGCGCTGAATCACGCAGGCGCCGGCGGTGGACTCGGCCACCTCGCCGTCCCAGTACGCTAAGGCCATGGGCTACAACGTCATCGCATCGACACCGGTGCCGAGAAGAAGAAGCTCGTCCTCTCGCTCGACCCGACTGCCAAGTTTGTCGACTTCAAGGAGTCCAAGGTGCGCTGCGCTCTCGCACGAGCTCATTTGACGCTCTCAGGACCTCGTCGCCGACATCAAAGCTCTCGTCGGCGGCAAAGGCCCTCACGCCGCCGTCGTCGCTGCCGCTGGCGCTGCTGCCTACGAGCAGGCCCTCGACTACGTCCGCAACCACGGCACCCTCGTCGGTCAGTGAATGAGGCTCCGGAGGTGGTCTGACGCTCGCAGCCGTCGGTCTTCCTCCTGACGCCAAGATCAAAGTCGACGTCTTCTTCTGCGTGTTCCTCATGAAGCGCATCAAGGGCAGCTACGTCGGCAACCGACAGGACGGCATCGAGGGCGCTCGAGTTTGCACGCGATGGCAAGGTCAAGACGACCTACAAGACCTACCCGCTGTCGGCCTGCCCGAGATCTACGACAAGATGCACAAGGGCCAGATCAGCGGCCGCACGGTCCTCAAGCTGGACGCCTGAACGTCCTCACCCAGCCGATCCTTCCCCTTCGTCGCTCTGAAGGTCTGTTCTCGTACTGTCTGACATCCTGTGACTGCAAGTCGTTCCAATCAAAAGTGTTGTACAGACAGGGAGAGAGTACACGATCAATGGCCAAACTGGTATTCCGAGCCGTAGTCGAGCAGGAGTTCAGTGCCGACCTTGATGTCGTGGCAGGCGTAGACGACGATGTGATGTTCAGCGTTGGAGTATTTGGTGAAGGCCTCGATGTTCGGGCTGAGATCTGGCTTCTCCCATCGGGCAATTGGCGAAGCGAAGCACGCTGCCGTACTGGTTCGCATCGACGATCGTGTCCTGCGCTGAGGCGAAGTGGTAGGTCGTCGAGCGCGGGATGTCGAACACCGCAGCTCGTCGCTGCGCCTCGGTCGAGCTGATGAGATCGCCAGCGTACGAGCCCAGGAAGGTGCCGGCTTTGATGTCCTGCAGTGCGACCAGTCCTCGTCCGGCGCCCGGGATCGTCGAGGCGAAGGGCCAAACTTGGGCGGCTCACCGGGCTGGCGGAGGGCGTGCAGTGACCGTTGTCGCACGCTCGGCAGCGGCAGAGGTATGGATCCGCATTCTCGACCGGCCTTGGCGCAGGCGCACTTGCTTCGTTCGTCCGTCGCGTAGTGACAGGCCGTCGAGCAGTCGCAGCCGGGCCAGCGTCGAGCGCACGTCGTCGGACAAACCGCAGTGCGCACCGTCGCAGTAGTGACCAGTGCGGACGCACGAGCAGCTGCTCTCCTTGTCGCAGCGACCCTTGCAGTTGCACGGCTCGAACAGGCGCGTGTTGGGAATCGAGTCCTCAATCGTATCGGCCATCGTTGAGCCCTTGCGGGGTCATCTTGTTCGAGGCCGGTCCGCTGCGGAGGCTGCTTGTCGACGCGATCGAGGGCGAGGCCGGTCGGAACGAGGCTTCGGCGCCCGAGTGGCTGCGTGCGAAGCGTCTTCGGATCAGTCTGCCGCATGAAGCGAGCGATCTGGGCCGTCAGCCAAGCGGAAAACTTGCCACGCACCGCCCTGCAGCTGAACCGAGGCTCCCACATGTGAAGGTAGCAGGAGATCTTGCCCTCGAGTCGCTTGTTGAGGGCAGCGAGCTCGATGCGATCGCCCATCGACAGCTCTTCGGCGCTAGGCAGACGTTCGCGATGGGTCGAGGTCGTTGAGCGCGCACTCTTCGCTGCACGGCTCGCGGTCACGAATCCGCTTTCTTCTCCTTGACCTGCTGGCCGCCGCCGTAGCTGGTCAGATGCCAGTGCTCCAAGCAGTTGAATCGGGAGCAGACGACGCAGAACCTGCGAAGACGCCGTCGGGGGTCGGGCATGCGGAGAGGCGGAGCGTGCTTCGGTTCGTACGGCGAGCGGATCGTCAGGGCGTCGTGCACGATCCAGGACGGCGTCGCCTTGAGCTCCTGTCGGATCGCAGCGAACGCTCGTCCAATCTTGTCCTGTGCGACTCCCGTTCTCTTGCTCAGGCGCACGACGTTCTCCTCGTCATATTCGTCGTCGAGGCGTCGCGAGTAGTGTTCGTCGATGACGTCCCCGCTGATGCCGAGGTGCTTCATGACGCCTTTGAAGACTCGATAGCGGTAGTCGATCATCTCCGGCACGAGCTGTCGACGGGCGCCTTCGACGTTCGTGCAGATCGGGCAAAGCAAAGTCGCTAGGCTCGAGTTCGACCGCTTCGTTGGTGCAGAACTCGTGCAGCTTCTTCGCTTCCCACTGCAGCGGCTCGGGCGCGCTGATGCCGCCGAGGTACGGCAGATGAGCGATCAGCGTGTCGTTTGAGCGTCGGTTTCGCGTCGCCGGATAGTACGCCTCGAACGGGATCGTGGGGGCTTGGGCAGCAGCGGATCATCTGCCGCCATGACGTGGCTGTACGGCTCGTTGGCGCGAGAGAAGGTCACCGGTGCTGGGCTGCCCATCGCCTTGTGCTTCGCGAGCAGTCGCTGCTTGCCCTTCGACAGTGGCCTCGGCTTCTGCATGTCCTCGATCAGCTTGAGCTTGAGCGCCTCGAGCTCATCGTCCAGCTCTCGCCGCGCCGTCTTCATCGCCTGCTGCACGACCACGATGTCCAGCTGCGTCGGCGTGTAAGGAAACGCCATGGCGAGACGCAGCGGACAGCAGACGGCGGTCAACTTACGCAACTCGCGAATCGAAGCCTAATGCACAGGTGGACGATCGAATACAGGTCACAGATCACCAGATAAACTCCCTGTCAACTCAGCGACAGGCTATCGCTAGCACGGACCCGTTGGCTTTCCCGAAGACATAGTCTCTGCCCTTGACGCGCACGATGCCATCCTTGAGGACGACCTTCACTTGTTTCTTGACGTGCCCGACCTTCTCGTACTCGCAGACATGACATCGCCCGTCGTCGTGTCCTCGTCGCCGTCTCCGCGACCAGGTCATCCGAGTCGTCGAGGTCCGAGCCGAGGATGTTGTCGTCTTCCTCTTCTGGCTTGGCCTTCTCCGCCTGCTTGCCCTTGGACGTTGACGCGACCGGCTTGACATCCTCGTCGTCGAGACCGAGATCCGGCTCTGGCGACGACTCGTCCTCATCATCGTCCGCCTTCTTCTTCGCTGCCGGCTGTCTCTGTGCGATCATCTTCGCGTAGTGACCCAGCCGGTGATCAGAGCTGAAGTCGGCCGCTCGGGTCTGCGCGAGCTTCTGCTCCCAGATCTGTGTGCATTACGCGAGCCGTGGCCTGTCACGCACCTGCATGAGCTGTTCGCGAACTGAGTCCTCGATCCATGCTCCTCGAAGTCGATCTTGGCCGCTTGCATGTCGCATCGATGATGGCTCGGTACGTCGGAGTCTGCAGATCAGCTCACGGGGCCGTGTAGACTCATGAGACGCACGACCTGGCGCGCAGACATGACGACGCGCGCTGAGATCTCGTGGATACGCAGGAGACGGGTCACTCGGTCCGATGCAGCGTAGGCAGAGTGCGCAATTGAAAGAACTCGCGCCTCTGCTCCTCAGTCTCGCGATGACGGTGGCAAGGCGGCAAGGTGCGTAAGGAAGACTGCCTAAGCTCACACCTCAGCGGCCCGTCGGAACCTCGCGACACTCGCAGACCTGGCGGCCGTGCGTCTGCGTCTCTGAATCGGCCTGGATCCGCGGTCCACGACATCGAGTCAGCTCGCTCCGATCTCATCGCCCATACAGCATCCATCTCGAAGGAGGCGGCCGCTTTGTCGCTCGCTGTCAAGCCGCCGATCGGCGGTGAGAAGGGCTGGGATGCCGTGGATGGGACGACAAAGAGCCTACTAGCCGTCGGAACGAAGCTTCTGCATGCGGCATCTGGCCTTGGCCCAGGCGTGCTGGCGAAGGAGCTGCGGTGGGCAACGCAGGCGCTGCTCGAGGCGCTTCAGCACTTTGCGAGCACGCAGGCAACCTTTCTAGCGAGCGAATCGCCATCGCCAAGCCAACGCAAGGCCGCTCTCTCGGCGACCGCGTGGTATGGGAGACGGCGGAACGGCTTCAGAAGAGCTCTGTGGACGAACGAGAAGCGGTCGTGAGGGCGCTGCAGTCGACCATCGGAACAGTCGAGGACGGCCTGAACGATGTCAAGGAGCTGCTGGCGAGCAAGGCGCCAAAGTCAGCGCGACGAGCGAGGCATCAGACGACGACGACGTACTTGACGATCTGGACGACTTTGGCGATGACGACGTGCCGCTCAGCGCAGAAGAGCACGCGCGAGCTTCAGCCGCGCACATGCTGCTACGGCTGTCCAGGCATCTGCTCAACCGACTCATCGCCTGTCTGAACGAGCCAGCTGCGCTCTCGCTGCCATCCGCGGACGCGATCGACCGAATGAACGCGCTCGGCAGCTCGCTCAGTGCCCGCTTCGACGACCTCGCCGGTGACCTGTACGCACCTCAGTCAGTTGAGGATGTCAGATCAGGCGCCGACAAGCTCAGCAGCGTGGCCGTCGAGCTGGCAATCCTGGCGAGCGAGTGCTTCGATCCCAAGCCGGGCGGCAAGACGACAGTAGCTCCGGAGCAAGCCATGGCGAGAGTCAATCTCAGCGCATCGCCAACCATCGGCAACAGCCTCGCGCCAGAGCGATGGTTCGCCGAGTGCGCCACGCAGCTGGGTCGCGCCCGAGACAAGGTGATTGCGACGTGCGACTAGAGATGTAAGATACGCTGTTGTACATCGTCGATTTGCCGAATCAGCTTGCCGATCGTTTTCTGAGCGTCTGCGCGGTGTGAAGCCAGCTCTGACGTCTCGTCGCTTCTCAGTGTCCCCTTTTCGTCCAGACTGAGCGCTCGCCGGTCCGTCAGCGCGGTCCCGTGCGCGGCAACGCGCGAGCACTCGCTCCTTCACGCGATGGCATCGGCCGGCGCATCGACGATCAGGCTGCAGGTCGGAAGGCAGTACTGTGTCGAACTAGCGAGCGGCCAGCGTGCGCTGATCGTCTTGCTCTGAGAGCTCACGACCACAGGCCAGGCGACGCTGCTGGCGATCAGAGACAAGCCGCTTCTTGCACCTACGTCGTCGCCTCGAGCGGGCCCGTCGATCATCACAGCCGAGCGGACGCAGGAGATCTTCGTGCACTTCGACGACACCGATCGAGGCTTGATCAGTGGCTCGATGCAAGCTCCGTGGTCAGCGCATGGTCGCCAGAGGACGCTGAGGTGGAGATGAAGACCACCTCTCGCCGTTAAGTCGCGCAAGCGAAAGCGCGACAGCGAGTCGGTACGTCTCTGCATAGATGACCTTCTGACGTGCCAGCCCGCACCCAGCAAGCCGCGCAAGGACGAGCAGCACTACCGGCGGATCGAGCTCGTCCACTTTGGCGAGTACGAGATTTACCGTGCGTCGAGCGTTGTCGATGTTCTGACGCGCACAGTGCTGGTATGACAGCCCGTATCAGCTCGAAGAGGTGTCGGCAACGTGTCAGCGCACGGACTTCAGCTCTCGGGCCTGCAATCGGCTATGCGCGCACCTTATTCGGCCTCAACGACGATGAAGCGATCCAACTCGTCTCGACAAGGCACGCCGGCCGTCTCCACGCCCGTCGCTGGCCCATCCGAAGACAAGAAGGCGACGCGCGTGTCGCTAGGACAGCCAAGGGCAAGCTGCCGGAGCCTCAGCCGCAGATCAGTGTCACATCGGCCGATCCTGACGAAGAAGAGGCTGAGCTGGTCAAGGCGGTCCTCCTTCCGTCGCCTGTTGGTCCGTCTCGACCGATTCTGCCCGAGCCACTGGATCCGCCGCCGATGAACGGGCGCGCCATGACGCTCGCCGTCGACTCTGACGACGACGCGTCCTCCGTGTCCTCGTCGAAGGCGACCGGCGATCTGCCACGCGGTCGATCAGGTCGATTCACGAACGGAAGAGCCAAGCGAACGGCGTCAGGCTGCCGAAAGCGAAGAAGGCGGCGCCCAAGGTGAGAACCGAGGCAGACCGAGAGAAGGACAGGATACGATCGCGAGAACGGAGAGCAGCAGAGCAGAAGAAGAAGCTGCTGAACGTACCAGCGCGGAGTGCGACGCCTGATCCAAACGGCGACCGCGTGCTGACGAGAGCCTCGCGAGGCGCTCTACCGCCCGATGCAATCCCAGCGACGGAGGTGAGAGCCCTGCCGACGGATCGAGGGCCGACGCGAGAATTGGCGCTCGTGCCAGCAACGGGACTGGCGAACCTGATCAACGGCAAACTCTTCGTCTGTGATCGATGCTTCAAGTACTGGCTCATCCTGAGGCCTACGTCGCGCATCGGAGCAAGTGCACGATGGCCAAGCCGCCGGGCGACAAGGTCTACCAACGCGGCAATCAGACCATCTGGGAGGTCGACGGCGCCAAGCACAAGGTCTGTCGAGGTCTATCGTGCTCGCTGACGCCTCAGCTCTGGTGTCAGAACCTGGCGCTGTTCGCAAGCTGTTCATCGAGCACAAATACGTCTTCTTCGACGTCGACGCCTTCAACTTCTACGTCCTGACCGATGCTGTCGGCTCGCGAGACCATGTGCTCGGTTTCTTCAGCAAAGAGAAGTTCAGCTATGACGGCTACAACCTGGCCTGCATCATCATCCTGCCGCCCTACCAGAGCGAAGGCTACGGCAAGCTGCTGATCGAGTTCTCGTACGAGCTCGACCGACGCCGACGCAGCGATCCGACGATCCCCGGCACGCCCGAGCGACCCCTCAGCGACCTCGGCTTGGCCGGCTACGTGTCCTTCTGGACAGCGTGCTCGTTCGCTTCTTCGACCGCGTCTTTAGCGACGGCCATCTGCCCGTCAAGACAGAGACCGGTGAGACGGCGACGACCAAGCGACGCCGGCCCAAGGGCTACGAGGGAGAAGCTGGAGCGACCTGGTCGACCTCGCCTGTCCATGCGCCCGTCAGCGGCAAGGCCGACGAAGATGTCAGCGTCCGATTCTCGCTCGCCGAGTTGGTCGAATGGACGAACATCCGAGCGGACGACATCGTCTTTACGCTCGAGACCGTCGGACTGACGAGAGCCGTGGCCAGACGAGGACGTGGTGATCAGCGCCAAGATGATCGACGAGGTCAGGCAGACGCGCAAGATCACGCCCAGCTTGATCGACACGACCTATATGCTCTAGCTGTGTAACTTTATGCATGTACAGGACGAAGCAGGAGCGAAGGGGATGGACAGCACGGAGAGCGCACAGACTAGGCAGGCAAGCGTCGAGACTTGAAGGACGGGGTCTGGCAGCGAGTGCTCGGAAGCGCGGTCGACGTCGATGACCGTCCTGCGTGCGTCAGAGCCTTCGACCCTCGTACGTACTCGACTTGCTTCTCGAGGCCGGGAAAGGCAGTCGCCGGGCTCCGCAAGGCCTCGAGCTCGACGTGGTGGACGCGCTTATTCGAGCCAAAGGTCGCGGTGGGCGTTGGAGGGCTTGTCCAGCGGCAGACCGGTCGTGATGCGGTGATCCCGCCCGAATGCTCGTTGCGCGAGAGACCGGCCAAGGCTTGTCCGCGCAAGTTGAGCACCATGCTGCGGGCGTGAGCGCCTCGTCGCCAGGTTCGACGCACTGGCAGGCGAAAAGGCTAGGCATGATATGGAAAAGCGAGGCATTCGCTGGCTTGATGGTCGGATTTGCGTTCTGGGCGAAGAACGCAAAAGTTGAGCAGCGTGACGAGCGTGGTCGCGGCGAACATCTGGACCTGGTTGCGCAGGAGAGCCTGCATGATCGGCAGCTGAGAGCCCGTCGCCTTCCAGAGCTGGTAGGACCGGAGGAGGAGAGCGCCAGCAGAAGTAGATCGCAGCAGAACGGAGCGGCGTAGAACGCGAGCATGAAAGATGCTGTCGCCGAATCGTTTGTACTGATGCAGCGATAGCGCCGGCGGAGTTTCGAGAGCGTCATTCGTGATCGCGCCCATCACGCAGCAGGTGAGAACCGTCGCAACGCAGAACGCGCAGGCGGCGATCACGCGGCGGTCGTTGAGCCAGACCTGTGTGCGTCAAAGCCACCGATAGCGGGAATGTACGCTGATCACACGGCAGGCGAGGACGCACTCGACCGCGACCGTGGCGACCGTGGCGACCGTGGCTGCGGGATGAGATCAGTCGATGTGGAAGGCGTACTGAACATAGGCTCCAGCCAGCTGATCCGGTCGCACGTCGCCTTGTCGATGGAGATTGAGAAGAGCGTAAGGACGACGGCCATGGTGACCATCGTCCAGTAGCGCGTGACGAGATAGAGGACCTTGACGACGCTCCATTGGGCGCGCCAGATCAGCTTGCGCTCTTGCGGGAAGCAGAGGGCCCTTTACGCGTGTGCGAGTCGACCACGGCGACGCACCAGTCCAGATGGCGACAGTAGTGCAACAGGCGCAGTAGATGAGCGAGACGCGCTGGGGGATGAGCGACAGCCGAGGTGCTGCCACGCACGAGGAAATCGTACGCGGACTGCAGGGCGGGCGCCTGCTGGACGGCCTGGCCCATGACCAGGAAAGTCGGGAGTGTTGGTAGAGGGCATCTTGGAGGAGCCGGGGGCGAGAGTGAGGCGAGAACGTAGAGACGTTCGGCAGACGCGCGATCGAGGGCGCGAGTTGTCGGATAGTCGTACGAGACGAGAGAGTAGCGAGAGAACACAGATCCGATAAGCCGAGCGAGAGAGATACCGGTCTTCTGCCGTCTTCCCGGCCGACCTGTTTCATGTCGCGCTTGACACTAAGAGCCTGGGCAGACTAGCCGAAGACACAGGAAGGCCAGCAACAGTCTTCGGCGGTGCATTGCTGGGTCTACACGGGCTTGGACGACTCGGCGATCCGGGCGATGGCGTCGCTGACCCTGAGCTGAAAGGCGTTGGCGTTGGCAGTCGAGCCGACTCTGATCATGTACGACGACAGATCCTTGCCGTTCTCGACCGCGGAGAAGCGCACAAACTTGTCCTGGTAGACCGAGCAGACCATCGCACCGAAGAGGGCGACGTTGAGGATCAGGCGATGAGTCGCATCGTTGCGCATGACCAATCGCGTCTGATCGTCCGAGTTGCCGGCGAGCAGCCTGATCGTGCCCGTCCCTCTTTCCTTCCAATTGCCATCCTCGAGCAGGAAGAGCTTGGCCCGTACCGAGTGCAGAACCTCGTCGTCTTCCTCGCGGTGACAACGGCCTGCTCCTTGAACACCTTGCGCTCCGGTTCCGCCGAGTCCTCCATAGTCTCTCCGCCTGCCAGCGACGCGGTAGAGCCACTCTCACCTCGCCTCGGAGCAGCGGACCGAAACTGCGCTTGCCCTTGACTGCGCCGTCTTCGGAGACCGCCGAGGCCGAAGCAGTGCGAGCGAATGCACTGCCTGAGCCAGAGTACGCTCCAAAGCCGCTGCCCTTGCTTGGCGTCGTTGTCGTTGCTGTCGCAGCGCCAAAGCCCGACTTGAACGAGCTGAACGGACTGGGCTTAGCCGTCTCCTTCTCGAGCTTGCGACTGACCGCACAGGCGAGACGGCCGTAGACGTGCTCGCTTCGGGAGCAGCTGGCGTCGGCGCGGGCTCGGCTGGCTTGTCTTCGATGACCAGGCTGGTCGCTGGGTCTGGAGGCACTGGCGTCGTGTTGCTGTCTTCTCGGTCAGGCAGGTCGGGACTGATCGACGGGAGGGCGCGACTGAGCCGGCTTCGGCGCGGATCGAGGCTGAGGGCGATGGCGGTGCACCGTCTGATCGCTGCAGTGCCGCGAGATTCGGTCGAGAGAGCGGGAGAACGGACGCAGCCGACGTCGATCGACCGCCGAATGCGCCACGGGACGTAGACCCCGTCGGCACTGATGCGAAGGCGAGGCAGCTGAGGAGAAGGACGCAAAGCCACCGATAGACTTGCCTGTCGGCGGCGGCGAGGAAGAAGACGCTTTGACCGTTCGGGCGGAAGGCGAGGCTGGCGTGGCCGAGACGATCGGTGCGGAAGTGATGGCAGCAGCAGCCTCGGCCGGTGGGATATCGGGCACGTTCGGATCAGCCGGCGGACCGCTCTTGGTCGGCGTCCGTGGCGGTGGCTCGTCGACGACAGCTGAGGCAGCCTCCTGATCGCCCGTGGACAGATCTCTGACCTTGCCCCGGAGCGTATTGACCGCTTGGGCCGTCTCGCGCACTTCTCTCGACGGCGGCAGGCTGGGCGATCCGGGCTCGCTCGTTGAGCTTCCTCGACGTCGTCTTCCTTTGTCTTCTCTCGTGCAGCCTCGGCCTCGTCCGCCTTGCTCGCGGCGCCCGAGACATCCTCGACGTGCTGGACGCGGCCCTTCTTGGCCAGAGGCGTCAGACCGGTCGATGTTCCATTGCCGAGCTGCTTGAACTCGTCCGACGTCGGGGTCGTGCCGCCGCTTTCCAGTGCCGACGCATGCGATCGCTTCTGAGCGCGTGGAGCCGCCGTCACGGCTTCTGTAGTGGAATCGTGAGCTGTGCGAGTCAGCTGAGCTCGAACAGCCTGCGCCAACACACCGATTGACGGCGCCGGGTCTGCAGCGGGCGGCGCCAACGCAGCAGGCTCGTCTGGCGTAGACGGCATGTTAAGAGCGCGGGAGTCACGAAGAACAAGCGCCGCGTCCAGGACAGAACAGACGACCCAAGTCGCGGCGGAGCTCAGTTCGAGCTCAATTCATTGTTACAGTGACCACTCTAGTGTGCAGGGACGGCAAAGCCCTGCGGCTGAGCAGGGAACAGATCTGCGGCGTGACCGTCGCTCGATTCAGCCTCACGCACCGTTTCGCAGTTGCGGCAAGAAAGTGTCGATCCTGGACCACGTCGCATCGTACAGCCTCGCTTGGTCCTCTGTCCTCGGCTGATGCGGCGGGACGAGCGTGCCGGTCGACTGCATGACCAGGAGGACGTTTCTTGAGCTGCGCGGATCAGATCAAGCCTAGGACTGCTGCTTGCCTGCTCCGGAACAGCCTCGTACATCTGATCCCTGCGGCCCGAGTGCATCATCCGTCGAGGCAGCCGATGATCCTGACCCAGAGCGCGGTCATGCCGGCCATGCCCTGCTTCTCGAGCGCGGTCAGGTGGTGGAGGAAGATCTTGCAGAGCAGGGCCGACGCTCTGAGCCGCGTTTCGCCCATGCCGCCGGGATCTCTCCTGAAGACCTGCGGCTTGAGGAGCTCGTCGATCGTCGGGAAGATCAGTCGCTCGAACACGACCGTCAGATCGATCGATGGCCCAGCCTCGCCGAGCAGGACCTCGGGGCGAGACGAGGGTGCGCTGCAGACTGGCGAGGGCGAGTTGCCTGACCTCGCGACTGGCGTTGGTCGACTGAGCCGCGTAGACGGACAGCACGGGCAGCCAGTAGGCCTCCCAGGCTTGCTGTCGCGGCTGCGAGGACGCCTTGACCAGGCTCTCGACCAGCGGCGGGCTCTCCCTGAGCAGCTCGAGCGCAGCCTTGGCCCGTTCGACCATCGGATCGTCGGTCCCGTCAGCCTGCTTGAGGTCGCGCGCACCGGCCGCGGCGACAAAGGCCTCGAGGCAGTGGACGACGGCGCAAAGTTCTCGGCTCTGAGCTTGCCATCGTTCATGAGCGAGCTGACGAGCGCGAACGAGTGTCGCGCCGCGTCGTCGCGAGATGCGGTGGCAGCCAAGAGCGAGAGGACGAGGTTCCATTCGGTCGCGGGTGCGGATGGCAAGACCGTGCTCGGAGACGACCTTGGAGAGACCGGCAGCGAGCTGGTCGGCGACAGAGATGAGCACGGGCACCGACAGACTCCTGAGCGCGTCGACGGGAGGAAGAGCTGGTCGTGGAGCGCTTCATGTCGGGCGATGACACTGGCCAGTCGAAGGAGTGCGACGACGACGCGTTCGGTCAGCAACGCGCTGAAGGTCGAGGACGCGACCAGGATGCGCGACAGGAGCTCGAAGACGATCGGCCAGGTCTGCTCGATCGCGCCGTCGGCCTTGCTGGTGATGCTGACGATGAGCTCGAGCAGGAAGACCGAGGACGGGTCGTACGGCAACGGCTCGCGCTGAGCTGATGGGCCGTTGATCGAGGGCGGCGGAGGCGTGCTGGTGCCGTTGCTGGTCGAGACTGACCTCGCCCTCGTCCTCTCGACCGTATGCCGCTCAGCGAGACGGACGAGCGACTGGACGAGGGCGACGAGGACGGGCGAGGGCAGCTGCTGGATCTGCTGATGGAGATCCTCGACCCGACACGAGGCGATGCAGTCGACGGTGCAGAGCGTGTGCTCGACGTCCTCGTCGGTCACGTCGCGGCCCATCGTCTCCGCAGCTGGGCCGTACGGTGAGAGCAGGTAGGACGAGAGCGTCGAGAGCAGGCCTCCGTCCCTCCGCTCGGCGTCTCTGGGCCTCGTCTGCGCCGTCTTGGGCTTGAGCGGGATCGGCGCCGTGCCTGCAAGGAAATCGTCCATGCTGAGCAGTGAGGGCGGCAGGAGCGAGTGCACGAAGAGCGTGTTGTAGATCTCGAAAATCTGGGTCCATCCCGGCTGATACAAGCGCCGTGCGTGTTGGCGATCGAAAAGAGGACAACAGCGGCAAGCTGAGCCTTGAAGTTGGCCCCGAAGCGTATGGACAGCGGACTGACGGTGATGCTCTGGCCATCGGCGGTCTGAACCGTCGGGAAGCTGGCTGAGTCGGGCAGATGCGAGATGGCCAGGCCGGTGATGCGAGCGAGCGCGGCGATCGTGTAGTCGAACACCTCGGGCATCTCGTACCGACCCGCGAGCTCAGAGCACTGACGGAAGCCGGCGATCGCGCGTTGGAGGAGCGCGTCGTCATGGAAATGCGCAAAGGCGTAGGCGATCGAGGAGACGATTGGCTTCCACACGACGGCGAAACAGGTCGCGATCGAGCGCAGGCGAGGCTGGCACCGAGCTGAACTGGCCAGCCGACTGCGAGCGACGGAGCAGCTCGCGCCAGGCGTACTCGAACCCGAGCTGGCCGGTGTGCTCTTCCGGCATGACGATCTCGCGTCGCCGGATGCTGTCGTAGATGGATTTCTGGGCGCATTAGCTTCGTGGCTTGCCACTTCGCGCACCAGGAAGGCCGGGCTAAAGTCACTGCCGTCGTTGACGCCTCTGAGGTTGCGCTTGTAGTCGTCGAATGTCATCCTCTTGCGGTTCTGCGGGTTGTACTGGTCCGTGTTGAGCATGATGACCGAGTACGCGAGCACGTAAGTCGCATCGGGTCGACTTGATCTCGGCCGGCTTGGTGGCAAAGTAGACTCGGCAAAGGTCTCGGTGATCCGGGAGATCTGCTGCGACTCGCCCGGCAGACGGAAGGTCTCGAGCAGCTGTCGCATCGCATCGCAGACGAGCATCTGTAGGTCAGCGCACTGTTGTCAGCTTTTCACTGACCCCCTCAAAGTTGCACA
>JALHSO010000056.1:0-14505 GCA_022984855.1 Dimocarpus longan
CTAAACCCTAAACCCTAAACCCTAAACCCTATAGTTTCCCTAAGAGTTCCTCTCGGAACTCTCTTTTCAGGGCCTTAAACCCTAAAAAACGCTCTATTGTTTACAGGTTTACTGTCCTTAAACCCTAAAAACGCGATATCTTACGTTATTTTCATAATTTACTAAACCCTAAAACCCATACACTATGAGTTTTTCACGTATGTTTATCTTCGCAACTCTCCCTTAAACCCTAAAATTCTCGCAACTTTTTCTCTTAAACCCTAAAAACTCTCTCTCACAATACACGCACACACAAAAAATGTGTGGTTAGATAAGCCTCAGCACCTCGTTATTACAAGATAACTCGTCTGCTTACAGCCCCCCCATATTAGGGTCACTTTTTTATGATATCGTCTATATCATTTCTTGTTGTAAACAATTTATCGTATTTTCATTCAACCTACGGTAAATAGATTTTACTGCTACTTACCATAGACTGCTTAGAATTTTCGGATTTATTTTTTTTCTGAAAGTTTTTTGTTACCTAACACCCTGAAAGACTGGATTCTGGTTTAGAGGCGTTCAACCATAATCCTACGGACGTGGCTTTACGACTTTTCCATTTCTAGAAGTCGTGTTACTAGTGGTCCGAATCAACGTTCCTCTCGTACTAGATTTGAATTACTTTTTAGGTGCATTTTGTTTACATTAGTAGGGTAAAACTAACCTGTCTCACGACGGTCTAAACCCAGCTCACGTTCCCTTTTAACGGGTGAACAATCCAACACTTGGCGAATGCTGCTTCGCAATGATAGGAAGAGCCGACATCGAAGGATCAAAAAGCAACGTCGCTATGAACGCTTGGCTGCCACAAGCCAGTTATCCCTGTGGTAACTTTTCTGACACCTCTGGCTCCAAATGACGGAGACTCAAAGGATCGATAGGCCACACTTTCATGTTATCTATTCGTACTGAAAATCAATATCAAATGAGCTTTTGCCCTTTTACTCTACGTGAGGTTTCTGTCCTCACTGAGCTCATCTTAGGACACCTGTGTTGTAATCTAACAGATGTGCCGCCCCAGCCAAACTCCCCACCTGATTATGTCCTTAACGATAATCAAGCATAATAAATTATACTTTTGCAATTCTAGAAAAATTATCTTTCGATAACGTTTATATCTATTAAGTAAGTAGAATATCGTTCGGAGTAGTGGTATTTCATTTACGATTCTCTCCCACCTATACTACACCTCCGAAGACATTCCACAAAATCAGACTAGAGTCAAGCTCAACAGGGTCTTCTTTCCCCGCTAATTGTGCCAAGCCCGTTCCCTTGGCTGTGGTTTCGCTAAATAGTAGATAGGGACAGTAGGAATCTCGTTAATCCATTCATGCGCGTCACTAATTAGATGACGAGGCATTTGGCTACCTTAAGAGAGTCATAGTTACTCCGCCGTTGACCTGCGCTTGGTTGAATCTCATCACGTTGACATTCGAAGCACTGGGCAGAAATCACATTGTGTATTTAAACCGTTAGGTAAATCACAATGCTTTGTTTTAATTAAACAGTCGGATTCCCCGTGTCCGTATCAGTTCCAAATTAATTATCTCTTATACACCAATAAAAGCCTACTAGGTAAGATAGAAATAACCTTCATGGTTTTACCCAATCCAATTACTCTTCCTTACTTTTTACACTTTTACCAATGTATTTAATCTCTGGAGCCAATCCTTTTCCCGAAGTTACGGATCAATTTTGCCGACTTCCCTTACCTACATTAATTTATCGTCTAGAGGCTGCTCACCTTGGGCACCTGTTGCGGTTATCAGTACGGTTATCTGTATGTATAACTTTTACGAAACGAACACTCCCCAGGCGTTTCAAGGACGAACAAAAATGAATCTACAGCAAAATAACTTTACTGCTCTTCGTAGAATGATGATGTATCACTACTTTAAATATTTCCACAACACCATTATATTTACTTGCGTAAAATATATCTCTACATAACAAGAAAAGATAACTCTTACAGATATTCTTGCTCGTCTAGCCCAGTTCGTAAATGCGCTGCCGCTTAGTTTTTGTAAAAATCAAACACTACACATAGCTACAGAATATTAACTGTATTCCCTTTCAGAGACATCGTAAGTGTTCCCATATTTGCATATAGGCCTTTACGCTATTTTCTCAGTTACGATGCTCTTTAGGACCGGCTAACCCACAATCAATCACTGTTCATGTGGAAACCTAACCCGCTTCAGACTTCAAGGATCTCAATTGAATATTTGCTACTACCACCAAGATCTGTACTAAAGGCCGCTTCAATTCCGTATCACTACGAATCTTCAGCGCAACCTTTACATTTACCTACTCTTTATGGTTTGGTGGTTACCATAAAGGCAAAGCATCGATTTATTATTACGTTTAAGCGCTATCCATTTTCGGGGCCAATTCATTCGGCAGGTGAGTTGTTACACACTCCTAAGCGGATGCCGACTTCCATGGCCACCGTCCTGCTGTCTATATGAATCGACACCCTTTGTGGTATCTTTTAACGTAAATTTTAGCACCTTATCTTTGCGATCGGTTCATCCCGCATCGCCAGTTCTGCTTACCAGAAATGGCCCACTAAGTACACGCCATTTTGTTTTACAATTCAATAAAGTAATTGTAAATATATTGCTTATTTAAAGTTTGAGAATAGGTCGAGAGCATTTCGCCCCCAAGCCCTCTAATCATTCGCTTTACCAAACAAAACTTTTATTGTACCAGCTATTCTGAGGAAAACTTCGGTAAAAACCAGCTACTAGATAGCTCGATTAGTCTTTCGCCGCTATACTCATATTTGACAATCGATTTGCACGTCAGAACTGCTTCGAACTTCCACCAGAGTTTCCTCTGGCTTCGTTCTATACAAGTATAGTTCGCTATCTTTCGGGTCTCAACAGTCACGCTCTTACTCAGTTCCTTCTGACATTGCATCCGGACTGGACATTACTGCCATAAGTTTTTAAGCCTACTTCGTAATTATCACGTTTGTTTCGCATGCAAGTTTTCTATACTTACACACTTGCGTGGATGTTGAACTCCTTGGTCCGTGTTTCAAGACGGGACAATTATCATCGTTATGCAAGTATCATAATTACGCTATCTTACGCCTCACCGAAGTTTAACGCAAGAGTCACGCACTTATTAGTTTTTCAATCCCAGTTGTCTCATTTCGTAAAATATATAAAATTACACTAGGAAACATCCTAACGTAATTTTAAGTACTTGTCCTTGCTTTGACAACAATACTCGTGCGAATAGATCGTAAATTATAACCTACTATCACTACTTTATCAATCAATATATAATTTTCACCATACATTCCCAACTCCATAGCAACATTAAATTACAAATACGACCTATGGATAAGCAACTTTGATAATTGCTTCCCTAATACCAGTTTCACGTGCTTTTAACTCTCTTTTCAAAGTTCTTTTCATCTTTCCCTCACGGTACTTGTTCACTATCGGTCTCTAACAAATATTTAGCTTTGGAAGCCATTTACCTCCCAATTAGCGCTGTACTCACAAACAACGCGACTCTATAAGATATTATATCCAAGCAGTAACTTACAAATACGAGATTGTCACTCTATTTTACGTTACGTTTCAATAACTTTTTATAAATTACTACTTTTTAACAACACTTTTACCCTACAACTCGCCATACGTATATACGTAGGAGATTCAGGGATGAGCTTCTCCCATTTCAGTCGCCCTTACTATGGGAATCCCTATTGGTTTCTTTCCTCCGCTTATTAATATGCTTAAGTTCAGCGGGTGTTCAATTACACAAGATGCCTTTTTGTATTTTTTACGAGATCTTACTCGAGGTGGTATTTTTACCGTTCTCGTCGAAAGTTTTTTTCATAAACATTATTATAAATTACACAGTAATAATACTCATTGAGGTTCCCTAAATTACATATAGATTGCTAACAAAAACTTCAGTCACATAACAACTCCCTTTTACGAAAAAGTAGCTTAGTCGATGTCGATCAACAAACAGTGCCAACAGGCCACTGTTAAAAAATAGAGAGTAGCAGGCGTTCCAAAAGTTTTCTTGTTCCTCCTTGATATAGTTTCTTCTTGGGTAGGCGAGCGGGTAAAAAGTCCCCATTGCGCACCGTAAGTAATATTTCAACAGATTTTCTCGGTACCCTCATATCCAGGAATCATCACATTTCCTCCGTAATCATCAACAATCCACATGTAAGATTTGATTATCTCAATAAATATCATTTCCTTCACTTAAAACTTTTTTTACTCTTACTTTCGAAAAAATCTAAAGAAAGTGCTGAATTACCTCAACACAGACTCGTCCCCTTCGTTAACACTAATATAGATTCTTACAGTAATTTATCCAAAAAACTCATAATTTACATAGTGCTTTAAAGTTTTTGTAATGCCCACACTATATAAACTATGAGTTTCGAGTGTATCTTTACTGTAAAAGTTGCTATACTCATAATCTTGAAGATGTTTGTAAATTAAGGCGCTCTTGCGTAATTACGGTGGAATGACTCCCCAGTGCCGTTTGCGTTCAAAAATTTGATGATTCGTAGTTTCTTGCGTTTCATAATACATTTCGCAATTCGCTGCGTTTTTCATCGATGTTAGAGCCTAGAGATCCACTGATATTAGTTATAAAAGAAGTTTTTACACAATTGTATACGATAGTGTAAGGATCGTCTATTCATCTGTCATAAGAAAAACATATACATATCACTTAACATACAAAATTACGCGTAACTTTGTCATTTACTCATATATATATTACGCGTAACTTTATACGTTTTTTTTATTCCAATAATGATCCCTCCGCAGGTTCACCTACGGAGACCTTGTTACGACTTCTTCTTCCTCTAAATACTATGGTTTACCTGTCTTCGAGCTGTAAATCTCTAGGTTTCCCCTTCAACTTACATCTCTCGGGCAGTTTCACCGGAGCATTCAATCGGTAGAAGCGACGGGCGGTGTGTACAAAGGGCAGGGACGTAATCGACGTGGTCTAGTGAACCACGACTACTAGAAATTCCTCGTTTAAGACTAATAATTTCAATAATCTATTCCTGTTATGATGGCCACTCTTGAGTTACCAAGCCTTTAAGCTTAGATTTACGCTTTGTGGACACCATTGTAGCGCGCGTGCAGCCCAGAACATCTAAGGGCATCACTGACCTGTTATTGCCTCTCTTCCTATGTTTTTTTAAACAGCTGTATCTCTAAGAAGTGTTTTTCGATCTACTCAGTTTCCACGTAAAGATAATACCGCAGCCAAACTGGTGATATTAAACAATACGCTTCAACTATCGAGCGCCGAAAATACTAGTTAGCAGAGTGAGGTCTCGTTCGTTATCGCAATTAAGCAGACAAATCAATCCACCAACTAAGAACGGCCATGCACCACCACCCATCAAATCTTGAAAGGTCTTCAACCTGTCAATCATTACAATGTCTGGACCTGGTGAGATTTCCCGTGTTGAGTCAAATTAAGCCGCAGGCTCCACTTCTGGTGTGCCCTTCCGTCAATTCCTTTAAGTTTCAGCCTTGCGACCATACTCCCCCCAGAACCCAAAGACTCGAGATTTCTCTTTAGGTGCTTGGAGAGTCATCCATATTAACATCCACAAATTCCTGGTCGGCATAGTTTACGGTTAAGACTACGACGGTATCTGATCGTCTTCGATCCCTTAACTATCGTTCTTGATCAATGAAAACATCCTTGACGAATGCCTTCGCATTTGCTTATCCTTAATAAATCCAAGAATTTCACCTCTGACAATTAAATATAACGTCCCCGACTGTTCCTATTCAAGTTACCAAGCCAATAATTCCGTTTTTAACTTGGTAACATTTTACCATCCCATGCTAACATATTCACGCAAACATGCGTGCTTTAAACACTCTAATTTCCTCAAGGTGGAACTAACCGACCTACGCAACGTAAATCAATACGCACGTAATATCGTGTTCCTGGAGGCGGATATTATTCAAGTAAACAACAAAGTTGCTTACCTGTCTCCATTATAACCTCCTAATTTAGACTACGAGCTTTTAACTGCAACAAATTTAATATACGCTATTGGAGCTGGAATTACCGCGGCTGCTGGCACCAGACTTGCCCTCCAATTGTTCCTCATGAGTGTTTTAAAAACTCATTCATTTCAATTGCCAGAATCTTATGATTCAAGGCATTAATATTTCTTGTCACTACCTCCTCGAATTGAGATTGGGTAATTTGCGCGCCTGCTGCCTTCCTTAGAAGTGGTGGCCATTTCTCAGGCCCCCTCTCCGGAACCGAACCTTATTCCCCGTTACCCGTCGAAACCACGGTAGTCCACGACACTACCGTCAAAAGTTGATAGGGCAGAAAATCATAAAGTATGTCGCTTACATAAGCGATCAGAAAATGAGGGGTAACTCATTATTTAGAATCTCTTTGTTTCCCCCTCTGTCGTAACCGTAAAAGTTACGTATGACATGTATTAGCTCTAGAATTACTACAGTTATCCATATGGGACATTAACTTTGTAGATTTTAACTGATTTAATGAGCCGTTCGCAGGTTTACCGTAAAAAAATTTATCCTTAGACATGCATGGCTTAATCTTTGAGACGAGCATATGACTACTGGCAGGATCAACCAGGTTTCAGACCTTTACACTGATAGTTTTTTCCACGCACAAAAAAGTTTGTAAAAAACACTATTACACTTAAGATATCAGTGAAAGGCCTGAAGACTTGGTATAACATACAGACAGATATATTACTTCAAAAACTTATAAATTTACATTCACGAAAAAACCAGTAATCTTGGTCATCTTCTATCCTTCCTCGCGTAACACAAAGATAATTTACACTCTATCGGCCCACGGAACCCCCCGTAAGTACATAATAGATATCCCCATATCACTCAAGAAAAAAATCATCGAAAATCACTATACCAGCCAAACGTAAGTTTAACCATAAACTTCATCAGCGTAATTTTTTGTATACATTCACTCCATAGATATATTTTACGCTTTATAAAAAAAAACTATAGACACGTAATTTACATAGACAGATAAAATATAGGCAAAATATAGACATTAGCGAAACTCTCAGTAATATATACATTCGTTCCACATACGTATTTCACGCTATAAAAACTAAAGGCACGCGTAATTTACATACATAGAAAAAACATAGACACTACCGAGAGTATCGTAAATTTACACATTAGAAAAAAACTAAAGGATTAATGCGTAAATTATGTTTATAAGGCAGAAATTTATCCAGTAATGAAACCGGAAGCCCACGCCCGTGGAGATGGTGATCTCTGTAGCTATGGACGCACGCGTTCCTAAACATTTTACTGTCCAGAAACGCATGAAGTCTAGATATTAAAAGTTTGAGTTTTTTTGTATATATACACATGAAAATTACCATAGTGTAAGTCAATAGCTCTTTACTGCCTTTTGACCGTAATTTACACCCAGCGTGCACAATTCTCCCCTGAATCAGAACCATGGCGTTATGTACTAAGCCCCCCATAGCCGTGAAACAGACAAAAGAACGTGCCAATTACCCTCTTGGTAGTGCACACTGTTACGATAAAAAACATATACACACATACTGTATCTACATGAAAATTACCACAGCGTAAACCCAACGTCAATGACCCATTACGGCCTTTTGATTGTAATTTACACCCAATACATACAATTCTCGCCCAGAAGCACTAACCTCAACTTAAAGAAAGAACGTGCCAATGACCCATTACGGCCTTTTGGTAGTACATACTGTTAACAGCGTAAACCCAACATCACTAACCCATTACGGTCTATTGACTGTGATTTACACCCAATACATACAATTCCCTCCCAATCAAAACTAGCACTACCAGAAAAGAACGTGCCAATGACCCATTACGGCCTTTTGGTAGTACACACTGTTGTGATAGAAACCATATACACACATATACTAAAGACCGGAGAGGTCACCTTCCCACATACTGACCCTACCCCTCCTTATATAAGAAATTGAACTTTCATTTAACGGGCATTTTAACCAGGTACCGATTCTGGGCATAATGACCAAAATGAACTCTTAGAAAGCCATTAGAAATGAGGCTCCGGGCAGAAAAGTTGCGAAATGGGAGTTGTATTTTTTTGCGAATATTTGAGGCAATAATCATCGATTATCTCCCTTCTACAACGATGTAATTCCCTGAATTTTTGACAGGTGGTACATATATGATGCATGTATAATCGCTGCCATTCTGGAGCGATTCTGTCGCTCAGAGCTGCGTACTGTGATCTCAGCACTGATTGGTCGGATCCAAAATCTGGTGGCATATTTGAATTCAGCGTCTAAAAATAGACCTATGTACACTCATAGCTATGAGTGTCGACGTTTATTAGTGGGTGAACTTGAAAACCGTCACAAAATTTCTCTAAGTATAAAATCCTTAACATCCGTAATGGTACGTAAGTTGGACTTAGAAAAAATGACCCTTTACGTAAGTTGGACTTAGAAAAAATCGGCGTTTACGTAACTCGGACTTAGAAAAAATCGACGTTTACGTAACTTGCATATCTACAATGCCAGACCATGGATTACGACCATATGGGTATCATTCGAATGAGCACATCGTAACTAGACCATTCAATACGCTAGACATATTTTGCTATATAGCTGTAAAGAGATGCATTTATCTCCGCTCCAAATGCGATTCATTACGTGCAGGCATGTTTAATGGCTTCTTTGGATCATTTTGCATCTGTACATGTATACATGTACGGGCGTTCATGGATTCACAACAGAATTGCGCACATGTCAAATATCGGAGATTTCATTCGAATGCGACTGCTTATGTCGACTTTCTTCCAGAGAGACTTCACCCCCGGATATTTCATGGGCATACATAATCGACCATGCTGATTCATTGCAGCCTTGTGCAAACAAAATCCATCGAATAGCAACAGAGATCATCGACTAGTAAGTGTCGGAGGTTTTATTCGAATGCGACCAAAAATCTACGACATCGTCGTATCTACAGTGCTACTCGATAGTTTTCAGAGCCTAACATATTGCCGTAATCAGCACGTCATGGCCTTTCAGAATTGTGTCTCACGTACTCACACAGATGTGCCATATCAGAGATACGTGTATCTCCAATATGGTCAATATTCATGACGTGCCAGTGTGTTCATTAGACTCAGCACGTCATTTTACGTATGTACATATGTCTACATATGGATAATGTCGACTAGCATTGTAGATAAGTGGCGATCGGCTTAGGGTTTAGAGGACTTAGAAAAATTGCGAAACGCCTAACATTTTCGTAATGGTACGTAAGTTGGACTTAGAAAAATTGCGAAACACGGAGATAAACCCTAAACCCCTAAAATATTCGTACGCATCGATCTACAATGCTAGCCGACAGAATTCAGCCATGTTAGTACCATTATAATGCTCATGTTATGGCCTATCATATGAGTCTACGCTACATATTTTGCTCCTTGCCAGTAAATAGAAACGTATACCGCTGCTATGGCTGACATTCATGCCCGCAAACACATTGCTAATATTCTTCACATCATTACGCATCTGTACATATGTAGATGTACGAAAACTGACGATTGATAAGATATATCCGACGTGTCAAAGTTCGGAGGTTTTATTCGAATGAAGCGTCGCATTCAAATAAACTTCGCTTATGTCGTCTTTCTTATGCGGGTACTTCACCCCCGGATATTTCATGGGCATATAGAACAGACCATGCTGAATCATTGCAACCGTTTGCAATTGAAATTCATCGAGTAGCAACAGAATTGCTCGACTAGCAAATATCGGAGATTTCATTCGAATGCGACCTGCTTATGTCGACTTTCTTCCAGAGAGACTTCACCCCGGATATTTCACGTACCTATATAAACACACTATGGAGAAAATTTGCACCACTAATCAATGAAATTGCTCGAATAGGTGTTAAGGCAAGATTGTTATGCCGATGCGGAATTTCATTCGAATGCGACGGATAAACCCTAATCCGTCGGATTTTTTAGTTTCATTACTATACGATACTTTTTATAGACGATCATATATGTATGTTAGTTGCGTCGCAACTGTTTATAAAAGTGGTCGAAAGTCTCACAGAAGTGCACCAGAGCGAAGATGCTTTTATCGCTGCTATGATCAATATTCAGACTACGCCACTAGTCTCATCGTTGTCAGCAGCATGTCACGCATCTGTACATATGTCAACATACGAAAACTGTCGACTAGCATTGTAGATCTGAGAAGGGGGGTCGATGACAAAATTCGCAAAGTCCCGTTTCGCAACTTTTTCCATTACAGCCTCTTTTCTAATGGGCTTTCTGAGAGTTCATTTTGGTCATTATGCCCAGAATCCGTACCCGTAGGAATGCCCGTCAAATGAAAATCAAATTCATATATATATATACCAAAAACTTCAAAACACGCAAAAAACGACACTCATGATTTACGAACTCGTGGAACTCCCTGGCAACTGTCAGATTTTTGTCGACAGAGTGTACATGAGTACTCTGACACCTGAAGTTTCCATAGAAACGTCGTCGACATTCTAGAGACGTAGTGGTGCAAAGTTATGGATTACGAGAAATGGTGTCGACAACGCTTTTTTTCTGACGACATCTACAACGATGTAGATGAGTGTACATGGGTACTCTAGACCACGCTGAGTCTAAATCATCCACGAGAACTGAGCGCAAACGACGCATTGCAGAGATATAACGTATATACCTTATATCTCGCCATCTACAACGCTGTAGATGCCCAAACCCCAACGTATTGTAGAGTATGGTGAGTTTTATATCCCAGTGCAAATTCAGGCCCTGATTCGATCCTCATGAAAATATAAAGCTTGGATACATGTGCGCAATATATGTCGACGCGTATATCTTCGGATGACGTCATAATGACGTCACGGCAGTGCTATTTTTAGACTCAGCGCGTCGAGACGATTCTAACGATAGGTCGTGGTATCTGTACACATGGCATACTGTCGACTTCCACTTTTCACTGTCCAGACCTGACCCAAACGATTTGAACAAGACCTCTCGAAATGTTCACTGGACAGGTCTCGAAAATGGCTGTTTTAAAATTTCTCTAAGTCCAACGAAAAAAAAAATGTCTTCCGAATATAGTCATTTATATATGGCTAGATGCGTCTTGACCCGCGCATCTTATTTTCGCACTTTTAAGGAATATTATCGTATTGGATCGAAGATATAGTCGAAATATCGAAAAATTTTTTCCGGGAAAGTTCTCTCCTCGTTGTAGAGGGCTCAGATTGCGGTTTTTGACGCTAAGATAGATGCGGGCCAGATGCATATATGTGTGCAGTTGCGGCGTCTGCTAACGATTAGTTGCGGCGCTGTACAGCTCGCAAAAATTGAAACGATCACCGATTGTCGACATGTCACATTCATGTCACGAAAACTGGTATCTGTACACTCCTTAGACCTTAAGGAGTATTTTGAATCGTATAGTGACGAATTATGACGAGTGATAGTGGAGATAAGTGAAGAAAGGTCGTTTTTTTGCGTCGAAAATCTGCTAAGTCCCGTTTCGCAACTTTTCTGCCCGGAGCCTCATTTCTAATGGGCTTTCTGAGAGTTCATTTTGGTCATTATGCCCAGAAATCGTACCTGGTAAAAATGCCCGTCAGATGAAAATCAAATTCATATATATATATACCAAATTTTTGACCGAAAATTTTCACTAAACCCAAAGCCGAAAATTGTTTGTATGATATCTCTACTATGCAACCATAGCAACCCGCGTCCGTCCGGCCGGCTAGCTCGAGGGTCGTCCATATGCGGGGTTTTCAAGCTCAGGCATCAACTCCATGGTGTTCGGAGATCTAAAAAAGTCACTCTGTAACTTGTATCATTTTGATTTTGGTCAAAACAATTTTTTTCTGAGACAAGTTAGAGGTGATTTTCATTTGACGGGCATTTCTACCAGAATTTATCCTGGGCGAAATGACCAAAATGAACTCTCAGAAAGCCCATTAGAAATGAGGCTCCGGGCAGAAAAGTTGCGAAATGGGACTTAGAGAAATTTTGCTCATTTTTTTGTAGGTCATACGACGTCGACATCATGGAACTCGGACACTGGTCTGTCGACACTCATACCGATGAGTGTACATAGGTACTCCTGATGTCAAGGATTCTAAAAATAGCACTCCCATGACATGAATGTGACGTAGTGCGGAGATATACGATTCGGCAGAAGTTTGCTCTATCCTCGAAATATGCGATAATCCGGTGAGCGTACAAACACACTTAGATAGATGCGAAATGCTCTGAACTTTCATTCTAGCCCATCTACAACGATCGGTGACCCCGTCGACCGGAGAAAACATGTATATACAACTTTTCTCGCCATCTACAACGAGCCAAAATTTGATCGTGTACTCAAAATGAGTTTTGGAGCGCCTATCATCTGTTCGTATAGTATTCGTCCTTGTTATGATTTATTATCAAAGATGAACGGACCGTACCTTATTTTGACCCCTACGGCCCGCGGTTGCTGCGTTCCACGTCACATTCATGTCACGGAGTGCTATTTTTAGACTCAGCGTGACGTGGGCCATCTATGAGTATCCATGGTTACGGATACTGACGGCCCACTGCTGAGATCACGCACTTCAGGATTTTATACTTAGACGAATTTCGAAAACCACTAGTGAGCATTAGAGCGTAATTTATAAACCGCTAAACACGCGTAATTTTCGTAACTTTTTCGCGTAATTTATAAAAATTTATAAGTTACGCGGAAGTTCACCCGTGGAACTCGCCATGGGATTGTCGACACTCATAGCTATGAGTGTCGACAGACACGTCATGACGTGTACTTTCGAATGATACTATGACGTCTCCATGGAAACGACTCATTGCAGATCTCCAATTGTCGCAATAGTACGTACAAACGACGACTATGCACAGACCAGAGAAGACATGTCCGACATGTTTTTGTACCGCCAGAATGTTAGAGTACCTCTTGGGACGCCACAGCCAAATTTCCGGCGTCTACAACGATTCACTTCTGAGAAAATTCTTCCGAGGCGGACATGTGCAAAAAATCGGTCATTTTTGGGCATTTTCACGTTTTCGGGTTCGACCCATAATAGTCGACAGATATCGTACCGATGGGTGTACATAGGTACTTTAGACCATGCTGATTCCGAATCTGGCAGTCCCACCGCCCAACCCCCCGCATAGCGAAGTTATCGCGTATATGCGTTTTTTACGCGCCATCTACAACGATGTAGACGAATCCCCGCCAGGTGTCCGGGTCATCTGGGGTCGTCTATATGCACGTAAAATTTGGGGGTCACCACCCTGCCTCGAGCCGAGAACGTTTATTGTGGTCCATCTACAACGATGTAGACGAAAACAAATATATGCGGTTATAGAGCTCGAAGAGCTCTACAAGGTGTGAAAAGGATTCGGCTTCGTACCTGATCACATTTCCGTAAAAAAGTATATACGTCATATCTTTCTTATGGATGCCAGAAAAACTTTTTGACGCCAGATTCTGAATCCAGCATGGTCTAAAGTACCCATGTACACTCATAGCTATGAGTGTCGACGTCGACAATTTGAGTTATTCACGAAAAGTCGATTTTCGCGATTTTTGCTAAGTCCCGTTTCGCAACTTTTCCCATTGCAGCCTCATTTCTAATGGGCTTTCTGAGAGTTCATTTTGGTCATTTCGCCCAGGATAAATTCTGGTAGAAATGCCCGTCAAATGTGTGCTCACCCGAGATCAGCGACCCTAACCCGTGGCCCAGCACACCGGGTCGACACATGGATAGGTCAACCATGATGCGCTGAGTCCAATGAAAAGAGGTAGAGCCTCTAATTCCCAGCCATAAGCGAGATATAATGTATATACATTGCTGCGCGCCACTGATTCATTTGCGCACATATTTGACGCCATATTCTGACTCCTCGCATCATGGCCTATCTACACATATGTAGATATACGTGTTCTGACGACTTTTCGTTTACTCGAAAATGAAAATTTCGAGTGGCACATGGAATTGTGCCCCGTTTTCCCGACCCCATGGATCTCATCTACAACATGTACAGATTCGAGCGTCGACCATATGACCCTATCGGAAATGATCTCCTGTCCTCGAAAAACCACAAAGTTCCATTCGAATACGACCCATATCGTAGATATAGCACGTCTATCTTGTGCGCCATAAGCCAGCGTTGTTATACGTTTTATTTTGTTCAGGCATCATTTGCTATCCTACATGTATCTACGTACGAAATCTGTCATGTCACTTGTCAGATAATCGCCGCGTGCTTAGCGGTTTTATTAAAATGCGACAGATAAATTACGATTTTCTGATCTCCAGTATCAATCGTCAGATACTCGTTGTAGACGTCTCGAAATGTAGGCCATGATCTAACTAGTGCATCTAGTACCGC
>JALHSO010000057.1:0-14310 GCA_022984855.1 Dimocarpus longan
GCTCGGCAAGTTTGCGGTTTCCAGCCAGCTCAACAGCTTCTCCCGCGCTTTCAGGGGCCTAAGGCCACTGGCATCGCTGTATCGGTGGCTACAAAGTTTTCCAGATGATGATAGCGGAGTATGTTCCAACGATTGCCCCCTCTACTACCTCCTATCTTGATTGAGATCGATGTGCGCACGTGGTTGAGGCTGACCGGGATGGATGCTTGACGTCGACCTAGGCATTTCAGCCACATGATTGGGATATTCTCGGAAATCGAAGAAGTCGAGACGCCGTTCAGATGCTTGTAGGGCTGAGATCATCGTCATTGACTACCGCGTCAACATTGATACGGCAGTGAGGACTCATCGACAGCCGCTTTGTCGATGTTCAACCCCGCGTCTTCGTCTCCGTCGCTAAGGTGCATTTTGCCCATCTGCCGGACAGTTGCGGGCGTTCCAATCATGATCGAAAAGCAGCAGATTGCCAAGCAGGTGTGGCGGGAATTTTGGACATCAAGTAGGTTCATAGCACGCATATTTGGCCCAAACCTGCACAGCGCCTGGATACGAAGCTAAGTCGGCAGTGTTAAAACGACAGTAAGCATTAGTAAAACGAGAGTGACCAGGCTATTCCGGAACGCAGCCCTACTATGAGAATTTAGTGAGGGCCTATATATGTTCTATTACTATATAATAGCTGGTAAGCTATAGCGTTGCTATGTTAGCTTTTATATTACTATACCTTAGTAAGCTTTAGGGGTATATATAACTATTATTTTTAGTTTATATATTTATTATTAGTCTATATATATTTATATAATAATATATTACTTTTTTTAATATTTTTAACTTTATTTTTAACTTATTCTTTTTTTATATTAATAACTCTAATTTATTTATTTTTATTTTTATATAGTATTATTTTTATTATTATTATTATTATAATAATAAATTAACTATTAGATAACCTTATTAAGCTTATTTATAATATTATTTCTATATTAATTTTAGCTTATTTAAGCTTATTTTCTATTATACTTTTAGAAAGCTAGTCACTTTTATTTTTACTTTTATTTTTACTTAAATTATAATAATTATCTATACTAGTATTATAATAAAAAGATAGCTTTCTAGTTTCTATTAGATTTAAAGCTACTTTTTAGAGCTTTTTTATTACTTTATATAAGTTCTAGAATAACTATTTTAATAAAGTTAATAATATATAGAAAGAATATAGTTATAGTATAGTTTTTATAAGCTTTTTAAATAGAGATCTAACTATTAAAAAATACCGCTTCTATAGCTTTAAATATTATTATAGAAAGGAGTATAAGAACTATAGTAAAAGAAAAGAAACTAAAATAGTATAGAAATATATATTTTTTTAAAATAATAGTAAGTTAGATTTATTATAAAAGGTACCTAGTATTTTAATATTATTAATTCTATTTATAACCACCCTCTTTATATAAAGTTATAAACTATTATTATTTATTATTATTAAAAATATATAGAAGTGATTATAAATTTAATTAAGAAGTTTATAAAGGATCTTTATAAGTTATCTAGTAATATCTTAATAGATATTTATAATTAGTATAAAGTTAAGATTATACTATAAGATATATATAATATCCTTTATAAGATAATAGCTAAAAAGGATAGCTTAATATTAATCTTTTAAAAGTTTATTATTAACTTTAAATTAGATTTAGATATTATTTTCTATACTCTTATAAAAACTAGTGGTAAAATTAATTATATATTCTTTATATTTTAATAGTATTTTAACTTATAAGTTATCTTATTTATAATATTTCTTATAATATTACTAATAATATATAGTTAGTATTATAGTTATATTATATTAAATATAAAAAGGATATATAAATAAGTATAGTTATATTATAAAAATATAAAGCTGAAGAAAGAAAAGGAGAAAAGAAGCTATTAATATTATAGCAGTATGGTTTTTATAATATTATATAGTAGTGGCTATCTAATAGGTATTATATATATAGTTATATAATAGCTCACTTCTATTTATATTATATAGCTATATTTTAACCTCTATCTAGAGCTTTATTAATTATCTATATAAAATAGGCTGTTATAGCTATAGGTATACAGACTATAATATTATTCCCTTTTTATAAATAAGCTTATTTTAAGCTAGTTATTTACTTTCTCTATAGATTACTATACCTTATATATATAGCTTTCCTCGCTATAGAAGAATCATTATATAGATAGTCTAGGACCTTAATACCCTTATTATAAGCCTTTTTTCTATTCTTTAAGTTATTATAATAGCTTTATAATATTAGGATTATTCTTATAAAACTTCTAAAGCTTAGCTAGAATATCTTTAAAGTTAAAAGTAAGATATTAATTAGTATCTTAGTTCTAGTCTTACTAATAGATATTATATTAAAAGTAGTTATAATATATTCTAGATATTAGGACCTTATTAACTTCCTATTTATTATAAACTTTATTATCTATATTAGTAATTATCTTAAAGTCTAGTTATAGTAGTATTTAGCTCGGAAGAAGGTTATTATTATTATAATAGAGATAGTCAGTATAGAAAATCTTACTATTATATTATTATATATCTTTAGAAATTTTCAACTAATAGAAATATTCCTTTTATAAGATAATTTATATTAGTCCTATCTTCTATATTATTAGTTTATTAAATAGATAATCTATAATCTAGTTCTATTTAATAATTATTATCTAGTTATTAATATTAAAATCTAGCTTCTAGTAATATTTATTAGCTTATATTATTTTTCGGTCCTAGATTTTTTTTATACTTCTATATATAAATATCTAAATATCCTAAATCTTTTATATAAAACTATTAGGCCTATTCTCTCTATAGGTACTTAGTTAGAGATAGAGATTTAAGGTTCTAGATCTATTAACTTTAGTTAGTATAGTAATTTATTTTATAGCTAATAACTACTTTTTATAGAGAGAGGCTATTAAGAGAATTATATAAAGAAGACTACTATATATAATCTATTATTAGTACCAGCTCTATCTAGTTATCTTACTAGTGATTTAAAAAGAGGTAGAGCTATTAGTTTAAATACTAATTTATAATTTCTATTTAACCTACTATTTAAAAGTATCTAATAGTTATTAATTTCTATTTAATATCTAATAACTTTAATATCTTATCTATAAAGTTGTTAATAAAATAAGGACTATAGTTTAAGATTATATTTTTAAATAAGCTAAGGATATAATAGAGACTATAATAATATAATTTTACCGCTTTAACGGCTATATATTTCCTACTTATAGATATTATCTATAGCCCTTTAAAAAGGTGGTTAATATAGACTAATATATTATTATTTTTTTATTTATCTTTTAATAGACTTTTAAAGTTTATTATAATATATTATAAAGGTCTATCTAGTATAATAATAGAAACTTTAATAAATCTGGTATTGTATTTTTTAATATCTTAGCTAATTAGTACTTATAGTTCTAGATATATTATATAATATTACTCTAAAGATTAAGCTATTAATAATACTTATTAATTAGTAGATATATTTTATCCTAACCTAGGTATATTATAAAGTAGTAATTATAGAACTTCTAAATGATCTCTATTTATAGAGGGAGTTTATTCTCCTTTAATAAAACTACTAATTATCTTTTATAAAGAAGATATATTTTATTCTTATTTAAAAAAACTTTAGGGTCTAGTTATAGAACCCTTTTAGATATATTTATAAAATAGTTTTAATATCTTAAACTTAGTATTAGTTTTTAAATATATATTTTATAAGTAAAAGCTTTTTATTAACTAATTATTTAGTAGTAATCTAGATAGTAATTAATATAAACTTCTTATCTAGCTTAATAGCGAAATAAAAGACTCTAGTTTCCCCTTTAAATTTAAAAATCTAAAGTATATAATTATAGTTATATTACTTATAGATATTATAATATTCTTTTATTTTATAGATAAAAATATCTACTATTTTATTTTATTTCTCTAAATAATATTTCATAATAAAGTTAAATTATAATAATAACTTAATATATCTTATTTATTAAGTATTAAAAAGGTATTTTATATTAAAATACTTTAGGGCTTAATAATTAATAATAATTTTAAAATAATTTAGAAGTTCTAAAAATTCGGGGTACTAATTTTTAAAGCCTTAAATAATAACTATAAATTCCTTATTATAAACTAGATAATTTAACTTTATACTATATATTATCTTAAAATAAAAAACTATAGGATATTATTTATCTTTATCTTAAATTTATTATAAAAGTACTTTAGTAATAATACTATTATTAATATTAATCTCTATATAAGTTAAAAGCTTAAAATTAAAATACTATAATACTAGAGTTTTTAAGAAAAGATACTTAAGTTTTTTATATAACTTTATAGTTATTATCCTAAAGAAATAGATAATTAATATAGGTTAATTAGAAAAGTAGTTTAATAATCTAGTTATAATCCTTTATAAACTTTTAATAAAAGTTATAGAAATCTAAAAAGCTTTATATTCTTTTTATTATAGATAGTTAATTTTATTTCTTTATTACTATTATCTTAGCTAGGTCTATTATAATACTATTAGTTAAAATAATAAAACCCTAGGAATTTTATCTTTATTATATAGAACTTATATTTAGCTAGATTAATCTATAGTCTTATATATATTAAAGGTATTTAAAGACTTAGTATATATAATCTTTATATTCTTTAAAACTATTAAAATAAATAAAAATATTATCTATATATATACTATAGAAAATATTAAGATATTATAATAAGGTATTATTAATAAAATACTAGAAGGAAGTAGATCTATTAGTTAGTCTAAAAAATAAAACCTTATATTAATACTACTTATACTATATTTAGAAAGATATATAAATAATTTATTTTCTAGATTTATATAGATCTTATAGAAAGCCTACTATATATTAATCTTAATAAAAATCTTTACTTCTATAATCTAATTAAATATCTTATTAATTAAAAGAAATAGATATTAGTCTTTTTTTATTAGGGTATTTAGCTTCTAATAGTTAATATAGAAGTATAGACCTCTATTTATCTTTAGAATAAATAGTATTAAAACTATTTAGAGAGCTGAGCTTAGCTTAATAAACCCCTTCTTAAGATTTTTAATAATATATTATTAATATATCTCTAGTTTCTAAAGTATTATTTTATAAAGGGAAAAATAATAAAGTTCTTTAGATTTATATTCTAGTTTAATTTTATAGTTAATCTCTTTTTAATAAGGGGGTAGAGTATTTAATACTATTTTATTAAAGATTAGAAATAGATTATAATAATAAGCTAGAACTATTTCTAATACCTTTTAATATAGCTTCTTAATATTTTTATCTAGCTTATCTTCTAGAAGATTAGAATTAAACTTATTATAAATATATAAATTAATCTTATTAAATAAGGTTATATAAATATTTTTCAGATCTTATTTTATCTAGTAGTAAAAAATAATAGTATTAATAATAGCTATATCTAGTTAATATTTTTAATATTAGATAAATTCCTTAACTATATAATATCTCTATCTACTATTTAGATCTAATAAAGAGTATACTTTCTTTATTACTTTTTAGAACTAGTATCTTCTTTCTTTAATAGAGATCTTATAAATAGAAGACTCTCTAGATTAAGTTATATAATCTAGAGTTCTTTTAAATTATATTTTACTAAAGAGGATATAAGCTTAAAGAAATACCTTAGAATTATCTATTTTAAAAAAGCTCTTTATTTATTAGAGGGTATTTATAAATCTTTTCTAGTTCCTTAATATATCTATAGATAATAAAGTACTTCTACTTATTTTCTATTTAATAATTAATAGTATAATTATATTAATTAATATCCTTCTAGTATTTTTATATATTATCTAGAGCTGGAAATTTAATATTATTTATATTAAAGTAGGTTCGCTATCTAGAGCTATAGGATAAATAACTATCCTCCTCTAGTAAGCTATTAGGAAATATTATACCTTTTAAAAGTAATTAAAGAGGATCTAATATTTTATAAAAAACTTAATATCTAGAATAATATTATAAAAGATATTAAATATTAAAAAGGAGATATTAATAAATATCCTCTTTTTAATAATAAGGTTAGCCTATAAGCTATAGATAATAGTAGCAGAGATTATTTTATTATATCTTTAGATAGGAACTAGCTTTTCTAGCTTTTTTCTTTTAAGCTAAAAAAAGGCTTTTAACTAATTAATAAAAGTATAAAAAATAAAGGTATATCTACTAATATCTATATTATATAAATAGATCTTAATATATAAAAAATACCTATTAAATTTATATATATAAGAAGTAGTAGAATTTATCTTCTAATAATTATATACTTTCTATTTTTAAGATCTCTATTAATCTTATTATTATCTATAATATTAAATCTAGAGGGATTTCCCTAGGTTTACTTATTTTTTATATAGTTATCCTTTATAGAAGGATCTTTAAAATAGGTATAATACTTATTTATTAGACTTTAATTATTATCGGTATTATACTAAAGAATAGTATAGACTAGAGCTGAGATATTAGTTTTCTATTAGCCCAGATTATTAATATTAAAAGAATAGATCTAGTATTTTAAGTATTAAAGGATATAGTATTTTTAAAATAAATAGAGAAAGTAATAGTTTTTATTAATCAGCTTTTTAAAGACTATAGAATTTTTAATATTAGTATTATAAATAATAAAGATAATTTTATTAAGACTATTATAATAAAAAGCCTATTAGAAATTTAAAATATTTCTAGAAAAGGGCTATTTATAATAGATATATCTCTATCTTTAAAGATAGTTAAAAGGTTTATAGAGGTTATATCTAGGACCTTATATCCTCCTTATAGAGAGAGAGAGTAATCTACTAGACTATTTTTATATATTTTTTAAAAGAGACCTAGTTATCTATATTATTATATATTATCTAGATCTATATAAAAAAGAATAGATAATAGTAGACCTTTTTCTTTTTAAATAGCCTAGGTCTTATTAACCTAATTAATAAGGTATAAAAAGGTATACTAGAAGATTAAAAAGCTAATATAGCTAGTTAGCTTAAGGAAATTATAAAGGTCTAATACCTTAATATATTTATTTAAATTATAATAAGTTTAAAATAGATAGTAGAGAAAAACTTATTAATATTCTTAATATATATATTACTAATAAGCTTAGTTTAAAAAACTAGATATATATTAAAAAGGATATAGTTTAAGATTATAAGCTATATTACTATTAAGATGATTCTTAATATATAATATTATAGCCTGGTTATTTATAAAGTAGTTAGTATTAATCTTTAGCTTATTAATAATCTGGTGGTATTAGATAAAGAAGGAAATAATATCCTTATTTTTATCCTTAAAAAAGATAGATAGATTCTTAAGCTTCTTAAAATAATATTATCTCTTATTAAAAAAAAAGTAAGAAGATATCTAAATATTTTTAGTAGATACTAAAGATTATATTCTTATAATAAATATAACTTTTCTACCTTAGTTTAAAAGTCTTAATAATAGGGATTTTAATAATATTAAGAGAATATTAGGATATTATTATCTCTAGAATAATATCCTTTATAGTTTATAATAAATTAAAATATTAATATTTATAATATAAATAGCTATTTATTCTTTATTAACTTAAAGAACTAATTTAATATTATTAAAGATAACCTATATAGCTTATTAATAGATACCTAATTTATAGATAACTTTAAGAAGGATATTATATTTTCTAATAAAGAACTCTATAGTTAAATAAAATAGATTAATCTAATTAATATATATATTAATAACTTATTAATATAGATAGAACTCTATAAAGATAATATTAATATCTTTATTTAATATATATATAAAGATCTTAAAGATATAATAACTCTAGATCTTAAAAAATAAGTTTTAGTCTATTTAAGAGAAAGAGATAAACTCGAAACTATAAGGGTCCTTCTTATTTTAATCTTAGATATATTTAATAAAGTCCTTATTAAGGATCTTATTAATTTTAGAGATATCGAACTTAGTTAGGTATTTCTCTATATTATACTTAAAGAAGTTTTTATAGATCTTAAAGTTAACTTTATTTCTATTAAGTAGGATATAGTTATAATAATATATTAGATAGTAATATAGTATAAGATATAGTAGAGGTTATTATTTTAATTAGCTAGCTATTTATAAGTATAAGTATAGAGGTTATTAATAATATTAAGGATATATACTATCTTTTTATAGATATAGAGCTTAAGCTTATTTAAGTCCTCTAGGGGTATAGTCTTATTATTAATTTCCGGTATTATATTAATAGTTAGGTTATCTTAACTAATTGATTTAATTGGGTTATTATTTTAAGAGAGCTTTATATTATATTATAGTTTATTATATTAAATATAAAAAGGATTTATAAGTAAGTATAGTTATATTATAAGAATATAAAGCTGAAAAAAGAAAAGAAGAAAAGAAGCTATTAATATTATAATAGTATGGTTTTTATAATATTATATAATAGTAGCCGTCTAATAGGTATTATATATATAGTTATATAATACCTTACTTCTATCTATATTATATAGCTATATCTCAGCCTCTGTTTAGAGCCTTGCTAGTTATTTATATAGAGTAGGTTATTATAGCTATAGGTATATAGGCCGTAATAGTTAAAAGTAGAATCTAGAGATCCTTTTATTTAATAATATATATAAGACTAATAAATATAATATACTACTATTCTAAATCAGCAGTATTATATCTTTCTATAAGACTTTTTCTATTATTTTTAGCTTCTATAATAATAAATAAAAAGTCTTACTTAACTAGTTATTAAACTAATTTATTTCTCTTACTAGATATAAAGGTATTAAGCTTTTTATTATTATTATTAGTAACTTTAATATAGTATTTAAAAATATAACTAAAGACCTCTTCTTTAATAACCTTATTAAATACTAGCTCTACTTCTAGTATATTATAAAGAATATTATTTTTAATATTAAAAAGAAATAGAATAGGAGCCTTAAAAGTATTATATTTAATAAGACTAATAGTAGTTAAAATAGCTGCTTAAAATATAATTAAAAGCTATAAATAAAAGCCTTAATTATAATAATTTTACTAGATATATTAGTATATAGTTTTTAAATTTAAATAACTATAATTAATATTTCTAAAAAACTTAAAATAATTTATAATATCTAGAACTTAAGATTAATATAGATTAAGTTTTTTAAAGCTATTATATTTCTCTAAATATAAATAGTATCTTTTTATTTAAAAGGCTATAATATATTTTACTATAAAGAAGTTATTTAATAAGAACTAATAGCTTCTTTATAATAAGTTTTCTAATTAGCTAAAGATTATTAACTATATACTATTAATATATATTTTTTAATACTATAAATTTATAGTATTTAAAATTAAGAAGTATTATAACTTTAGTATTAGAGTTATTTCCTATATTAAAAAAAGTTATAATAAGTTTAAAATATTTTATATAATTATTAAGGCTTATTATTATAGCTATATAAGGTTATTATTAAATATAATATATAATTTAGAGATATTTTTAATTAATAGCTTAGTAATAAGATATTAAAGAAGTTTCCATATTATTTATATAATATTTTTTAATTATTTTTATTTTCTGGTCTTTTATATAGTATTAGAGATAATTTTAAATAATTTTAAGCCTATTTTTAATACTTATAATAATAATAAGGATCTATCTCTTTATATTAATTAGTTTATATTCTAGATAAGATTATTTTAAACTTATTATATTAATATAGTAATAAATAAAGAGGATAAAGACTATTAGAAACTTATTTTAGATAATCTAAATAACTATTAGTATTTACTATATATAGATATATTATTTTATCTATTTCCTATATTTTTAGTAATATATAAAATACTAGAACTAATTCTTTTTTAATAGATAATAGAAAAATAGCTTATTAATTAAAAGCTATTAAACTTTAAAAAGTAATATATAATATAGATAATAAAAATAGCTTTTAATATTATAATTATTCTATTAAGGCTAATAATAGTTATAATATTTTTAATTTAATAGTAATAGTATAAAGAATAATATTATTAATATTAAGATAAAAAGAAGAAGAAAATAAGTAATTTAAAGCTTATATCTAGATATAGGTTTTTAAAAAGAAGGTTAATTAATATCTTAAAGCTAAAATATATTATTATAGTTTTTATATTTTTAATATTAAAAGATAGTATTAATAAGTTTTATATAAATTTAATTTATAGTCTTATAATAGCTTTATTACTAGATAACTCTTTAATTAATATTCTACTCTATATTTATATTTTAATACTAAGTCTTAGCTAGCTAGAACTTTATAATATCTCTATTTTTTATCTAGCTATTATAAGGATAATAGCTATATATTAGAATACCTTTTAAAAGCCAGCTTATATTATAATTATAGCTATTTTCTATTTATAAGGCTTAGGGCTTAAAATAATTATAGTTTAGTATATTATAAATCTTTAGTAGTAATTTATACTATATTTTTTTAGGCTAGTATTAGATAATTACTATTAAATCTAGAAATATTAAATCTAAAGTCTTTTTAATTAACTATTATTTTTATAGGTCTATTAATTAATAATAAGTATTAATATCTCTTTTTATAATATTTATTTATTAATATTATATTTAGATTTCTATTTATTTATTTTTTTTTAAGCCTTTTAACTAGAGCTATATATTTATTATTATATATATAGCTTAAAAATACTTAAAAATAGTTAATATTATATACTCCCTTTTTTATAATATTATAAAGCTAATATTAATACCTATAAATAAAGATATTTATAGAAGTTATCTATAAATATTAAATATAAAAAGGTTACTAGCTATTTAAAATAATAATAAATAAAGATAATAGTAAATATAATTTTATCTAAAAATATATTTACTATTATAAAAAGAAAAATAATAATATATATTTTAAAAGCCCCTTTTTTTTTATAGCGTCTATTATAAAAAAAGTACTATTAAAATTTTAAAAATATATATAACTAGATCTTATATAACTATATAAAAATAATATAATAATATATAAATTTTAACTTTATAATTATAAAAGCTATAATAATATAATAACATAGCCTAATAAGAAACTATTAAAACTAGAAGGTATTATATATACCTCTAAAACTTATTAAAATATTGTATAAAGGCTGGTATAGTATAAAACAGCATCTCAGCTATTATATAGTAGCAGACTATATACAGCCTACCCGTAATTTCCCGCGGCCCTGGTCGTTTCTAGAATAGGTCTGGTCACTCTCGTTTTACCAACGCTTACTGTCGTTTTAACGTCACCGAGCTAAGTACGCAGACTGGTGCCTCAAAAGAGGTTAGCTCACGTTACGTTCGGTGATTCGGTAATGTTTTTCTATCAAGCTTACGTATTACACTCGCATGGAGATGATCGTCAATACCAAAGAGCGGATTCGCTGCCTCGGAGTGGTCAGTCCGGACTCCGACGTCACTCGATCTCACTTTCCAGATCCCTCTTAAGTCTTGACTTCTCATCGTCAACAATGACAATCAGTTCCTCAGAGACACTTTACGACACCAACAGCTGTACAGGATGACATTCCACAGCGCCATTGCGGGCATCCTCCGCGACGAGCTCTCAGCAGCCCGCATCGCATCCGCGGTGGTCGCATACTGGATCCTCTCCTTCGCATTCTCGTACTTCACCGCCCCGCGCATCCCAGACAGCCTCCCACGCGTGGGCAAGGACAAGAATCCGATCCAGAAGTTTCTTCAATGGCCTGCGCTGATCCAAGATGGCTACGAAAAGTACAGCAAGAAAGGCATGGCCTTCGTCATGCCCGGCGCTCTTGGGCGCACGACCGAGGTCATCATCCCCCGTGAGCAGATGTCGTGGATGCTCGACTTGCCCGACGACAAGCTCTCCGTCGCCGCGGCGCACAGAGACCAGCTGCGAACCGACATGAACATGCTCTTCGCTGGGTGTGACCCCTACCACGAGAATATCATCCACCGCTCCCTGCCGCGTGCCCTTAACGACATCATTCCCGCGCTGCAGGACCAAGTCCAGCATTCTATGGACGAGATCTTCGGTGTAGGCGAGGAATGGCGCTCGCTGAAGCTCTGGGACACTCTGTTCACCCTCGTCGCGCCGTTAACGAATCGCATGCTTGTCGGCCAGCCGCTCTGCAACAATAAGCATTACCTTACCAACGCCACCGCGTACGCGCACGACGTCATTCGCAATATGATTCTGATGAACCTCGTCCCTACGATCTTCGCGCCCATCGCGAGTCGCATCCTGGGTCTGGCTAACCGCTACCACTACTGGCAGACGGCCAAACACACCATACCGCTTGCTAAGCAGCGCCTGGCCGACATGGCCGACCCTGACTTCAAGGCGCCGCGAACGACTATCTGACCTGGCATATTCGCATTGCGACCACCGACGGCCGCGTGGACGAGCTGAACCCCAAGCGCATGTCGGAGCGTCTGTTACCGCTCAACTTTGCCGCCATTCACACCACCACATTGACCGGCTTCAACTGCCTCCTGAACGTGCTAGCGAGCGACGAGAAATACGACACGCTCGCCCTGCTGCGGGAAGAGGCCGAGCGCGTGTTCACCGAAGCCGGCGGCGTGTGGACCAAAGCCGCGCTGGGCAAGCTCTACCGCATGGACAGCGCCCTGCGAGAAAGCATGCGACACAGCTGCTTCGCCGTCACGCAGATGCAGCGGAAGGTCGTGGCAAAGGAGGCATCTATAACGAGCAGCTGGGCTTCAAGTTGGAGTACGGGACTGTGCTCACCTGTCCCGAGCTGCCCACGTCGCGCGACGCCGAGACTTATGGCGAAAATGTCGGCGAGTTCGACCCGTGGCGGTTTTCGAGGGAACGGGAGGAGTACGAGAAGAAGGGCGCAGATGAGAAGAGGTCGGACGAGGCGCTGAGGATGGCTCAGAAGGGCATGGTCACTACTGGCGAGACCCATTTCCCCTTTGGTCATGGGAGGCATGCTTGGTGAGCTGCTCTTTCATGCTTGTTTGTGAGTGATCCGTCGTACTGACACCTTGCCTTCTCCAGCCCTGGTCGGTTCTTCGCTGCGCATGAGCTGAAGATGGTCTTTGTGTATCTGCTTCTGAACTACGACGTCAAGCCGTATAAGGAAAGACCTGTGACCAAGTGGATGGCAGGTGCTACAGTGCCCCCGTCGGAGCATTGCTGGAGCTCAGAAGGAAGTCTGTAGGTAAGAGCTAGGGAGGTCAACAGTTGGCAGCGAAGACGATGGTGGACTTGCCGGGCGTGGACGGACTCTGTGGCCGGCAGGCCGTTTCTCTGCGGTGGGATCCAGATACGATACCTCGGTCATTACAGTATGTAACAGTGGTCATCCTAATACAGAAAGAATTGCAAACTTTCTCATCCGCCAGCGGTCAGAAAGAGTACGATTGATCTTCGCTGCGCTCTGATACGAAATACAGTGGGGAAGTGGCGTTGAGGCGGCATTTAGCGTGCGGCCTGGTCCCCGGGAGCACGAGCCACAGCGCTAACTGCACTGAAAGAAATCGGACGGATCTCGAGCTCCCCTGTAAACAGCCACCTTCCTTCAATTTCGACATTCACCCTCTTCGTTCCTTCGATTCCCTTTCAACGAAAACTTTCACTCTTCCAGTCGCATCTCTAATGAAGCTCGCGTTTTATCGTGACGATGTCCCCGATCGACGGGAAATTGCCTCTGAGGCGAACAAACCACTGCGGCCGATTTTGCTCGACAAGGTGCTGGAGACCAAACAGAGAAGCCATGGCGGCTGCCCATTGCTGCGGCTTCCGAGCGAGACACTGCATCAAATTGTCGATCATTTGCAGGGAGACGAGGCCTCTCTTTCAAATCTGGCCCTTGTCAACTGGGATCTCTGTCAGCTGGTCCGCGCCTCGCGGTTCGTGGATGTGCTGCTGATGGAGGACGCGCGCGCCATGGAGATGGTCTTCACACTTGCGCAAGAGGTCATCCAGAGGGCCAAGGGCAACCCACGGCCAACAATCGGAGCTTGCATCCGCAGACTCAGAATTGGCCCTTTGGCACAATGGAACAGCAGAGGCCGTTGCAATTCCAAGTCGTGGCAGGCGCGGCTCCAGAGGATGATGTCAGATATGCCGACCAACACATCGACTCTCTCCGAAGAAGAAATAGACGCTCACGACATGGGCACTTCGA
>JALHSO010000058.1:0-12785 GCA_022984855.1 Dimocarpus longan
TTCCTCTGGACGACCGTCTCAGTCTTGGCACTGCGACTTCCTTGACTGCCACCCGACTTCCCAAAGTGCGACTTCTTACGCCACTCAACTTCTCCGTTCACTGCCCACAGCAACTCGCACTCTGCCTCGCCACCAAGAGCTACACCGATCACCGGGCGAAGCCATCAGCCGTTGCAGGTTATCGTCACCTTACCAAGCTACCGTTGCCGCCCTTTGCTGCTATCATGGGCAACAAAGCGCGCACTCACCCTTACAAGGGCCTCGATGCAGATTCCTGCATGATTCATGTGCGTGAGCGCTCTCATGAGCGTCCGGAGCTTCTGAAATCCATCTACCTTCGCGACATCGAGTAAGTACATATACATTGCGCTCTGCTTTCTTCTTATCAACAATGGCCGTAGTGCCTACTTCAAATCCAAGACTCCATGTTGTCTACACAATCACAGAAGTGCTAATTGCTGGCAGCAACCGCAGCGCTTCAAGGTCTCCGCAACTTTCTCAAGTGGGACGATCAGCAGCAACAGCAACGCAAGCTCGAGGCACATGACGCTCTCTAGACGCCAGTACCTTGGTGTCCAGCCTCTCTGAGAAGTGGACTCTCGAAGATGTGCGTCTCAAGAGATTGCCAGTGAATGCTTTCTCTGGCGAGCATCGCCGGTCTGGCACCTACCAGTCCGCACTTCTCACACCCACGGCGTCAAGATCCGATCCTGACACCCTGATGATTGATGACGCCCAGGATCCATCTGTTCGTCACCGGCCCTACCAGCCAAGCACTGGCAAGTCCAAACATCGCTGTCGTGATCAAGCAAGAACCCATCATCAAGGACGAAGAGGACGATGGGCTGGTGACACCATCCCTCATGCTGTCCATTCCGATGTCTACAGCGACTGGGATGGCTTTAGCGATGGCAGTGAGGGGCGCGACACCGACAGCGAAATGGAGTGGGATGGCTTCGAGGATGATTCCTGAGCATATCGACAGGAGAAGGATCTCGGCACTTCTACTGCCAGGTGTTGATGGCGAAGGCATGAGGCCTGTTCATGGTTGCTGGTAATGATGTTGGGGGGCACGAATAATAGCTAGGCATCACTTATGGTGCGAGGCAAAGCAATGTGCACCGTAGCTTATTCAGACAAGTCAATCGAGGGTAGTGGCTTCTGAGGGCAATGTAACCATTGAAGTGCTTATCTGCTTCTCAAGCATGCAATTGTCACACAAGTCATCGTCCTCTGATATCAGCGCCATTGTTGTCACCTACAGTAGTGGCACGTTACCAAGCCTCTCAGTGCTGCACGTTTCCAATTCTCTTGCAGTAGCACAGTGGTGAATCAACATCCAGATGTGAGCTGCCAGCAGCTCACTCGACTTCTCTACTGTATGGTGCTACCTCTTCATTTGTGCACTGTATCAGGTCGTTCGATTTGAGATTGTGCTGCGCAAAACCATTGAAGCGGTCAGCGACTGCGTCGAGTGAAAGTACGAGCATGCTCACGAGACAGAGTAGCAAGCTGTACACAACTCTCAGAGAAACAACGCCACGAGATAAAAGCTTTAAGTGCGGCCTCCGACAGCTTTGAGACATTGCTGCCTCTTTCATTAATACAATGGCAATCGACTCTCAGATTTAAGCTATCAGTATTCCTTGCAAGCTACCTTCCCGTCTAGTATTGACTCTTCATTCATGTACTACAAGCCCGCCACCATGCTGCTCGAAAGGGCACGTGCTACTGTCGGCAGCCTCGATTGAATGCACAAGCATGCTTAGGAAAATTGTATGGCGTGTTCGTCGGCAAGGCTGGCGTTCTTGTCTCACGTCATCTTTTTCTTGCCATGTGACGATCGTTTCTGGCAGGATATTGGCGTCCTCGCCGCAGAGTGAAAGGAGGGTTACACTTCATGGGTAATCGACGAATCGTCCTTCATGCTGCACAAAAAGACATTTTCCACCTTCGCAACGATCACATCTGTTATTCATGTCAGTCTCAAGAGAGAGTGATAAGAGAGGTCCCATTTTGAGCCGTAAACCATTCAATTCCATTTCTATTTATCATTTTTGCTCCATCAAGATCCATCACTATCATCAAATAAGTTATACAAATGGTTGAATTGTACCAGCACTGATGAGCCAAAAACAGCCAAAAATCATGTCCTGTTCTTTTCACGCTTAGGTGAAGATTGTTCACAGTCAGTGAATGAAATGTGCAGAAGGTAAAAAGGAGTGAACCGCGGCCAGCGAAGTTTCTAGTCCTTTACCTGCTGGCCGGAAATATGTTTAGACTCGCAGAGCGCGAGCATGTGTTCTCTTTCCGATCGAGCCGCCAAGGCCGAATTACCCGCCTGACGCCGAAGCTCGCACCGACCATGCCGCTGATGCTGAAGGAGACGTGGCCGGAGATGTTGCCACCGGCACCTGCTGAGGCTGCGCCGCTTACGAGGCCACCGGCACCAACGTAGGCTTTTGTCGTCATGTATCCACACCAGTCCATGATGTTGCCGAGAGTCATGCCACCTTCGAAGTTTGAGTGGCTTGGTCTCACCGTTGGCTGTCTCGTAAGTGGTGGCAGAGCTGTAGGAAGTGCTCCCGTCAGCTTAGCGCTGCTGCCGAGAGCGCCGTTCAGCTTCGTGAAGAGGCCAGCAACAACACTGTCGACTTGAGCTTTCGGAATGACTTTATCGAGCGGAGCCCTTTTGGCAGAGATTGCAGCAGACCTGCAAGAGCGCTGCCGTATTCTGGCGCAAACGTGCAAGATGGCGCCGGAGGCTGACTAGCGTATCCCGGAGCTGTTGAGGATTCTGTCTGGACCGGAGATACTGCAGTGCCGCTGTATCCTGGAATGGAAGTGGGTTGATCCTGTAAGGCGAAACGCTTACTGTCGTGCTGATCGACGAGGACGAACTTCCGTAGCCACTGGGGCAGGGCATGGTCTCGGGGGATGCGAGTGAGCTGCTGCTGGTCGATGGGCTGCTGATAGCCGGGCGGACTGGGTCCTGTCGTTTCTGGAGATGCTAGCGATGAGCAGCTTGAGTTGGAAGACCATATCCTGGAATAGAGGCAGGAGATAATCGATCCGACAGGCGAGCCTTCAGTGGATGAGGGCGTAATGATAATGAGGTGCTGGAGCTGTTACCGTGCCGCTTGGTGAGCTTGCAGAGGTGGATCCCACAGGGCTTCTTCTGTAGAACTTGGGAAGCAACGAGCTACTAGTGCCTCCATATGCAGGAGCCGTAGGTGCAGACGATGTTGTACTGCTTCCTACGGGACTTCCCTCGGTCGAGGATGGAATTGAGGAAACGAAGTGCTCGTGCTGTTTCCATATCCAGGAAGGCTGCCAGTGTCTTGAGCCGATTGGGCTGCCTTGGCTTGAAGATGGAATGACTGAGGTAGATGTGCTGGAGCCACCATATCCTGGTGGGAATGCCTTGAGAGCTGCTCGACTCGATAGGACTTGCCTCTGAGGAGGACGAAGGATACAATGAAGAGCTCTCAGAGCTGCTGCTTCCGTATCCGCCGGGAACCGGTGCAGAAGTTGTGCTGCCGATTGGCGAGCCTTCAGTGCTGCTCGTCGAAGGCACAGGCGAGATCGTAACGGTGGAGTATCCGCCAGTAGCAGTGGACCGACATTCGTGCTGTTTGGCGGCGAGAAGCTGAATGAGTATGACGAAGGAGTCGATTGAGTCGGGCTGGCTTCCGTTGCGCTCGATGAGCTAAGAGAAGTGAAACCATAACTGGAGCACTTGGTAGCGAAGAAGTGTATGTGGGGCTGACCAGCGTCTCCGAAGAAGTGCTTGAAGAGACGTTGCTGGAGGAATTGGGTAGCCGCTGCCAGTCGGACGCATAGATGATGACGAGTTTGCTGAGAAGCTGTATGTGAATGAAGGAGAGGCGCTGCTGTAGCCTGCAGGCGGAATAGGGACTGATGAGCCAGTCGGCGACGCAAGGCTCGAGTTGGAGCTATTGACGGGAAGCCAGTAGATCCAATAGGAGATCCAGAAGTGAAGTAATTGGGCAGAGAGTAGTCGATACGGCAATCGTACTAGTGCTAATAATTGTGCTAGATGCTGGGCAGTCGTAACAGACTCGGCGCATGATGTGATCGTCAATTCTGTTGTCGAGTAGATTGTCGATGTCGAGTACGACATGCCTGGCTGCGATGTCACGGCTCCCCACCGAGGTTCCGCTAGAAACGCTGCCAGTTGTTGGGCTTACAGGCTACTAGAGTTGAAGCCGGCTGAAGAAGAATAGCCAGGAATTCCAGTTCCATAGCTTGCTGAGCTTGTCTCCGTAGGTAAGACTTCGCTGCTACTGAACCCAGGTACCGTGATAGTTTGATCGAATCGTAGAAGTCACTGTAGATGTGGTCGAGTAGTCCAATGTTGATGTGAGTGGTGGTACCACTGGTGGTAATCGTCGATTCGCAAGGCAAGTCGTCTCATAAGTTGGTGGTAATTTGCGTGATGCTAGTTGCCAAAGAGCGCTGATGTCGATTCAGGCGATGCCAATGACGAAGAAATGCCGGTCGAACCATATCCAGGAATACTTCCATAGCCTGAGCTGGAAGATAGTGGGAAAGGGTACTCCAGTGCCTGAGCCGACAGGGGCAACGGACGAGTTGCCTGGGATTGGGTATAACGGTGCAGTAGTCGGAATCGAAACCGGAACTTGTGTGCTGGACTCAATAGTGGTCGCAGAAGCCTATGTGGGCCCGTAATCGTGATTGTTTGACGGACGGAGAATACGAGGGAGCGCTGCTTCCTGTTGTAACCAGGCTTGCGGAGAGAGCTCGAAGTAGCCGGAACGACAGTTGAAGACTCGACGACGGAGGCAGAGATCCAGCAACATGGTGATAGTGACAGTAACGACGGAGTATGAGTAGGCGCCGGTCGAGCCAGGTAAAGTAAAAGTAAGAGCCGGAGCTTGTTTGCTGCGCCGCCGATTGAAGAACCACCGCCGTAGCCTGGAGGGCCTCCGCCGCCTGAGACTGAGTGGGAGAGATCAAAGTTCCTGAAGAAAGGATCGCAGTCTGTGTAACAGTCTCTGTCTGCGTTTGCGTGATGGTCTGAGTGATGTAGCTCGGCGGCGCTGTGTTGGCAGGGCTGCAAGCGCAAGTCGAAGGATCGGCCTGACGGCGCTCGACTCTTGGCACAGCAGCGTTGTCAAGCCAAGCATACTGGCCGCGGCCACGAGGGAAGTGATATACTTCATGTGATGAGCTAGCTGGAAAGCTTGAGGGAAAGATGCTTTGATGAATCAAGGTTGGACAATTTGGACAATCAATGTCCAATCGGGGTCGTCAAGACCAGTAAGAATGAAAACGCAGTGCTCACAGAGCTTATCGAATGTACAGATTGAGCAATGGAAAAACACAATCAGAATGCCGATGAGGGTGGCAGTGGTGAGAGTAACAGAATGCTCAGGGTAGATACCTCTTATAGATCGCCATGAGGGCAGGTTCCATCTGCTGTTGAGTCCCATCTTGGACGATTGATTCCTAGACGCTGTCCGATACAGGCTAAGTCGTCACTCATCGCCATCACTCTTCTCAGACACGCCATCGTCCGCTCCAAAGACCGGTGATCCAGTCCAGGTCGCAGTTGGATCTTCTCGACTCCGGACTCTCAGTGCAGGCGATGTGGGGCAGGTCCTGGCTCATTTCGAGAAGATGCACGACTCGGGGCCATCAAGAGGTCAAACGCGTTCTGTTTCATGGAGTGGAAGTGGAAGAAGGCTCGAGCAACGGAAGCGCACGGGCCGCCCGAGAGTGGGTCCATCCGCGTTTTCGACACTCGCGTCTGATCTTGAAACAATACTTCTGCTCCAATCACCAATACATCTCAGCTTCTACTGCAAAGAAGACTCAATCAGGCTATTCGTGGAATTGACTTTACGTTACACGCCTTGATCGGCGCCGGGCGAGATACTCCGATCCAGGTTTTCGCCACGGAGAGGACTGTACTTCCAGAGCGCGCGCGTAATTTTGCGCTATAGCGTGTCCTTCACCACGACTTTGCGTTAGCGCTTGACAAAGGTGGTAGCGGCCCTTACAGCCAGACTTGTATACGAGCTCAGCGTCTATACACTTCTGCAGCGATCTTTTACAACCACTCAAGCCATTCTGTTGAATCTTTAGCCACTTGCTATAGACCATGGCGCCCATATCAGAGCCATCGCACTTGCTCAACCCGCTGGTGAGCTCAATTCAGCTAGAGACATCCGCAAGTCAGTTAGACGGCGTTCCAAGAGAGCTCGAAGATGTCGTTCGTTTTCAAACGAGCCGGCTGATGCAAGCGGCTGGAATTTGCTTCGGCTACCACAAGAAATCATCGCACAAGCAATTATATACTTCAACGTTACTACAGCGGACCTGACGGCGGAAGTCTGTTGGAGGGCGACTCAACGGTTCGTCTCAATGCCAGACCTCAGCGCCACGACTTGCCGAAGTGTGTCAGCGTAGAACAATGACTAACGATCTCGCAGGATGTCGCAGCTGCATCGCTTTACCTGACCGCTAAGCCATCAGCCACCCCTGTGTCTCCAAGACAAGTACTCACGTCATTTGCCTACCTCTCGAGCTTAGAACCTGGATCAATACACTCGAAATGACACGGAAGATAAGCTTTCTTCCTCGTGGCATCTTTCAGAAGGCGAGTATGAGACTGCCAGAAGCCGCATTGTACACTTGCAGGCGCAAATCCTCCGTACCTTGGATTTCAGACTCATGTCGCCTTGCCGCATACACTGTGTATCAACTATTTGCAGACACTATATGTCTTCCAGTCTGGGAATGGACCACTTGTTGCAAAAGCAACGTTTGCACATCTCAACAGTGCGCTATTGGAGTCCGCAAATGCTGTATCTTACGCATCAACCGTCGGCACTTACCACTGCCGCCATTTACCTTGCGCCAAGGAGACGGGCACTAAGCTGCCCGAAGTCGAGTGGTGGGAAGTGTTCGATGTCGATCGGGAGGAGCTTGGTTTCCTTGTGGTAGCACTTCGCAGCTCGAAGGCTTCGCGTTCAGCAGAAAAGCAAGTGTGGAGCGGAAGAAAGGTGCCAATGTCCGTCAAGGAGCTCAAGGAGGAGATTGAGCAACGGTTGTGACCCGAGACCTGGAGATGAGTCCGAACTGCATGGCTCTTCCCACTGTCCAAGGCCTGCCCTCGCACGTACTAAGCAATGGGCAGTGGTTGACACTCACCGAGTCCGCAAAAGCCGTATGCTTGCTTCTGAGAGGCATGTGTGATGAACTGGTTGCTATCGAGCACAAACCATCATCACAGCAGCAATTCATGGCGTCGGAAATGCTTATTTCGACCTCGAGCCGGACATCACCTGAATTAGAAGGAGTCACGTAACTTGTTCTGGACGGCGTGTGGATGTCATGTAGACCACCATTCCTGGAATACCCACATCGATGAGTATCTACGAGGACAGTTTTTGTCGTCCATCGACTGCCAGAGCGCAATGACTCGTCAGTGGACGGAGGTAGAGCGCAAAATGACACGCCTTAGGCCATCACATCCTGTCACATACATGGTCTCTCGGGGTCTGTTTCACACAACCATTCACGCGCATCTCAAATACCGAAAGGATCTCGATGGTTTACGCAAAGCCGTCGCACGCTTCTTACAAAGCTATTCAGACGTCACAAGCCGTCGGACTGTTTGCTCTAGGGCGAGTCCGCGATAGCATCGCGAGCAAATCAAATTATTTGGAGATGACAAGATAGCGGGAAAAAGCAACAAGAGCATCAAGAGCATGTGAGATACCTGCAGTGCAACATTTGATGGCTCTTCAATTCATTCTGCCGCTCAGCTTCAGAGCATGGCATTTCTCATTCATTTCTAGCAAACGCCTTGCTATGCATTCCAATTGTCATTCAATGGCCATCCCATTCTTCATGCTCCTTGAACGCCGCGCAGCTGATTGCTGCGCATGACCTCTCTAGTAGTTCTGGCCAGGTTTATCAGGTACCAGTCTACTAATCTTCTACCGACCTTGGCTTCCCGAAACGTGAATCAAATCGCCCTCCATTGCATGTCGAGATCGCTCGAGTTCACGATGTCGCCTTCCAGAAGACCACCCTCAGTATGGCGCACTTGCCTGCTGCGCTGCTTGTTGACAAAAGCCAGCTGCGGAGAGTATCGGCGTCAACCTCGAGGAAACCAGCAAGCTTAGTAAGATCCATAGTCGTGTAAAGCTTGAGGTAGCTGCGGACGGTTGGTGTGAAGATATTATTCTTGACTTCGTTCATGGAAGATCTGGAGATGGTGCTCGACTGGGTCTGGGTTGAGATGTGGGTTGTCGAAGTCTGGTGGAGTAGGCGAGAATGAACTTGGGGCACGCGCTGCGGAAGAGCTCCTCGAAGATTGGAAGAGCCTCTGGTCCACCACGCTGCATGCGAGTGAGTTGCTCGCCGTACTTCTCCCTCAATGCGGTGTGGATGGTGTCATCGAGTCTGGTTGGTTAGAAAGCAACGCAGATCGCGACAAGTGCGTACATCTGGTCGTTCTTCTTGCTGATACTGTCGTATTGCGCACCCTTCTGGAAGTTCTTCGTCATCGAGACGTAAATCAGGATGTGAATGAAGGCACGGAGGGCATCGGCATATCGGTGCATCATCATGTAGGAGAATCCGATGTAGTAGTAGGTGGTGAAATTGGCAGCCATCACACGGGCGAACATGGCCTTCTTGTTGAGCTCAATGTCGTCGAGCGTCTTAAGCGCGAGACTAAAGTCGCCCAACAAGCAGTGGACTCTGAGCAGACCGATGATGGAGAAGTATCCCAGCATCTGGTACAAGCTTCGGTCTGCCATATTCTCCTGCGTTAGGAGCAGGGTCTTCGCCTCGCTTTCTGGCTGCAAGCTGTTCGCTGATTTGTGATCGCTGAATGAGCGAGTATAGCACGTTTCAGGACTGAGTAGCAGCCCCAGGTGTTCGGATTCTCGCGCAGCACAGATAGTTCCCTCCTCGTTTGCGCTCGCGTTGGGTGGTTCTGCTGGAAAGCTAGGCGTTGGCGGAAGGAGCAGAATTGCATTGAATTGGTAGATGAACTCGTCGATGACATCCCATGCCCAGTAGTACACATTGCCATATTAGCAAATTTTTCGGCGCCATACATTAAGTTCTCCCTACCGATGGTGGCTCGATGTCCACAGGGCCGTCGCTGTTCAAGATATAGTGGAAAAGGTTGCAGTAGCTATCGTAGCTCTGAATCTTTTGCTCAACAGATGCGCCATATTCCAAAGGTGTCGCAGCCGCTTGTAATTGTGCCTGCAAATCTTGTGTGCCTACTCCCATCGAAAATCGTCTGCTCGAGGCCATAGTCATCATCCGCATTTCCAGCCTGCTCGCGGAAGTCGTTGGCGAGCGCCTCCTCCTCGACATCGGAATCATCGTCGAGCGGCCGCTCGGGCAGCGCTCTGTTGGTATGTCGGCGCCTGTCTTACGCTCATCGTTGCGGTGCTTTAAAGCCTTACGATTGTGTCGAAGTTGTCGCGCAGCACGATTTTTGGAAAGCCCCACGACGCCAAGACTTCACTCGGCGCGTCTCCTTTCCTTTCTTGTCGACTTCGCGATGGCGGGGCCCTTGAAACGCCGACGACGCTTCTTCCTTCTTCCTTACGACTTGATTTTCAGCTTTAGATTAGAAGGGTATTCTTCATCTACTCATCGTGCATTAAACTATCTCAAAATCATTTGGACTGATTACTTTGAACACTATCTCCGCATCTGCTCTTGGCGTCCTCCTTCTGTCTCGCAGAGCGCCTGGTATGGCAAGCAATTGAAAGACTCCAACCAAAGGGACGAAGCGTACAGGCGAGAGACAACATGGCTCCAGTATACAGAGTTGCCGTCATTCAAATGTGGCCCAAGGTCATCCATCCTGTGTCTCCCGCAGCCATCTTCATTCGCTAAGATTACCACAGCCGATGGCCATGGACCGCAACTCAAAGTGGCATGTGATTTCGTTCGAGCAGCAGCAAAGCAAGGTGCCGAGCTCGCAGTACTTCCAGAATACCATCTTCTGAATTGGATCCCACACGATGACAAGTTCAAAGAAGCTTGCTCGCATTGGAAGAAGTATCTCGATGGCTACATTTCCCTCGCGAAAGAATGCAACACTGCATCGTGCCCGGCACGATCGTCGAACTTCATAATGAGAACAAAGATGATGAGAGCTGCTGAATGTGGCTTACTTCATCACTAACACTGGCGATATCGCTGAAAGTATGTCAAGAAGAAATCTGTGGGGCCCGATCGAGCGAACTACACTTGACTTCATCGTCTATGGATGAGCATCCAGTATTCGACACGCCACTTGGTAAGTCGGAATACTGGTGTGCTGGGACCTGGCGTTTCCTGAAGCATTCCGAGAGATGATCTCGAAAGGAGCGAAAATGATCATAATCCCAACATTCTGGACGTTGAGCGATTGCAGTAAGGCAGGTTTAGCCATCAATCCGAGCTCCGAAGCTTTGTTCTGGATTCAATGTTTGAAGCTAGGTGTTTTGAGAATACTTGCGGTGAGTTGCGATCCCAATGCCACTTCTCTATCTAAGTCCTTGGATCTTTCCGTCTGCTTTCACGTTCGAAAGTCAAGGGCTATAGTCAATAGCATTCTTGCCATTTCTCGACAGTCATTTTTCGGTCCGATGGCGGATTCTGTAAGGCGCTAGTTATCTGGTGCATGGATCATTGAACTTTGACATTGCTGAGTGGTGCAGCTGAGATGAGTCTGATCTCTCCAGGTCGGTTCAGATTGTCATCACTGGCCTTTGGACCGAGGGCGACTGTCAACATTTTTGCTTTTCGCCAACCAATTTTGCATTCCGTAGCACTACTTCGGTGAGCTCTCGCTAACATTTCGTCCTTTAGCGATCGTCTTCGCCAATGCCGCGGTCCCCAGGAAAAGGCTACGCCGGTCTGTCTCAAGTCTGCGTACCATACGCCGGTGCATTGACGAGACTGGAATTGCGCCGAAGGAATGGCAGTTGTCGACCTGGACATGCAGATTCGTCGAAGACGCAGAAGAAAATTACCAGGTCCGAGCCGATCTTGCGAGAAGTGACTGGCATTATGAGTACAGACACACTAGTAAAGATGGAGGAGACTCGAAGCTGTGAGCCATAGCACAAGGCTGATATGTCCTTCGTTCGCTCGGTCCTTGGTTCTTCGCAGCTTGTCGAGTCCCGATCGTCTAGACGCGGCGCCTCATTGCTCCTTGTATTGTATCCTCTTCAATCATCACGCTGGGCGAATTCTCTTAGTCTCGCCTCTAAGCCTTCACCAGTCCTTCCTCGTCCAGCTCCTTCAAAATCTGTTGAAATTGTCAGCTTTTCAACACTTTCAGCCTCAATTGAAGGAATGTCACTCACGTCCTTCATGTTCATATAGCTCCAGTACTTCTTGAAGACCTTTCTGCGCTTAAGCACATTCCAGGGACGTGTTCCAATCTCCAATCTCTGTTGCGAATCATCCTGTCCGATCTGTTGTCTGACATCCGAATGTCTTTGATGAGGTCCACATCTTGTCCCGAAGTGCTTCGATGAAGTTGAAAGAATATTTGTACTTCAGAAAGAAGCAGGTCCGGGTGTAGTAGCTTTCGGCGAACTTGGCTCGGGATGCGCGATCGACTTGCAGTAGAGCTGGAGGTTGTAGAAACCTGTCCAAATGAACAAAGGTGTTGGTCGGGGCGGTAAAAACTTCTTCATAGACTTCATCGTAGAGCTCTTGGGGAAGAGTATCGAAGGAGCTCGCGAAGGGGGTGGTGAAGCAGCCACAGCGACGGCGTCCGCCATTTGATTCCGAAGTGGATGTGTCGGTGGTTTTACCGCTGTCTGCTTGAGATGGTCTTTCGTGGGCAAAAGTATGAGATTGCTCAAGAATTGGTGGCAATCAGGCTATTGATGGTCTCGAGACAAAACGTAGTTTGGTGTTAGCAAGGTTCAAGTCTGCGGAGGCTTGTAAGAAGCGAACACGAAAAGAGCAAGACTGAATACATGGTGAGTCGCAAGTGAAATGGACTGACCAAAATTGAAGCTGACGTTCCTCACTTGGCTCTATCACTTCAACCATTTGAAAGTGACCCACTCAAGACGCGAAAAATGTCGATCGAAGAGGAACATCGAAACTCTACTATCAGACTGTCATTTCAATGACCTCTAGAGTTTCATAACCACTCTGGCTCTCGGGGACCATAAAGAACATCACCACAAAAGAATACGTTTGCAAACAGCAAAATGATGACAATCGCCCGTCATCAACTGTCCCATGTCGATTCTTTTTCGGTGGGACACAGCTGTGTTGTCGCACCGAAGTGTAAATCGACTTCTGCTGCAGACTCCTTGCATTGAGCCATATTGCCAGCCGACGTTGGGACGACGAATGATCGTCGAAAAGTCTGCAATTTTAGATTGATGTAAAGGCTATCCACCTGAGGCAAATCCTGAATCACATCAGACAGTGCTTGAAGGAATGCACGACCAGCGCATATCTCTGACCCCAAGCTGATCAACTCATATCATCCAACTACGGCCATGAAACGCCCTCCTCATATTTTCAATCTTGATCTTAATCCGTTGTAGTCTATTTCGCCATCGCACTCGTCGACTAGCTTCGATATATCTCTTCGTGGCGTCAAGTCGGTCTTTAGCTGGCGTATAGACTCCAACTTCGACACGGTCTGAAGCTGCTGCGAGATGAGCTCGAATACCTACGACGCGATAGTCATTGGAATCGAAGACGTGTTCTGGCCATTCTGAGTCTGAGTTCGAGACGTC
>JALHSO010000059.1:0-12725 GCA_022984855.1 Dimocarpus longan
AAAAAGATCACTTGGGACGGCATTCTTGAGGCACCGGAGTCGCGAGGACGCTGCTTACGGACAGCTAAGAACTTATACTACGAGCCGCATTCAAATACTGATTGGACGTCCTTGCCTGTCTAACGAAAGTGTAGTCAGCATTGAAGAGAAGCTGCGGCTGAAGTGGCAGCTGATTTCGGGGCCGGCGCTAATGAGGTCTTGGGATCTTGAGCCCTTCTTGGATCCTTTTTTGAAGGAGCCGTCGCAGCCAAAGGCTACGTTCTTATGCGGGAGGAGACCGCTCATCCCGCAATGGTTCGCTTGTGCGGCTGCTTATTACAATTTCGAGAGCTCCCCAAAGCTAAACAGATTCCTCCCCTCTGGACCTGGCTTTACTCTACCTTCCTATTGATAGGCTCGACTTCCAGCTACAAAGCTGGTGTAGAGTCTCTTCGTCAGCATGGTTCGCCAGGAATCTGTGACCATTCTTAACCTTCCGACAATGTGTCCTCTCAGCGGACTACCGTCCCTGTTGTACTCCACAGTATATGTTTCAACAGTAGCATCGCCCTCGGGTTGCTCTGCGATTGGAGGTATCTGAACATCGGTGACCACCTTCGACAATGGAGCTTCGTCCGGATACGGCAGACCCATCGCTCCTTGGGTGCTGGAAAGAATGATCGCGTGCTCGTAGGATACCCAGCCACCGTTCGCAAGCACGAGACCAGTCTTACCCTTGCCGCTCGCAATTGGCGTACCATTTCTGAGATTGCATGCATATGAATAGTTGTTGCCAGCTCCGCCAAAGCTCGTCAAGCCGCCAAGAAGAGTGATTGGCTTTGGCGAGCCACTATTGGCAAATCTAGGTGTTCGCATGCTAGCTTGGGCACAATCGGAAAGCACGAGTAGAAGTCGTAGAGGTCGATGTCGGATTTATCGATTGCAGACACATCGAGAGCGGTGTCAAGTGAACGGGATATTGATGGACTCCACCAGTATGCTGGCCTTTTCCAAAAGTCAGAGCTGTCAGCAGTTCCTGCTCCGCCGAGTGGATACACCCATTTGTGAGATGGAATGCCAAGCTCTCTTGCATAATCAGTGTGGTCACAATCGCTGCCGCGGACAGATTCACGGTGTTGAAAGCGTTCATAAGGAGAGGATCTGGAATGTATTAGCTCATGGTCGAAGGTGATCCTCAGAGCGTCCGTCCCGAACTCACAGGGAAAACATATCATTCGATTCTTCTTCGACACCGTCTTAATCTCTTCTTCGGTCGTAGCGGGGGCTGGGTAATTCCAGGCACATTCATTCTTCTCGGCAACTTTTGCAAAATTCCGCATACATCTCCGCAGACTCACGTGATTGTCGCGCAATGACTGATTCCGACGTGCTCGAAAGGCACTTCTCGTACAATGGATAGATCTGGATTGGGTACCTGGGCAGAGACATATCCAGTAAAATACGTATATATGACGGCCTCTTCTCAAGCAATACGAACCGATTTTGTGTCTTGCACCGTAAGCTGGATCTTCGGTAGTCGTGTCACACTTTATACTGTCAGTGTCTGCCCACTTAACTCTCCTTGAGCTCCTGGTCGTCGGTGAGAACACAGAGTTGACTTCTTTGCTCGGAGTCGTCCAGCCAGGAGGAGGCATCTTGTTGGCCGAAGCACATGCCGTCACTAGTCGAGAAGTTCAGTAAGGAGACGACGCCCACTGTGGAAAGACTCACATGAGGCCAATGCCTCTCCTCCAGTGACGACTGCTACTCTGTTCTCGCCCATGGAGATCGTCGAGCTGCTTCGTCAAGGAGATGTGCAGGTTCATTGCCGCCATGATCGCTGATGTGGGTATGCAAAGGCTTGACAGCAAGTCGCTCTGCGATCAATTTCGGTAGTCACAGGCCCACGTCCAGGACAGCAATAACGTCTATACTGTCGATCGCAGATTGCAGAGTTGCCAGAGATGATGCAGCTAATTCAGTGTCTTTGATGGCATTTTGAATGGCCATGATTCATAAGCTGCAACGGCTCGATCGCATCTTCAACTCTTTTCGATCTATTCACCACATCTACCACGCCAATATAATGACAGGCTGCAGGTCATATCAGCCTCGAAAACATCTCTTCAGTTCAGCTTCTCATACAGTTTTCCGTGATGATCGTGTCATGTCTCTTTTCGTTTGTAAAATTGTGAGATCTCTCTGACTTTCAGATCGCACCTATGTTGTCCAAAACTGCTGGCTTTGGTCTTGGAAAGGTCACAAGTGGCTCATCATAGTGGTTGACCGATGTGGTCCGTCCGATGTGGAGTGATGCTTTCCCTCGGCTGTTCGATGCCGAATCCCTGCCAGTGTCGCTCTCACCGCGGCTGCACAGCTTTACTTATTCCATGTTTGACCAGAGTCGAGAGCCGCTGACATCGTTTGGATTCTGCGACTGCCGTGCTCAGGCAATGCTGCGAATTCCCGCCATGCCATGCCGTGCTGAGTCCAGCTCCTGGTCGGTCGGCAACATCGCTTTCGGGATCACCAGATTTTCTCCCGCGAAATATGCAGATCGCTCGTTTGCAACATCCATGTGCTGTGTGACGATGACGATGACGGCGTAATCGCTTGAACATCAATATCGACTCGCATTCGCCCACTGCTCGCGTCTGCATGAAACGAATTGGCGCAGATGGACATAAGTTCGGATTGTATGGCCGCACAGGGTCAAACTCTGGGCGAACAGCAGATGAGGCCGAGTGCATAAATATGTAATATTTTGCTGTGTCGAATGGAGATTGTAAGCTCGACTTACCTTCGGTGTTTCACGAAAAGCATCATGGCTCCAAAACTTTAGTTCTCATCACAGGCGCCAACAACGGCCTTGGCTATTGTGCCTTGCAGCCAAATTGGCCGCAACAGGGAGATATCATGTCCTTATGGGCAGCAGGGATATTTCGAAAGCCAGGGAAGCCATAAGCACATTGCAGAACAACACGTCCTACAAAGTAGAATGTATCAGACGTCGAGCCATTCAGCTTGATGTGACTTCAGACGAGTCGACATACGAGGCCGCCGCGCAAGTAAAAGCAAAGTACGGATACCTGGATATACTCATGGTCAATCAAGGCATCGCCCAACAACAAATCCTAATGAGCATGGTCAGCCGTCCTGGAGAGAGCTGTAACCATGAGCATTACAACACCAATCTGTTTGGCTCCGTGGTAGTCGTAGAAGCATTCCTGCCACTATTGCACGCTTCGAAGGCGCCGGATGGCATTGGCAAAAGAATAACATTCACGTCTCAGACTTATCTTCATGTGCCATTGCACGTGAAGGCGAAGGGCCTTACAACGCGGCAAACTTCCCAATTAACGGAGCACGAAGACCGCACTAAACATGGTCATGCTGCATTATGCCAGGGTCTTGGAGAAGGATGGTTTTATCGTCAGTGCAGCAATCCAGGATATTGTGCAACGAATCTAAACGCTCAATCGCGGGCTGAAAGACCCTCGAGATGGATGCAAGGTCCTGATCAAGGCTGCCACGGCGAAGAAGGAGGATGTGCATGCGTGTCTGATCAACGAAGACGGTCCGCAGCCTTGGTGACCCTTAGCGATAGTGTGCTTCGAAATGCGTTTCGGCGGAGGATCAGAGGAGGCTGGCAACAGGATACAGTTGTCTCTCATTCTGCGATAGATAGAGCTTCTACGCAATCTTGAAATGGCAAAAAGTATCGATACTCTCCTGGTAATGCTTTAAAGGCCTGTTTTTCCCTAACGCGAGCTCTTGAAAGTCCTGCTGGCACCGGACTTCAATTCGTGAAGCACAATTGTTCCACCGCTGCATTCATGTTGTAGGACCCAGGCTTCTCTTTCCTTTGGCCGAGGCTTAAGTTGGCTCTTCGACGCGATGCGTTTGTATGCTATCGTGAATGGTCGTATTGGCGCTCTGTATGCTATCGTGAATGTCGTATTGGCGCTCAACATAATCGCCTCTGCCTTCGCTTGCCAGTCATAGGGACAGGACTCTGTGCTGTCGCCGGTCGATCGTTCGTGCGATGCTTCTTGATCTAGAGGTGATTGAGAAGAGTCAAATGCGAGTTCTGAAGACGCGAGACGCGCCAAGCTTCAAACTTCCCTCTCTCGCGTCCGTCCCTGCTTTTCCTTCCTTTTCTCATCACAACCATCACCACCACAACACAACATGCGCGCGTTCTTTCTGCTCATGAAGGGCTCCAGACGATCTCGGCGTGCAAGTGCTGTGTACAGTGTCTCTCAGGCATATCTGCCGTTCAGGCTGACACGATGACTACCTGGTCGATGACCAGGTTGTGCTTGTCTATGGCGAAGTATATTTGTTGCGGAACGACCGAGAGCCTCCACAGACCAAGAGACACTGAGACCGTGGATATGCTTTGAGGTTTTGGTATGTCTTCTAGGTCTCATTGGACTTGAATGCCAACTTTTCAGGTAGCCATGGCGTCACGGACTTTCTTCTTGCTCATCGCATTAGCTATGGCAGTAATGGCTGCGACTATGCCGCCGATACCTCACGCCTTCATCACCACCAAGGGCACCAAATTTCGTCTGGGTGGCGAAGACTTCTACTTTGCTGGCAGTAATGCTTATTATCTACCATTCAGTCAGAATCGGAGCGACATAGAGGTTGGGTTTCGAGCGGCAAAGGAGGCAGGTCTCAAAGTCATCCGCAACAATGGGGCTTCAATGACAAGAACAAGACTTATCAGCCAAATGGCTTTCCCAAGTACGGCGGGAGAGGGCGCAGGAGAAACCGAAATCGTGTTCCAATGGTGGCAAGACAGCAAGAGCGAAATCGACCTCCAGCGTTTGACAAAGTTCGTGAACTCAGCTCGTGCGAACGACATCAAGTGATTGTCGCTCTGACGAACAACTGGTACTCGACAAACGCTTTTAATCGGTGTCATATAGACTGACTTGGCTCAAGGGCGGACTACGGTGGATGGACGTCTATACAGCTAATCTAGGAGGACCCAAATCCATATCATGACGACGTAAGCTTTGTGTCAAAAGTCCGAGTAGTTCGGTGAAACGCTCACTGTGGCCAGTTCTACCGTGTGCCGGCGATCAAGGACGCTTTCAAGCGATACATCAAAGCAATGGTCACTCGGTACAAGAACTCTCCTGCCATCATGGCATGGGAACTTGCAAATGAGCCTAGTTGCGGCGCAGATCCCGATCGCAATCTTCCACTAGTCCTGGCGACTGCACATCAGGCTTGTTGACTGCATGGAAGGACGAAATGAGCACTTACATCAAATCCCTTGATCCCAATCATCTTGTCACCGACTGGCTCTGAAGGGCAGTATACCAGATTCAACCCTGACGATGCTTTCTACAACGGCACAGACGGTGGCGACTTCCTAGCTGAGCTTTCATTGCCCAATGTCGATTTTGGTACCTTTCCACACGTATCCGTACGTATACCCATCGGAGTGAGCTGTTCTCAATGCAACCATCTTTGCTGACACATTCGCGTTTGTGGTTGCAGAGACTGGTGGAACAAATCTGTTGATTGGGCCACGCAATGGATCAGGGACCATGCAGATACTGGCAAAACAGTGCAGAAGCCTATTGTTCACGAGGAATATGGTAATGACCCGGGAGGATGATGTGCGATTCGGCGGCACCATCTGATACATGAATGACTTAGGTTGGCTCAACGCCGCCGATCGCCTCAAAGACCTCAAGAAGACTGCCACGACGAACGAGACTCGGACGGCAGTGATGAAGCTGTGGCAGGCAACGACGCTTGAATTGAAAGTCTCAGATCTTTACTGGCAATTCGGCTACTCTAACTTTGTGAGTCCATTCCTATACAGATCGCATGTCCCACGACTCTTCACAGAAAAGAGGCCATGTGCTTTGACTGCGGTCGGACTTCGTTGGTCGACAATCAGGTGATTGGGAAACGCTGCACAGCTCGCACCCGGCACTGGAATCTTTTTCATTCCGTGAACGAGAGGCTGACTCAACATATCTGTAGTCATATGGCCGCAATCACAACGACGGTTGTGTGTAGTAATGCTTACGGGCTGTAAGTTGCCAAGGTAATCTAACTGCGGTTGTTAGGGCGTAATCGTCCGGCTCTACTACCAAATTTTTGTAGGCGATTACGACGTCGTCGCCGGCAGGATTACTAGGTCGATTACTATAGCGTAATAGATAAAGTATAGGTCTAGAATAGGTATAGTTGTTATTTTATATATAAAGTTAAGTAAATATAAGAAGCTAACTAGTCTATAAGGTAGAGAAAATAGATACTCCTAGTACGCTAAGACTTAGCTTTAGGTATATAAATACTAATCTTCTATACTTACCTATATCGCTATATCTATCGTAATCTATTAGTTTAGTACTATATTTTATAGTAAATATTAGTTAACTATATCTATAATAGATCTAAATATATACCTAGACTAGGTAGTATAGAATACGTAGTATAAAGGGCTAATAGCGAACGCTAAGAATACGTTAAAGGTATACTAACTCTATAAGCTTAAATTCTAAGTCTACTCTATACTACTAAGACGATAGTATTATACTAACTAAGTACTATATAGGCCATAGTACGCTAAGACTAGCTTCTTAGATAGCGACTATATATTAGAAAATAAGATCCTTATATTTCTATAAGATATCGTTCTTATTAAGAAGCTACTAATAAGTAGAAGTAATATAAGGATAGCGACGACTCTTACTAGCTACTTAAATTAAAACTATAAAGCTATACGTTACTACCCTCGTTTATCTAGATACTAGATAGAGATATATATAAAGGAATAAGTAGTATTTAAAGCCGCTCTATAGTAACCTGATCTATAGTCCTCTTTAAAGATAGAAGTCTTAAAGGAATATAAGAAGAAGCTAGATCTTATATAGACCGTAGCGTTAGTAGTCTACTAGATACGTATATAAATAGTACTAGCTTTAATTTATATCTCTTAGCTAACTCCTATAGCTATAATACTAAGTAATTTAAATAAGTTATTAATTATTTATAGCAAGTTAAGATAGGTAGCTATACTAATACTTTATAAGGCAATCTATTAATCTACTTCTAGATATTTACTAACTTTATACTATAGTACTATAGTTTATTATATAGCGAGTCTACTCGCCTAGCTAATCTATATAAATCTTTCTTACTATAACTATTAAAAGAAGGGCTTTAAGACTACTATATTATACTCCTACTTATATCTAAAGGGTAAGACTAATACTATAGATATAAGGAGTTTATAGGCCTTATAAGATTATAAGATATTAAGCTCTATAGTATAATCTACTATAGTATTCTACTTCTTCTAGCGCTTCTATTTAACGACTAAGAGCTTTTTAGACTTAAGTATAAGAAGGTTATAGTATAACTATACCTTATTTCTACTAAACGTTAGTAGAGATAGATATTAGATATAAGTCTTCTTAGTAATATTAATAAACTAATAAGGTCTTTAAGAAGTATAGTATTTATATATCTAGTAAGGTCTATATAGGTAGGAAGAATAGTACTAGAAAAGGGTAAAGAAAGAAGGTATAGATAATAATAATATTAGGGTATAGGTAAGTACTTATTAATATAGGTATAGGGTTTATAAGAGGCTTAACCTAGTAGCGTAAAATGTATTTAATACTTGCTACGAAGAAACGGAAGAAGATAGTTATCGTTACTACGACGGACTATATCTCTAAATAAATAAAGGCAAGTAAATATCTAAGATAAATAACCTATAGTATACGGTATACTATAATACTTATTTACTTTACTATTATAGGGCTTACGCCCTAAGAAGAGCTAGCTACTAGGAAGTAGTCTTCTCCTTAATAGTTCCTTAAAGAGCCTAGAATATTTACTAGCTTATAGTTAACCTTATATAATAAGAACCTCTTAGTAAACGTTTAGAAACTATATAGGAGATACTATATAAGCTTCGTTATTTAACTCGTATTAAGTTACTATTTCGAAGCTTCTAAAGCCTAATTAATAATTTTGAATACTATCTACTATTTATATAAAACTATTACTAATTATAGTTATATTATAGGAGGTCTTTAAGTATATTATACCTAAGCTTAGTTTTTAATTTAGTATTCGATTAGGTTACTATACGTAGTATACTAGTATACTATTAGTCTTCGAGAATCGCGAAGCTATAGCTTAGCTTAGCTTATCGACTAATACTAGAATATAGTCTCGATAGTTAATCGACTATCGATTAATCGTTAGTCTTAGAAAATAAGGCTTTATATAAAGCCGACTTTATAAGTATCGATTACTATCTACTATACTATAACTAAGTATACCCTAGGATATAAATAGTATACTACTAACTATCTATAGAACGAGATAGTTCTTCTTATCTAGAAATCTTATTAATTAGACTACTTTTAAGCTTATAGTACTCTACGGAGGTAACGCGGATTTAAGCGTTATATAGCTAATTATTAGCTTTAAACTTCGAGCTTAAATACTAACTTCTATTATATAGGCCGCTAGAAATTATAATTAAATAACTAATATCTACCTATCTAGTATATCTTAGAAGTTCTACTACTATATTATAGATACCTTAAGTATAAAAGTAGCTTCTTCTTATCTTATAGTAAGCTTAAACCGCCTAAAGAACTACTCTAAGTAAGTATTTCTATAGGTTAATAAATAGTAGGTATATATATCGACTCTATCGACTTCGTTTTATAATATAGCTACTATTAGCATTTATTAGATTAATAAAGTACTTCTATATCGTTATCCTTTAAGACGCCGTAGAGTTAATATAGCTATATCTATTAAACCTAATCTAGTCCGCGCTTATCTTTAATTACTAAGCCTTCTTTAACTATATAGCTATAGTTAAGAAAGCTTTAAATAAAGATAAAGAGCTTACTATAGAAGAGAAGTTACTATAGGCGTTACTAGAGATACTATAGCAATATTAAGAGATTAAGATATAATATATAAAGGACTCTTATTAGTAAGTAAGAGGGCTTTAACTAGTACTAGTTTAGTTTCCCTCTATACCTTTAGCTTAAGAGCTAGATATTTACTAAGCTTCTTAAATAGTAACGTATTTATTATTCTATTAGGTAGAGGTCTCGTTAGTAGACGAGTTAATATCTAGTCTACTTAGCCGTTTCTTATTTACTTAGTAGATATAATAGGCTACTATATAGCTAATATAATAGTAGGCTTTACTAGAATAATAAGTAGCTATTACTATTATAAAGATAGTATTAGAGGTTAGATAGATAAAAGTAGAAGATTTACTTAAAGATTACTATAGTAGTTACTACTATTCTACTACTATTAGAATAGGAAGTCGCTACTAATATTACTAGTAACGAGCCTAATCTATCGCTATTACCTAAGTACTTAATACCTAGTCTATCTAATACTAGAATACTAGATTAGCTATCTTCGCCGCTAAGTAATCTATAGCTACTTATATAGCTATTACTTAATCTACCTATATCTAAAGCTCTTATAGGGCTTCTAACTAATATAATACTAGTCTATACTATATATAGATATTACGATATAGTCTATTTAGTTAATGACGAGTACTTAAATAGTCGTAGAGATATACTATTAGTAAAGGGAGCTTAATTAATATTAGAGTAATAATAGTAGAAGAGTAATTATAAGAAAGAGTTAGTACTATAAGATTAAGCGAATATATAATTAAATTAAGTACTAACTACTAAGAATAGTAGTAATAGGGTAATAGCTATATATAATCTCGATAGGCTTAGAATAGTAGGCAATATATCTATTAATAAGCTATCTAAGTAGATAATAAACTAGTAGAAGAAGGATAAGAAGTAGTATACTTAGCTATAGCCAACTAATTAAATATAGGCGTTCTAGGTATTATTAGTATTATTAGCGGCTTCGAGAAATATAGTATACTAAGAGTTAGCTTTAAGAGTAAAATTCTAGTAGTATACGCTACTTTCTATATATAATTAATATTAACGTAACTATTAATATTTTTATATAAAACTTTATATACTATCTAAAAATATACTATTAGTTTAAATACTAATTTTAATAACTTATATCTTATAGTATTATAATATACGACTATAGCGACGATTACTTGCGTATATTGTATAATTCTTAGCTTAAGCGTTAGCTTTTCGATTTTATAGACTTTATATACTTACTAAATTAATATAATTTAACTATATAAGTTATAAATATAAGAGTTAGTACTATTTAAGTTTATATAGTATTTAATCGGTCTACTATATTACTTTATTAATTATCTATATATAGTATAAAGAATTTATAAAGATATTAGAAAAAAGTAAATCTTAAAGCTCTACTTAGTTAGTTATAACTATAAAAACTTTATTAAATTTTTTATAATATAACTATAATATCGGAAGAGGATAATTTTTAGTTTATTAAGAGCGTATAAATAGTACTATTTTATAAATAAATAATTTATTATATTATCTACTAATATTACGTAATAATAGTACGAAGTTTGCCTAGCTACTAAAACGACTATGTTCGGCTATATATAATTTAGGATCTAATTTTAGTAGTAAGTCGATATGTAACCCACCGCGCCACCCGGAGACAATTCCTAGCTTCACAATATACTTGGATGAGTACGCCACATCCGCCACATCTACCCCATGGGACGGGAAATGCTAATTGTAGTATAGTGCTGAAGCTTAGGATTTGGTTTTCCACCATGCAGCTCAGGTCAATGCTTTAAATGCCGGCTCACATAACAAGCAGTGAGAACTGCATCGCTAGTACAGATCTCTGAGCTACCGTGAAAGATAGATGAAAGGTGCGAATGCTGTCAGTCAGAATACGGTCGAATTTGCGTCCAAGTTTCGCTCCTCCATGGCCGCTTGACACAAGCAGAAAAAGTATTATTTCCTCCATAACAGCTGACTGCAAAAATGCGAGTCGCAGAAGTCGACACCAGGTCTTTGGATTTGTGGCTGTCGCTTGACGAACGCCTCAACTCTGACAGGCCTGACATTCACCTAATAGCTCAGGGCCAACTCTTAGGAGAAAACTCAAAAAGCCTCGACTCTGGGGACCCCGCACGTTACCACACGTGGTTGGCGCCAGATCCTCGGATACCACTACTCGAAACCTGGGGGAGAGCTGTATGGCTTGAGAGAAGTTCCAGATCTCGTGTGCAGAATCCTGCGAGGCGTCGCGGCTCTTCGTCTCATGGGGGATTAAGGCGCGGCAATAGACATCCTTGTCCAAGCTTGCCTGTGCTTCGATGAAAGGAATGTCGAGCGGAGTAGGAGTATAAGATTGACCCTCTGACCAGGTTCGGAAAGCCCTTGTAGTTCTTGATAACATCTCCTCACATTGTCTGCCATCACTCCTGCCCGCGATCATCGCAAGTATGGGTGTCTTTACAGATCTTTTGTTTGCTGGTGGCGATGGCACTCAAGGTCATGGAAAGAAGCGTCTCAATGGCTATAATTTGTGGATGATCTTGTTCGTCTCGATCGGTTCGCTGTGCTATGGCTACACTGCGAACGTCATCAGTGCGACTCTTGGTGAGTGCTAGGAGTTTCAAGACATTGATGGAAGACGATACTGACCGATTTGAACAGCAACAGCCGACATTCATCACCTATTTCAATCTTGATACACGACGGATGCGACTGCTCTGCTTTCCGCGACAAACGGCATCTTTCAGACCGGTGGTGTGATCGGAACACTTACGTTGTAAGTCCGTGAATGTCTTGCAATCAATTTCTAGTCGCTGACCGTATGTTAGGGCATACTGGAGCGAAGGTTTGGCAGACGAGGAGGCCTTGCAATCGTAAGTCGCAAGCTGCGGATTGCTCCATTGGATGATGACGCTAATTTGAGCAGAGCGCTTCCTCATCCTTCTCTCTGGAGCCATCCTCGCAGGCAGTGTTCACATCGGCATGTTTCTCGCCTTCCGATTTCTTCGCCGGCGCTGGTGCCTTTATGATTCTTGCTGCCGTGCCAATATGGATGGCAGAAGTATGCCCGCCCTATCACCGAGGAGCGCTCGTTCAGCTCCACGCCGTAGTCTTAGTGCTTGGGTACATGTGTGCCTCATATCTAGGCTATGGATTGTTCCATTGGGAGGCCGGGGAATATGGTCTGGCGAATCCCATTCATCGTTCAATGCTTCTGGCCATTGTGCTTGCTCGTTGGCTTGTTTTGGGTTCCTGAGAGCCGTAAGGTATCCATTCTCAGCTCATAACGCTTCCGCTAACATTTCTGCTCGCAGCTCGATGGCTTATCCTCCAGGGCCGGCTCGATGAGGCTAAGCAGATTCTTCTGCGTCTCCACGACGACCCGTCTGGACCCAACCCACAATTTCGCTCAAACCCGAGTTCCTGCAAATCAAGAGACAACTTGAGGTCGACAAGAGTTTGCCCACTGGCTGGCTCCACATCTTCAAGAAGCCTTCGCACAGGAAAGTGCTCTTATCACCATTGGTACGACTGGCTTCATTCAGTGTTCCGGTATCCTTGTCATCAATAACTACGGTCCTCTGCTGTATAAGCAGCTTGGCTTTAAGTAAGCTTTGCCTGACTCCTTATGCAGTCCATTCGCTAACACACAACAGTACTGCCACTCAACTTCTATACGGTGCCGCATGGCTGACATTCGCCCTGGGTCTCGATCTTGTCGCTTGCTTCCTGAACGACCACTACCCAAGGAACAAATTCATGGCCATCGGCGTATTTGGC
>JALHSO010000060.1:0-12579 GCA_022984855.1 Dimocarpus longan
TCGGAGCACCAGTCATTGAGCCAGGCGGCAGCGAGGCTGCGAGAGCACTGACACCAGAAACCACCTTCCATATCGCCTTCGACGACCGACACGAGTTGAAAGACTGTCTCGTACTCCTCCACAGACATCAACTTCGGTACACGAACTTCTTTCACTCCAGGAACACCAGCCAGATCGTGCCGAATCAGATCCACGATCATAAGGTTCTCGGCCCTTTCTTTCGCAGATCCGAGAATCTCTTCAGCTTTGGCACGAGTGACGCCGGGGCTCTTCTTTACCGTTCCCTTGATCGGGCGGAAACTGGCATTTTCCACCTCGGGACCACGAAAGAAAGCGCTCCGGGACTGCTACCGACGACTGAGAGACCAGGAGCGGAACCAGTGTGCAGACGAAGATATGCGCTGAAAGGAGCTGGGTTGCGGTGGCGAAGCTGTTTGTACATGGTCCAGGAGTCGGCAGTTGTTGGATGATAGATTGATCGGTCAGGCACAACTCATAGGACTCTCCAGCTCGTAGATTCGATTTGGCATTCTTGGACTTTCTCGCAATATTCGTCTTTCTTGGGACCAACGAGGAGCTTTGCGCCAACAGCGGTAGGTATCGAGGCAGGTGCTTGAGCGTTGTATCCCATTCGACGTTTGAGGTTGTCTTTGACCAAGTCAATCCAGCTCTCGTCCTCTTCTCGAATGGTTTGAATGTATACAGTCCCCTCGACATGATCAATCACTACGCTTCGGTCCACGAAGACGAACCATAGATCCGGATGCGATGGATTTGAACCTGCCGATGAGACATTGATTGACTCTAAGCCCGCTTCGTATGATACAAAGCCGATGAACCCGCCCCAGAACGGCGAGTTCGGTGCGCCAGAGCCGACCTTGTTGGCTTTCATTACCTCATCCACGTACTCGAAGGCTGTTCCGATGGAAGCTTTCCGGCGTAAGACAACCTGATCTTCGGCAATGACCTCCAAGGACCGAGTTGTAGTGGAATATCGAATCTGGTTAGGAGACGCGTCCGGCAATCCATGATGCTGAAGCGACCAGTCTCAGGATTGACAGGCTTTCCTCCCCGGCTGCCAGATTCAAGCACAAGTGGTCCTGACATATGTCCTCTCTCTTCAGCATCTCCACTATGGTCGCAACGTCATGTGAGCCAAAGGTCCTAAGCGTGGCCCAGTTGACTCTAAGGTGGGACTGTCCAGGCTGATTTGTTTCTGCAGAGCCATCATCACTCGTAGCATCCAGCTGATTTCTATCGGTGAAGGTAAACCAGAATCATAGCCCTTCCAATCGCACACCGCTTGCCACCAGTTCTCGATCAACTTCTGGCCTTCCTTGTTTGTACAGATAGACTCGGATGGTACTGCACGCCCCAGAATGGCTTCTGAGCATGTTTGACTCCCATGAGGGTTGGTCCATTGGCAACATTCATCAGACTCCAGGCCAGAGGGATCAGTCCTTCGCACTTCTCAGATGGCTTCCAGAGATCCCAAGCACCCCATTCATCTCCAACGCCAGGTCGCTGCAAAGTTAACATGGAGTGAGTGATACTGGGTCGCAACTACCTTTCCAGTCTCAGCATAGATATCCTTCCCGCAGTGAGTAATGATGGCCATAATTCCATGTCTCGGTTCCTTGAGGCGCTCTATCTTGGCACCGAATGCCAGGCAGAGACTCTGAAAGCCAAGACATATTCCAAGTACGGGCAGTACATGCTGGTCAGGCAATGACCAGAGTTTCTCTATGAGTCCGACATCCCGAGAATTGGCCGGATGACCAGGTCCAGGTCCTGCGACTACCGCGTCAAAGCCATGTAGGTATGTGAAAAACACTTCGTCGTTGAGGAGGAAGCGAGGTCGTCGATTTGTATGCACTCAACAGTGACTGGCAATGTTGCACGTAGTAGTGCTATAATCGAATTTGAGAATGAATCGTATGCGTCAACGAAGAGGATCCGTGATGCGGCATATAGACTAGTCCTGTTTGGCCCAAAGGAATGGACGTTGTCTCGGCAGGTGTACGCTTCGGGATTTCTGATGCACGGGATTGTATGAGGAAAGATACGAGTACAAAGTGAATGTTGTAAGCGGCGAAAACGCCGTATGGCAGTGTTTAGATTGTCACAATCTTCTAGCGAGACGTTCCAGAACAATTCTAGGAGGTGGATCTGACTTGGTCAAAGAATTTCTTCGCCCCAGTTCCAACTTCCAAGTCCCCAATCGGTCAAAGTCGGGCCGATGCCTCCGCAAACCTACGTGAGCACATCCGACACTCTTTCTCGAGGACCTTGTTCTTCAATTACTTGTCGCTCGCCGGCCTCTTCCAATAGCAGCAATCCTCCAATTGCTTGATCTGACAACAGATCCGCCTCTCTTGCTTGTCCAACTCTGGCCTCTTCAGCATCATCTGCCTGAGATGAAACTGCAAGTCATCCACAAATGCCTCTCGCTCCGGAATGCCTTGGGAGTCTGCTATCCTCAAGAAGAACCTCACATCCTCTGCTTTTGTTGGTGCTCGAGTTTGTGGAGAGGCGACGACCTGGAAGTCGTAGCGACATGCTGTAGGAAGGTGCGTTGCCCATCAAGTGGATTCTCAAGCGTCCCAGCCGTTCGTCCAACCTCGCCAATTCACAGCTTCGCGGGCTGGTCGTCGCGACTGTTCAGTCTTCCAAAATTCGGCTCCAATCTTCAGCACAAATTCCTTGATGTCGCGGCGTTCGTGAACAATGACGTTGAAAAGCCTTCGCCAAGCAGCTGGGTTTGTCTGCGATGTGTATTTGAGTTGTATGCCAGAGAGCTGATGCTCTACTTTTTGGTGGTCGTGCAGAAAAGCAAGACAGCGTTCGGCACTTTCGAAGGTAAATCCCTATCGTAGATATAAGGGACGGCGAGCTGATAGAATTGCTTTGAAGTAAGAAGCAGAGCTAGGCAGAAGTTCAGTGGTGTGTCGCCTTGCTGCACGCCGTGATGCGAGGTCTACACCAGCCGTGATAGGTTTGCATGGGAGTTCCGAAGTTGAATCGACTCTTCACCGTGTACTGAGTCTGTGATGTCTCCGATCTGCCGAACAGGTCATGGGCTGGCCGATCAGTCATAACCATTGTACTGCCATTCATCCTTCGCGGACATGGAAAGAGATAGCCCATTATTTTCGATCGCACCCTGAGCGCCTCAAATATGCCCACCTGCGGCTTGGCGATGATGCTGATGCATTTCCTTCCGATGTCATTTCCATCATGAAAAGACTCGTGTGATGAGGTCCGAGGCTCGAACCACATCGTACGCGACAGGCGTGTCTCGCTCTTCATCCGCAATGCAACAGCGATGGTGGTGTCGGACACGTGCTCAAATGCATCGCCAGATATCAGGGCATTCCGCAATCCTTCTCCCATCCACGTTGCATCTGATAATTCAACACCCTTGAGTTGCACATTTTGGAAATCAACCTGATGGAACGTGACGTTCTTCAACTTCACGCCGTCAAATGTAACATTCGAGAAGTGACAAGATCGAAATGTTACATTCTCGAAATCGCAATTGCTGGCTGAGAAAGCCTGCATGTCGCAGTCGGCAATTCGAACATTCGTGAGGGTGCATTTTTGATAGGCGATGTCGTTGACTGGGCTGTGTTCTTCTTGGTCGCCATCTAAGTCATGCGGGCAGGTGTAGCTGGCGGCGTGGTGACATTCTGTCCTGTTATTCGGCACTCGCATTGGTGACACAAGCCAAGTGCCGCCGCGATGGTTCGCAAAGTATCTAGTGGCGTCGACATTCTGGTGCATTTGTTCGGCACATTGCAAATATTGCAAATAGAAGCTCATCGCAGGCGGCAGGGCCGAGAATGAAGTCCAGGCGAAGATGCGCTAGCGCCCGTTTAGCTGCGCTTCGATCCGCATGTGAAGCTGAGTGAGGGAAAGAGCGATGGCGTCTCTTTCAATAACAGCTATACCAGGCGTCTACTTCTGCAAACTCTCCAACAGTCCATCGCCATCCTTCTTGGTCTGCACAGCCTTGAACATTTCCCAACAGTATCCAACCCCTTCTCAGCGCGCTCAAATGCTTCGGGACTTCTGTCGGTCAGATGGCAAGATCGTCGTCGCTCAACAATCCCTTTCCTTCTGCCACATCTATTCTCTCGCCATCATCCTTTCCAAGCAAGCGTTGCAGCTCGGCAAAGTCTGCACCTGCACCTTCGCCTCGCCCAGACCGAAATCTGCCTTTCTGAATCACCAGCTTCTCCAGACGACGCTTGCTGTCGGCCTTCTCAAGCAACATTTGCTCTACGGTACCCTTCGTAGCAAACCGATACACAATGACTGGCCTGGTCTGACCGATTCTGTGAGCACGATCTTGGGCTTGGAGGTCTTGTTGTGGGTTCCAATCGCTGTCGAAGAGCAGCACCGTATCTGCCGATGCAAGATTTATGCCTTGGCCTCCAGCTCGAGTTGACAACAAGAAAATATTGGTGTCGCTCTTCTGGTCGTTGAAGTCTAGTATCTGCTGCTGCCGATCCGTCTGCGCGACAGATCCGTCAATTCGCGACACAGGCCACCCTCGGAGCTCGCTGCAGTAAGTTTCCAGTAAGTCAAGCTGTGTCTTGAATTGGGAGAAGATGAGGACTTTGTGACCCTTGCTCAGCAGGTCCGGCAGAAGTCGGTCGAGCAAGAGCATTTTCCCGGATTCAGTCACCAAGGTCTCGTCCACAGGGGTGTTGTCATCGAGATCAAAAGGATAGTAGAAGTTGTGTGGAGAGTTGCAACATTGACGAAGTTGCATCACCGGGTTCTGTAGCTTCTTCTGCGAGATCTCGCGCTTCGCCAAGGCTAATGTCTTTGCTCGTTCGGTATTCTCCTCCTCGTCCGAATCAGAATCATCTCCAGCTGGTGAAGACGGTGCTTCATCGAGTTGCTTGAAGTACTGAGCGTCTGACACTTCCTCGTATTTCTGGTGTTTCTTAGCCTTTCTGGATCTCGCACTGGTGCTAGCATTGGTAGCTGGTGTTGAAGCACGACTTGACTTGGCAGACTTATTTGGCGTGGCAGTGCCACTCGCAGCCTTGCGCTTGAGACTCCCGCTTCTCGTGCTTGCTGGAGTAGAATCTCTACTTAGCGTCTCCACGACCTTGTTCTCCAGTACGCCCGACTATTGCCTTCGAGGATCTCCTGATACAGCTCTCTTTGTGTCTGAGTCAAGGGAGCGTAAAGCACATACTCTCGTTTCTTTGGCAAAGAAGTCTCGACATCAGCTTTTGACGCGACGTAGAAGGAATGGTTTCAGGATAGCGTGCAAGCTGGCAACCAGATTCTTTTGGCGATCGGCAGATAGAATCTGTTCGTAGCCATTCTTTTCCTTTAAAGCGCTAAAATCGAACCATGCCTCGAATGATTCGAGTTTGTCGAAAATGCTAGGCATCAAGAAATGCAGTAGCGACCACAGCTCAGTGAGGTTGTTTTGAAGAGGTGTTCCAGTGATAAGCAACCTGTTCGCAGACTGGTATGATTGCAGTTCCCGGATGAGGCGGCAATTGAGGTTCTTGATGCGGTGGCCTTCATCAATAATAATGAACTTCCAGCCATAGTGAGCTAAGAATTTTCGATCGTTCATGCAAATTTCGTAACTCGTACAAACCACAGGGAAAGTCTCGCTGCAGGGTTGCGTAGCTTCTTTCTACGAATCTCCTCACGCTCCTGTTTGCTACCATGGTATAAGACGACTGGTATACTGGGCGTCCAATTCTTGAACTCTGCCACCCAATTGCTAGTCGTGCTCAGTGGTGCGGCGATCAGGAAGGGCCCATTGACACCTTTCTCTCGAAGAAACGCGAGGAAGGAGATTGTCTGTATTGTCTTGCCCAAGCCCATCTCATCGGCCAGGATTCCGTTCAGTCCATTCTCGTACAAGGATGTGAGCCAGTCCAGTCCTTCCAGTTGATACGTACGCATCAAGCCTCCTGTGACAAGATCCGGCTGCTTTGCTGATCGCAATTCTTGGAAACCAATATCTCCAGGCTTGACATCTGCATCCTTGGTTTCTTCTGCTAATGCCTCGGAGATAGATGTCTGGCCAGCCTTTGCGGCCACGTCTTCTTTCTTCATGTAGTCCGATATCTTTTCACTCTTCGTGTTCTTTGCTGGTCTACCTCGTTTGGGAAGTTGTTTCTTAGGCGACTCCTGATCTACCTTGTCCTCCGCCGCTGCTGCAGTCCGCGTTGCTCTCTTCTGGCTTTCCTGCGCGACTTTCTCTGCGGTCTCCTCTCGCTTCAGTGCACGTTTTCTTGCTTTTCTCGTCTTTCGCTTCGTCTGCTTGTTCTTGCTGTGTCATCTGCTCAAGCATGATTGCCGAGTACAACTTGCTTTGACTAAGCAGATACTCGAGAGCCTTGTACTTGGAGTCAACGGCTTCTTTGCCACCCTTGATGTCTTTTTCACGTTCTGCTGCCATCTTCTTCTCACGCTTCTCGTCTTCTTTTCGACGCGCTTCGACCATACGCGCCTCCTCCTTCTCCATTGCTTCCGTGGTTCCGCCTCCATCTCGAGTCTCTGGCGAAGTCGGTGGTGTTGACTTCGCCGAATCTGCGGCTTCTGAGGACATGGTCGCGATATGTATTCAATGCGATATTACTATACAAGAAGATCAAAAACAACAAGCAGTCCAACAGCGCATTGTGAGAAGCACAGGTTGGAATTGATCATTCGCAGCCAGCATCGTCATCGAAGCATATCGACAGGGTACGCGATCGATCGCGACGCGAAAACACGCGATGCAAGCGAAACCTTATCTGTATATCCCTGCCACTATGCCATCAGTCTGGGCAGCATCACCACTTTCACATGATAATCCAGGCATTCATACAGAACGCATGTAGGGACGTCACTTACGAATTTGACTGAATACAACAAGACTGGTGGCGAAACCACTGCCTTTCATCGCTTACACGATTTCCTTGTCTGTATCGATCTCAAAAACGTCTCGCGATGACATCTCCACGTCCTGCTCTCCTTCTCCGTGCCCATATCCATGCCTGCAGCCACTGCTTCGACAGAGCTCAAATAGTCTGAGCCTTTGGACGACAAGCGTACAGATTGATGTGAAAGCGAGAGAAGGCGCCAACGATGTCTTACATCCTCGCTTCGAACGAGCAGGAACGATGTCTACTGATTCCCTGCCTCTCTTGCCTGCACCTTCGCCACGACCAAAAAAAAACATGTCCTTCCTTTTCGCTCCAAGCTTTGAGCTTCGACATCGAACATTATTCATCAAGCCCTTTAGACGTCAATCGACATGTCAGATCAGCATAATTTACCCGTGAGCAACCAGCTGCAACCGAACGACTGGACGCGGGCAACGTATGAAGAAGCCATCGCCGAAGGTCAGAGATGCCACTTCTCCAGCTCGCAGTCCTTCGTCGCCGTCGACGCATCTTCCACAACGCAAGGTCTCGCAAAAGATTCCCGCTCCACTGTCCTCAGCGGACACAGCCGGCAATGCCTCCCAAAAGAATTTGACTTCGATGTCCTCAGCGGACACAACCGTCGAAGCTTCGGCCGCAAGCTCGTTATCTTCTACACCACGTACTGAGCAGAAAATTCATCCCCAAGCGAGCAGACACTCGAGCAACAAAAAGCCCGCAAGCGTGACCAAAACCGTGAAAGCACCTAAGAAGCGAAATCCAACGTAATGGCGCCCCCAAAGCAGCCCAAGCGGCAGGAGCTCCCACCACGTACAGCACCATTCTCAGCCGACACGCTTGTCATCTACACATGGCCGCCACCACATCCACCGAGATCTTTCCTGAACTGTCCGAGTCCAATCGCCGCTGGAAGAATCGCAAAAGACGAGGCGGAGCGAATGACTGACTTTGATGATGGCGCGGACGACTGGAGGTTTATGATGGTGATGCAGATCTTTATGACGGCCCAGAAGGCTTAGCGAGTGCTATTGCTAGCTCATTCGTGAAGCGTTGCCAAGCGTGCCTTCTGGAAGGGAAAGTCCTGGGCCGAATTCGAGGAGGCAGAGGTGGAGTGGGACTTGAAGAAAGCGGTCGAGGCGACCGACGACGAGTTAGAACGACGATTTCGTGAGTTCGAGCCTCTCAACAACGACCTTCGTTTGGGGGTATTCGATCAGATCAAAGAGCGACTTTGCAACGAAATCTGGTTGGAGCAGTACACTGCACCTCGTCCTTCTCTGACCAATGGGAAACACCAGTAGGCGAGACAGCAGAGCAACGACTTGAATGACGGCTCGCACCATGGCGTAGCTGGAAATCTCGGAGAAAGAGCGCACGACAATCGCTTTCGAAGCACGCGACGCAGGCTTCGTTCCAGTTCATGGTGGCCATCGTCTTTTTCGCTCATTTCAATGAGGTTCGCAGGAAAATTAACGGTTTGAAGTGTTTCGGTAGACCATTCTTTGGGTAATTGGATAATGAATGGTTTGGAGAACCTTTTCTTCATATGTTCCCTAGGCCTCGTTAATTCGTGTCGGTTCCCGCAGGTGCGTTTGCACAGTTCGATGACTCTGAGCCTGCCGAAAAGCAGCTTTGCTAATTCCAGCAGGGCAGACCATATCTATACTGGCTGCAGCTGACCGTATTGCGCCTCGAAAAGCATTTGCACGCAGTGTTGATTGCGTGTCGAGAAGAGGTGAGGAGAGAATGAAGTCGGGACGACTCCTCCACATCGTCCGACTACGCTTGGCTCAAATGGCATACCGTGCCACCCTTGAACAGGTCAAGGGCGATGTAACCACAGACAACGATGCAACAGCTACCCCGCGTCATCGTCAGGAACAGGATGGGCTAAGTTTTTGTTCCACGTTGTGCTCGGAAGTTTGCAGCTCGCACAGTCCGGTGAGAAGCGGCAGATCGCAGCTAATAGTCAGCCGGACCAAGCAGCAATGGCAGGTGCGGTGCCAACAGAAGACGGCAACAGAGCGAGATGAAGGTGGCTAGAACGCAACAGGCGGCCCAGGATGCCCATGTTGTTAATCTCAAAAGCATCCTCCGGGTGGCATCTGAACAGGGAAATCTCCACTGCGGTGGTGACGGTCCTCCATATGTTACATGCATGACGATGCGATCACCAAACAATAGCCGGAAGTACAAAACGAACCTCCATCTCCGCAGCAGCCTCTCCTCGCTGCACGCGAGATCTCATAGGCCTCTACGCACCTCAGGCATGTTGAGAGTGAACTGTCTCGTGCCAGTTCTGGCTTGCCTCTATGGCGTAGTCTTCGCTGCAGAGAATCTTACCTGTCCAGACTACATTGTCTACGCAACTGAACACCATGGTCCATATTCCGAAGGAAGGTTCAACCTGTCATATCAGCGCCCGTTCACACGATGCCGAACATTCAATTCCTCGATCGTCGAAAGCACTATAGATCGCATCAAGAAAGAGATTGAAGATCCGGACTTGAAAAGACTGTTCGAGAATTCATTCCCAAACACTTTAGACACGGCAGTCAAATGGAAGGGATATGCGAACAATGCCACTGGAGGAGAGGAGTTGACGTTCCTGATTACCGGCGATATCAATGCAATGTGGCTACGTGACAGCGCGAATCAGGTTCAGTCGTATCTGCCATTGCTGGAGGCATCGGATTCTGCAGACTCTCTGGCGTCCCTCTACCGTGGTGTGATCAATCTCCAAGCTCGATACCTTCTCACCGACCCGTACTGCAACAGTTTTCAGCCGCCAGCAGAGGCAGGGCTCACTCAGGGAATAACAGTTACGGAGCTACAGATGTTGTAACTCCACCTTTTAGCAACCAGTCAGTCTTCGAGTGCAAGTACGAGCTCGACTCGCTGGCAGCTTTCCTGGAGGTTTCGTAAGTCTATCGGAAATACTTGACTGGAATAGTGCTGATTTTAGTTCTATAGCTACGACTATTACAATGCTACCCAAGATGCCGAGTTCTTTGGCAAATACAACTGGGCCAAGGCCGTGGAGAGCATTCTGCAGGTGGCAGACAACATGTCGGTGTCGACATACGAGCCGAATGGCTTCGTCCAAAATTTGACATACACATGGTTGAGAACGGCCGATAGCGCTACGGAGACGCAAGCCAACCTGGGCCGTGGCAACCCATTCAATAATGTCACTGGTCTAGTCAGGTCTTTCTTCCGACCGTCTGACGACTCAACCATCTATCAAGGCTTCATCCCGGCCAACATGATGTTTGCGAGATTCCTGGAAGCAACAGCTCCGATTGCATCCAAGATTGGCCAGACTGATCTGTCAAAGAGAATGGCTGACCGAGCCTCTGGCATACGGGACGCTATTGAGAAATGGGGCATAGTTGACGTTCCAGGCTTCGGCAAGGTCTATGCTTTCGAGGTCGATGGTGAGTAACCAGTTGTCTGAGCTGTTTTGTGACAGAGCACCACTGACGAGCTCGACAGGCTATTTCGGACAGAACATCATGGACGATGCCAATATCCCGTCGCTACTTTCTGCACCATTCATAGGTTACCTTGATGTCGACGACGAGGTTTACCAGAACACGCGAAAACTTATTCTCAGCGCTGCGAATCCGTACTTTATGCGTGGTCCTGTCATCAATGCTATCGGCGGGCCTCATGCGAGCTTGGGCTACGCTTGGCCGATGGCAGCAATCGTTTCGCATATTAACTACCAGCGACGATGCCGAGATCACCGAACAGCTACGTGAGATCGTGAGCAGCACAGATGGACTTGGCCTTATTCATGAGAGTATCAACACCTTTAACGTGAGCGACTGGACAAGACAATGGTAAGTAAATACTGCAAGAGCTCGGCGACTATACTGACATTGAGCAGGTTCTCGTGGGCGAATGGACTGTTTGGTCAGGCGATCTTGGACTTGAGCGACAGAAAGCCTGACATTCTCAAGCAGAGCTTTCAGACGAACAGCACATCTTATCCATAAGATAAATACAAGTAACGAAAGACAAATGTCTTGCACGACCTTCTCACCGTGTTCCGATAACTGTCTCCAATGCGGGCAAAGCAGAGCTCTGCGGGGACAAGTCCGCGAGCCATGCGCCATGACGATCCGGCGTTGGAGCTCGAAGAGCCGCATGCGAGTCTGCAAGTTACCCAAAGCTTGCTCTCTTGCAGACCAATCTCAAGCTACAGTTGTCCTGTAAGGCTAATAATGGCTACAGGAGCTGGCACTGATATTGTGGACCGCCCCACTCGCTTCGCAGTGCATTGGCATTTTGACGTCAAGACTTTCTGAAATTCTGTCTAAGGTGTTGAAGCAACTTTCTTTACATTGCAATTCTTCCTCTCCGTCTTTCAATCTCGCTGACTATCAGCAATGGCTCCACAAGTATTCTTGATCACTGAACGAGCACTGGACTTGGAAATGAGCTTGTGAAAAAGTGTTTAGCAGAGGGTGACAAAGTCGTTGCTACGGCAAGAAACTCTTCGAAGCTCAAGTTCGATGGTACAACGAAGGACAACTTTCTGGCAATCGACCTTGATGTGACAGATCAGAGGTCAGGGTCCTTATAGTGATATCTGAAATGAAGCGAATGCTGACAGGAAGATAGTGCTGTCGACAAAGCCTTCGATGCTGCCATCAAGCAGTTTGGCCGCGTAGACGTGGTCGTGAACAATGTAAGATCCTTAGAGAATCGTTGAATCAGGGCAACACTGACATGCTCAAGGCTGGCTACGGCCTCTGCGGTGAATTCGAATCATGTTCAGAAAAGCAGGCACGCACGCAGATGGAAGTCAACTTCTTCGGCCTGATGTACGTGACAAGAAAAGCTCTCAAGGTCATGCGAGAGTCAACAAGCCCGCAGGAGGAAAGATCCAGCAGGTCACATCTATTGGAGGCCAAGTGGCTTTCCCCGACAACATCGATATATTGTGCTTCGAAGTGGGCTGTGGAAGGTCTCACGGAATCGATAAGCCAAGAGATGAAGCCCGAGTGGAATATCAAATTGACTTGCATCGAGCCAGGTGGATTCCGAACAGATTGGGCAGGTCGGAGTATGGTCTTTGGAGATGAGAAGGAGGCTGCATATGATCATATTGATGCTGAGAAAGGCTATGAATAAGGCCAATGGTACACAGAGGGGTGATCCTGTGAAGGGTGGTAGAGCGATGTGGGAACTCGGTAAGGAGACAATGGGGAGAAATCGAAGTGGATCTCTTGCTGACGGTTCTTCTTTTTACAGCCAAAATGGACGACCCACCTCTCAGAACAGTCATTGGTTCTGATGCCACGAACTCGTCCTCGATAAACTTAAGCAGTATGGAGAGCTATATGCGAAGTATAAGGATTTTAGCTGTAAGTTCGTTGAATCTGCGCATGAATGCTGGCTAATTTGCCTAGACAGCACTGACTACGACAAAAATTAGACCTTATACACCATATATTAATGAAATGCTGAGAAGACCCAGCGGCGTATTGGTCCCGGTCAGGTGCTGCTCATAGCCGATGGCTAGATCGCGAATATGTCGCCCGCACCGCCAAGGTCAATGTCGTTGCCCCAACCAAGCACATTATCGAGACCGTCACCCACACCAAGCAACGGCGCCTCCAGCTGGTCAAACCGCTGTGCGTAGCGAGGGCCAAGCTCC